>CM054116.1:68936765-69364315 GCA_028673005.1 Tanypteryx hageni | reverse complement strand
GTTTGTCTTAAACCGCAACTACTCTCCGTGTTTAGACTGTTTAAACCTGTGCATTATCATTTGAATAGATGAATGCCATTCTTTGCAAGACTGCATAAAGATTCGATTATTAGGCAAATTTCTAGTTCTCCTACTCAAGGCAAAAAAATCTGTGGACTTCATGAATACCGCTATGGGGCGTAAAGAATTTAAAAAAACAATCCAAGTTATACATATATGTGTCGTTTCCTTAGTTTAACACTAATATAAAACCGTTACTCGAGAAAATTTTAATTTTTTTGCCACAAAAAAGCTGAATTCCATAGCATGTGCAAATGCGACGATTTTTTGGGTCGCGAGGGATTAACGTATAATTCGAGAGGAAAAAATGATAGCGAAGCTGGTGGAGTAGAATTGGATTTTATGGCAATGATTGTGGAATGAAACAATTTCCCGCAATCAAGCTAGTGGCGTCCTTTGGAACGGCTGAGTTTGAATAGTGAAATTCTTCGTCAGGCGAACAAACAATTTCCCTAGACCGAGTTCTTCCCTCATTACCGCACTCGTTCGATAACTGAATTTCACGCAAAGGTTTTCCCCTCCTCCCCCACACTCTCCGTCTTCTAATCCGGGTGCTACCGACCACATGTTTGTTTCAATACGTAATCGGAGAGCGGTTATTAAAATAAGAGTCCTTTCTTTGGTGGCGGCGCTACGTTAGCCGATATACGATTCTTTGCATTCTCGTGTTTCGTATGTATGTCCCCCGTGTATAGGTGATTGTTGCGTGTTTAGGTCTTTATTTGGTCGGAGCAATTTGACCGTTTTCTGCTTATATTTAATCCACGCAATCCTTTGTTTCGCTTATTTAATCACCGTAAGTAGCGTTCATTTTGAAAGTATTACGGCACCCAAGTTTTTTTATCCGCAATTCCAAAAAAATGGGTTCACCTGAAAACAGGATGGTTTTTCAAATAGACTCGTTCCAAAGCCCGCGCTCACCCTTACGCCCTCGGATGAGGTGTGATGGAAAATTATCTGATAAACTAGAAGTTATCATTTCTCTTGAAATCGTTAAGAACAAGCAATCTAAAAAATGTACTTGCCTTAGGTATCTCCAATAACCACAACAAGGCTAAAAAACCATATGAGCATTTCGGCTACAAAGCAGCCGTCTTCAGTGGTAATTCACCGAAAAAACTTTAGAATCTATTTTCGGTGAATTACCACTGAAGACGGCTGCTTTGTAAGCCAAGTACATTTTTTAAAATGCTTGTTCTTCAATTTTTTCAGCCGTAAGACGAGCTCGATTTTTCCCTGTTGAATCATTAACATTGATTAACTATTTAGGTACCTTTAATGTACTTTATTTTATAAGCACTGTACGTACGTGGTAGTCTATTTAACCTGAAATATGGAACATTCCATAGTCCGGACACCCTCTGGTCCCTAGCTTACCGGATGATGGGGTTGAGTACTACGACGTATATTACTGCATGCTTTCTCCCACCATCACCATGGGGTGCGATTTAGAGTTTCGTCACCTGGCAGTGGACGATTTCGGGATCGACCTCGATCGCAGAAACGCGTTTCATTTCTTTTTGTATTTTTGGTTGTTACAAGGCTCGGATCACTATTTTCTTTCTCTCTCTCACTTGGACAACGTTGGTTGACTTTTTTTACCTTTCCGCCTAGATGACAGCGCACTTTTTCAATTGTGAAAAGTTTTTCCTCGCGATCGAAGGACGACGAAGAAAGGAGAGGAATCCGTGGAGTATTTTTCACTTCGAGTATTGGTTTCGCGTGGCGTTCGATCGGGCATAATTAGAGGATGCCAGTCGGAATCTTTTGTCGGAATTATCTGACGAAACGCGAGAGTTTTTTCCCCGCCGGTCACGGGGATCCGAAAAAAATGAATGATTACGCTTTCGCCTCGTTTCTATCAATACATATTACGGAACGCGCGAAGGTATTATGTTTTCCCTTTCCCTACCTCCCTCTAAACCTCTCCTCCTTCTCCCTTGCCCGTTCCTGTTGCTTGACAGCGACGTCAGTGAATTCTGGAGCCCAAAAACACACGGCCTTAATTAAGTTCTCATTCTCCTCGGCGAATATCGCTCGCTAAAGGTTTTTCTATGAATATTTATGCCGAATGTTTTGCGGTAACGTTGCTTCTCTCTCTCTCTTCTTTGCTCCATCTTTGCTGTCCAATACGTTAGCTACTTTCCACACGCAGCGAATTAATCGCTGTACTTCATCCGCGTATTTTCGATTAATTTCGAAGTAAAAATTAGCTTAGAAAATATTTTCTACGATAAAAATACTTTGGAGTGCAATTTTAAACCATACTTTTAAAGCGAGCTAGGCGTACAAGGAAAAGTGTAGAAAAGTTGAATTTCATAAAGGGGCTTATGACAACGCGGTCACTTCATATTTGGCCAACATAGTAATTAATATTGGAAGCGAGGCTCAAAATGGCATTCAATCGCGATGAGTGTGTTCATGTAATATTTATTAATATATGCCTACGCGTACACCCGCATAATGCTTCGAAATTTTTGTGCCAAACGTTTTAAAGAGCATTTCTCACATTCCTCGACTTCGCTCACCCTCTCACGAGGGTAAGAAATTGCCAAGATCGACTCTTCGGAATACGAAACGAGAGCGATTCCGGTGATCGGTTTTCGGGGATAAAAAAATAATCATAGGCGTGGAACGTCGTAGCGGTAAAATCAGACGCGTTTTGAAAACGACTCCTCCCTTCCCTATTTTTTCGTTCCGAAGATCATGCGGCGAAAATATTTTTAACATCGTTAAATTTCATACTCCCCTCTGTGATCTTCCTCTCTCCCGCTTATTTTTGCCTCCCAGTCAGCAGTAGCCGACACTGCTATCAATCTTGGGGAGTTTTTAAATGCGATGCGGTGAGCAATCAGGAATGTTGTCCAACCCCATGGGGAATGTCTTTCTTTCTCTCTCTCTCTCTCTCTCTTGGCCTGTTAGCGTCCTCACTCTTTCCATCCTTCCATACTTCACCTCTCCCCCACAGTCCACACTATTCCACCCCGTGTATGTGTGAAAGAACCACACGCACGCGCATACACAAACACACGCGCTTCCATACATAATCTCAACTCTCTCCAGAGTTCCCTTATCTGCATTCTCTCTCGTTATCTACTCGATGTGTGTTAGCATCCCTCTCTCCCTCTATCTTTCTCTCAACGACAAACTCACCTCCTCCTCCTCTCTCACTCCACCCGCTTTTGTCCCTTGTCCATCCTTGGCATTTTTTTTTAATTCCTCCTCAAACACACTACCCTCTTCTCTATCTCTCCCTTAACCCCCTCTCTCACAGGCACCACTTTCTTTCTCCATTCCCTTTCTCTGTCTTCCTCTCTTTCTGTATTCTCTCCTTTGTCCGCCTCCATCATTTCTCCCTCTCACTCTCTAACCATCTGTAAGGATTTTTATTTACCCTTTTTGTCTCTTTCTCCCCCTCTGTCCTCGCATTCTTGCCTAATTACCCGTGTGTCCGTCTTTCCACTCAATTCTCTCTCCCTCCTTCTTCCTCGTTATCTTTTCTTGTCAACCTCTTCTTTCGCCTTCTCGCACGAAACATCGAAATTATCTCTTATTTCCTCTTTTACTTCGATTCTAAGTCTGTCTCTTTCCGTCTATGTATTGCTATCTTTCTGGCTCTTGCCTTCGCTCGTTATTCTCTGTGGTACTTCTTACGCTTCCTTCTTCCTGAACTCTTTGGCTTGTGTTCACACGCTACTCTCTCGTTTCTTCCCATCCTGTCATGATCGTGCTTCTATTATTGCATCGCGGCTTTCTTCGCAATCATTACACTTTGTGTGTTAAGCATCTACAGCTCGATTTCGATTATTCCAGGAAGGTGTTTTCGTATTATTATTTCTATACTCTATTTTGAAGTTATATGCCTCGATATTTGCTTTCCTTTTCAATCCAAGTTTGATTTGTTGGGGCTCCATTGCACTTCCATATCTCTTCTCCATCCTCATCTTCCGGCTAATTCCCTCTCGTTTTAAAAATTTTCCTCCTGCCTGCTTGTTTCATTCCATTCCGTCTCTCTTATACTATACGTTCTGCTTTTAGTATCCCGTTAGTTTTCTAACTCCGCATGCTCCGTTTACCTCCTCCCCATTTCTCTTTGCTCTCCATCTCCCTTTTCTCTCTCTCCCCCCCTCTTCCTCATTTCCAATCCTACCCCCACGACCCGCACTCCACCCCTCCTCATCTCTCTCTCCCACTCTTGTGTCTCCCTCTTCACCCATCCGTTCCTACGCTTCCCCCTTTTGAATTCGCCAACTCCCTCCCTCCTTCCCCTCTTGCACTCCCTTCTTCTGTTTGCCTTCCCATAAATAAACGCTAATGAGCTGGTCCAGTCCACGCACTTGATTGACCGCCCCTTTAAAAAAAGAAAAAAAAAACGCTCGCAAGGTTGATGTGAAGGGTAGAGGCGGAGAAAAGGGAGGGTGGGGGAGGAGAGGGAAAAAAACCACGCCTTTTTGCATTGCGCGCGCACGCATACACTCAAGCACATACACACACACATACCCTTAAAACTCTCTCTCTCTCTCCGTTATTTTCTCCTCCGTCAGTCGCTGCCTTTCCATTTAGTCCCACTCTGCCTCACTGTATAACTTCTTCTCCCTTTTTTTACCCCCGTACTCGCCTTACACCCTGCCCCCGGTCCTTGCACTTTTAACTTTACAATGCTCAAGTTGACGCTGGTGTAAAGTGTAAACCGGTTCAAGCAAAATTTTCTACGTAAAAAATTTTAATTTACCGATGTCATCCAATCTGCACTATAGCCTCGCTCTAACCACGTCACCCATATCGGATACCAAAAATTTGACTACAGGAAATAATTTTCATTTTGAATAAGAATGGCGGTAATAACTATAAGCAGTCTTTCAGACGTGAGTGGAATTCGCATCGCGTATTACATCCCTCACTCAATAATCCTATTTTTTATCTCGAACGAAGAGAAATTCATTTTAAGTTAAGGGCGCACATTACAACAGAATTTCATGCAGCTCAATTGGTTTAGAAGTGACTCGCTATTATAAGAAAAAAATCTATTTTTGTCAATGCTGTTTATTCTCTCTGCGTTCCCAAATCTCTCTTTCCTTGGATACATGGGGAACTTCATCGCGTCCTTCAACGCCCTCTCATCTCCTTTTGGTATACGAGATTCTAGCAGGCGACCTTACCCAAATGTTCTCATGTACAGTCGAAAATATATGTGGCAAAAAAATTACTTGTAGCGAATCGCTTTCAGTCGAAAATTCTGACACTAATCAGCCCTGGTGCTTTACAAATTTCTTCTCAGGTTCTCCTTTCTCTCTCATCTTTTCCTTCCTTTCAATTCCCTTAAGATTCCCTTGACCCAGATCCTCTCATTTTGCCCTTTCGGTTCATGATCGGGGATGTTTTCTTCCCCTTGTTGTTTATCAAATCTCGGTGTTTGCCTTGGAATTTTTCTCTGGCCTTTCTCTACGCCTCCTCTTCTCCTTTTCGGAAACTTTCTTATTTATCGCCAGCGATCACGTTTCAATCAAAGCTCGTGTTGAAAAGAACCCGCAGACCAACTCGAAACGAGAGAGACTGTGTAAGTGTGCTGTTTTAAATCTGTCGTCCCTATATCGCAGCTGCAAATTGATTGGAAATAACTCGCCAGTTTTCTAGTGGCGGAGATCGAAAGAGTTCGCAATACCGAATATATCGTTGTAAATTTTAGTACTGCCTTTTAATAAGCGTTATGTTTATATAAACCTATCTTTGATGAAATGAAATAATGAAGTGTCCAAATATGTTAATGTATTCAGCGAGTTTCACGGAAAAGCTGTTTATTTTTCGATAGGTTCCAAGTACAGGAACTAATCTACTTTTTTATTGCCGTTTTACAGTTTCGAATGGTAAGTAGGCGTAGAGTATTCGACAAATTTATTTTCGAATCTATATAATCACACGTCCACGGGAATTTTAATGGACGTTTTAACTCAAAAATGTATAAAAATCTAAAAGGTAATAAGTAACTCCTTTCCCGATGCATGAGAAATTCTCTCTTTAGGAAGAAGGCAAACTCAATGCTCTTCTCGGCCATCGCGCTAATTTTCCCAGCCTTCCGTCGATCGGGAGGGTCAGCCAGAACCTCCAAAGCGACACGACATCGAACGTTTTTTTTTTTAAAGGCGAAATAATTTCGGATTCGCGTTCCTGATGAGAGAGAAAGAGGGTAGAGCTCTCTCTTCCTCTGCGATTATAAAAGAAAGATAATTTCATATCGGCCCCGAGTGCGCACGGTCGAGTTCGTGTTTAGGAAGACGGAAAAGCACCACTTCAATCTCTTTTTTTATTCCAAGGGTGATTTTTAATGAAAAAATATGCGCCAAAAGTATTTTCCTTTTTTTATCCTAACCCATCGGTCTTTTCCCCCTCCTTGGAACTCTCACCACTTTTTTAAACTCCTCTCTCTCTCTCTCTCTCTTGAAGCATGGAATCGTCAAGGGATGCACTCGAAATCCCACGAGAACGATGGACCCGACTGAAAAATCTCGATTAATTTGGTTCTACCCTGTTTCCAACGCACATTTTTTCCGCTAATTACTCCTTACGTCATCTCCAAAAAAGTGCCCTCACTCTCTCTCTCTCTCGCTATTTATATGACTCCCTCTCTGTACCAGACCATAAGTACACACATGACTCTGTACCATTTCTCACCCACCCTCCAGAATCTCTCCCTCCCTATCCCCACTCCCTCTTAATACTCTCCCCTCCCTCCATCGACAGCGACTAAACAAACCCAACCCCTTCGGAATATAACCTCTTCAGTTTTAGTACCTCGCATCATCCTCTTCCCTCCCCTCCCTCCCCCCTCCACGCCCTCCCCCCTCTCTTCCTCCCTACGCCACAGCCACACCCACTCATCCCAATTCCCTTCCAGAGCCATCTCACCCTTCCCCGTTTTTCAACCGGTCCATATCACACTCCCCGTCAACGTTCTCTCTCTCTCTCGCACACTCACTAACTTCCTTCAGTCCGGGACTCCTTGCAAATCCTCCACTCAATATCGTATACCTCATCTCTTCCACTCTCGCCCCTCTCCAAATCCTATTCTCCCGTACTCTTCGCTACACCTCGTCCTCCTCACGTCTCGATCCATCCATTTTCTTCTCCCTGTTAATGCTCTTACTTCGAACACCTTTCTATTTCACTAACTTTTACATGTTTACCTTTCTGCCTTATAGTCGTTCCTATAACTATGCCACTACCACGAGCGTGTCGAACAAAATTATCGTTGTAGTTGGAATTCAATTGAAAATTTAGGTATCGCCAATAGACCGGTCAAATTAGACTTTTTTGACGGTTAGAGGAAATAATTCACCAAGTTTTGAAATATGGCACATTTGTTCGTTAGGGTAACCTAACTAACTAACATATCAAAAGTTGGCATGCCTGTCGTGTACGCGTCGGCCGCTATGGCGCCAAATTGGCCGCCGGAGCACGACCCGCGACTGGTTTTTCGCGAATAACTCGAAAACGGTCAAATCTACGACAAAAATGTTCAAAGCCAAATTTGTAGAGAATAACATTTCCTTTATGAAAGTTTCGTTGCATTTATTTTGCTACTGCGATAGTATAGCAGAAAATGGGCGATTTTTGCGGAACGTTGGCCGTTCGGTTTTAAAACCAAGTGTTGTGAGCTCGTTTCCACATCACCAGCTGTGGTAGAGCTCCCGGAGCGTTTTTATAATGGTATCCCCTTTAGGCACTTATCCATTGTTTATTTCAATTACTTAACATAAGTAATAGGTGTCATAATCATTTAGCATTTAAATCGAAGCTTCTTCATCTTCGAATTGATCTTCAACATCAGAATTAAGACCCGCTGCTGTGTTATAAGGCACACATGACTGGACAGCGCAGACCATCTTTTGCTCATCCACCGCTTTTTCCGCAACCTACTTTACAATTGCACGATATAAGTTCCATGATCTTCACAGGGGCAGGTGTCTCTGTTGTCTGAAGAGGAAGAATAGAATTGGATACTTTCTTCCATCCCTAAAGTAGTGGTTCCAAAACTTCACCATGCCAAGACTACCTGGTGGAAAAACGCGTAGTGAGTGCTGTCGAGCAGCGGCTGATGTAGGGTGCAGTCCTAAATAAAGTACAGCATGATTTGTACGGCTGACAGCTTTATTGAAGCAAATGAATCTGTACTTGTTGAGGCTAAAATGGTTTTTGGAGCATTGTACAATGCTAAAACGAAGCGCTCACCGGCACTTGCAATTTCATATTGTGTAGAGAAAGGGTTGTTAAAAACAGAGATTACGTCATGTAAATCGTCGCGATTTTTCAGGAGGTAGACATACTTCTTTTTCTCTTTGGCGTAGAGAGCCGACGTGGTGTCACAAGAGCTTATAGTGTGAATAAATAGAATGTTGTCTTTTAAAATTTTCAAAATTTGATAAGTTTGTAAATCTCGAGAACTGTACAGTCGTGACTGAGTTTTACCTTTTCCTTCTTTCAAGAGGAAAATTTCACTATCGGACGGAGCAAGATGAACCATTAACACAAGGAGATCGATGCTTGTCCAACCACAACCGCAGACGCGACTCGTCGTGATTCTTCGATTGCAGTTCGAACAATAGGGAGGTCAGCGTCGTCAATGCTAGTTCTAACCCTCAAGCCTGAGTCCTGGAATTTTTTGGACAATTGTGATACGAGTCGAGCTTTGTGCCAAATGAATATATTTACTTGATGTTGATAAATAATATTTGCATTGCTTAGCAGAACTTACTTTTCTGCAAATTGGAAGCTTAATTCTAACCTGTCACAGAGGCGATGTCAACTGCGATAAGGGCAAGAGAGTAAAAAAAGAGTTGTTTCGTGTCACAGTGCTCAGCTAATGTTACTGGAACCAAACTGCACCAGCGAAAAATAAATTCATGCAAAAGCGTGAATTGCTGCGCTGAGGAACCTTAGATTTTCATTACATAGCATGTCCTCGCATATCGCCCGACCTTTCCCTTTATTTCAACAGTCAACTTTTTATTGACTCTTTATTTCGCCTTAACCCGCATGGCGTTTCGTATATTTTTTGACGCGACGAGAGACCCGGCTATAAATAAAAAAGTAATGAGCATTCTAAAAAGTTGTTGCTCGAGAAATTCTTGAAAGCGCCCACTTGATGCCAAATTAAGGGCTAATATTTGAGAATGGAAGATGGATGGAATGGATGGATGACGTTAATGAGACGCACGGTAAAAATTGTATGCGGCGACGGGTTCCCTCTCACTCCTCTCTCGTCACACACCCCTTCGCGGCGTCGACACGATTCGGCCGGAAAACGAGGACACCTACCTATCTTACCGTTCTGACGAGGCGGGAACAGAAATATGAGTTCTCCCCCCCTACCTCACCTCATCACTATATAACCCTTTTTTACCCTCTTCGCCTGGACCCTGGTGTATGTGTGTGGCTCTTGAGAATTTTATTACCGTATGGTACGCGCCTCTCTCTCTTTCTCATTTTTTTAACGCTTTCCCTCGGAAGTTTTCCGTTTTTATTCAGTTTTCCTCCCTATCTTCCCATGTCTTTATCTCGCTCCTTTTTTATACGCTTACGCGGTAATTTTTTTCGCCCTTTTTTTGAAGAGGATTCCTTTGCCCCCCATATACTTCTCTCTCTCTCTCTCTCTCTGTTGCATTCTCGTGGCGTCGAATGGCAGTTTCTCTCTTCTTCTTTCATCGTCCGTTTTGCGCGCCAATTTCATAAGTTGAGCCTTTTTAAAAAAATGTTATTTAGTAGGTGGTGGCGTTTCGTGTTTTCATTTTTATTTTCAATTCCGGTGGTCGCCAATGGAGAGTTCTCGGCGCGCGAATTCCGTTTGCCTTTTGTTAATTTAATCGCGATTCGCCTCATCTGCTTGGTTTATCTTCTCCCATTTTTTTGAGGATCGCGTCCTTTTTTCCCCTCGAAAGTCCATGTACGTGCGACGCGAGCGCACTTCTGCAGCGTGCGATTTCCTTTCCCCGGATGCACGTCACATTCAATCCTCTCGTCGAGCGATTCTCTCCTTTCTTGGATGGCTTCTTCTTTTCACACGATTCGAAACTCCCTTTTTCGCTTTTCACTTGTCTTTTTTTAGCTTATCCCTTTCTTATTTTTCGTAAGAGTAAATCCGTCCGTCCTCTTTAGCCAATTGCGCCTCTGGTGTTTGCTATTTATGGGCATTGAGTAAGCTTGTGGAGATTTTTTAACGAATATGTCACGCGGGAAACCACGTTTTCAATACATGGTTGAGCGTCGTATGTTATTCTTGTAAACATACGGCGGCTGAGAAGACTAGGTTTCAATTTCGGTTACAAACCAGCTGTCGTCAGCGGTATATTCGAGCCACAGTTGATTCCAAGTATAATAATCCTTCATTCAGATATTACCTAAAATTCACCTCTGATAATCATGAAAAAAGTCGGGCTCGAACATTCATCTCCTGATTCCTACTTCTTTATTCATTTAATTTTAAGTAAACGAAAGCAACGGAAGAGAACTGCGTGGCCTTCTTATACGGACGCCATCACGGAAATGCGTCTCTTTCTCTCATCTCTTCATCAACTCGCGTACTTCGTCTCTCTCGCCTTGCCATCAATTTCAGCCCTTTGGCAAGGATGTCTGTCTGCTTCCCGGGCAAGATGCGAGAGAGAGACGAGAGTCGCGTCCTTCGGTCGACAGTTCGATTCGTCTCACAAGAAGTGGCTCTCGAGGCGTCCGCGTTGTCTCGCAATCTCTCATCTTCCGACTTTTTTTTTCAAAACACACACACACACACATCCTTAATTATCCCCGTCGACTTTTACCTCTCCAGTCCGACGGAAAAGGGAGATAAACAAATCTTATCCGGTCCCATCGCGATTTCACGCTACTTTCAACACTCGCCCCTTCCCTACTCTCTGCACCGATTTAACCGTGAAGACTCTCTTTCCATCCGTTTCGCTTTGCAATCCCGCCTATTTTCACCTCGCTTTTCGCACACACCCATCTCTCCTCGTCGCCATATACCTTGCTTTGTTTTCGGTTATTTTTTTGGTCTTCCAAATCCATCTTCATTACGCCGTTCGAGTCTCCTCTTCCACTACTTTCTTCGCATTTGTCATACCACGCCTTTCTTCCTGTCTTCTCCTCAGTCAAAAAGTCTAGTCTTCTGTCTTTCCTTTTTCCACGCCGTAACCGTCTATTTCCATTCGTACCGATTTTTTTGTCTCTTGTTTCTCCATCTTTTTTCCCGTTCCTGATGATTTTTATTCGATTCAAACTCTTCCTGCGTTGTCTCTCCGCTTTCCCCAATGACGATGCTCGCTCTTGCATTTCTGCCCTCCTTTCATTCTCCTTCCTTTCTACTGCCCTTTCAGTCCTCTCTTTCCCTTCTCTTGCCTCCTTTTACCCTCCCCTTCTCTTTCTCTCTCTCTCTCTCTCAGTGGCACTCCCGGTTTGACCCCATCATCTCTTTATATCTCCCAGTTCCATCATCTCAACCTCTCTTAACCCATTCCCCTTCCACATCTGCCTCATACTCCCTCTTTTCTCTCTCTCTCTTTCCCACTCTTCCTCTCCTTGCTCCCCTTTAGTCCCTCTCTCGCCTCTACTCATTGCCCATTAGCGAGATTAGTCTGCGTGTCGGCGTTGAGTTGGGGGTGAGTGTAATGGGCCAGTTAGTTTTTTCCTCTTGCTCCCTCCTAGTCCTTCTCTTCGACCCCATCCACCCCTCCGCCCCCCT
The DNA here is from genome assembly GCA_028673005.1 of Tanypteryx hageni. NCBI lineage: Eukaryota > Metazoa > Arthropoda > Insecta > Odonata > Petaluridae > Tanypteryx > Tanypteryx hageni. The sequence continues at coordinate 69,352,530 of CM054116.1, read as the reverse complement.
CCACTACTCGCTGCCTCTCCTAAAACCCCATCTACATCCCTTCTTCCCACATCTCCACCCACCCATCTTTTTACCCGTATAATCCCACCCTCCTCTCTATCCCCCTCTCTCCTCGTTTCTCTCTCTCTCCCTCCCCTCCCATACTCTGGAACCATCCCTTCCACGCCTTCGCTTCACTTCCTCTTCTCCTTCTTCCCTTTCAGAGAAAGAGAGAGCATCTGCGCTCTTTTTTCCCTTCCCTTCTTCCATATGCTTCTCTTCTTGCCTACATCTCTCTTTCCTCTCTCTGGCCTGCGTAGTGAGTGACACGTCTAAAGATGAGCGCTGGCGATACCAACGCGAGTGCAGTGTGAAATGCAATGGTTTCTGTCTCCCTTCATATCCATCTCCGGCAATAAATATCCGTTTTTATTAAAAACAAATCGTGTCCTACCTTTGATGCTCTTGTGTTTTTTTAGCCCAATGTTCAAAACCTGGATGCATGTAAATCTCCTCAATGTGATCTTTCTTATTAAAGGAATATGATTTTGTATTTAGAAGAGAAGAAAACGAATAATAAGGTGGATACGCGGATAATGATGTCTCCGAGTGAGATTATGAAACTATGTTTAACCTTTCAAGTACTTTGTTTAGTTAAAGTACTGCGACACCAACGTAAAGACTTTTTTGTTAACTATAACCTTGATATTCGTTTGTTTGGATATCTAGATTGATTGTAATTTTCAAGATCATTTCAATAGATCGATTAATTATAATTTACTGAAATGTAAGCGAATTTTTTACACCAAATCCTACATAATAGATATTCTATTTAAAATTATTTACTTTTAGAAAGCACTCTTAAAGGAGACGTAAATATTGTCAATATAAGAATAACTCGAGTTTTTCACATCGAGTTTGGGTGTTACAGTTGTTATAGACTAATGCATTTAGGTTGTATTTCGGTTTTTTGCTCTTTAATCCTTGACATGTGATTTGACTCCGATTACAGCGATTTGTTTAAAATGCTACATTTGTGTTAAATATAATAGTTGTTGATTTTTTGTTCTGACCAATTTGTCCTCTCTCCGCCTATTTCAGGGGTCCCGTACCGACGTGATGACGGCACTTGACCTCCCCCTGGTCGTCACGGATTGAGCGGGAACACGCGCCCCGCCCTCAGCCCCCGCCCCGCCGCGCCCCTGCGAACCACCACGCCCCCACCTTTCATCACGCAGACTCATTCCTCGGAGCTGCACGGAGAGTCGTCACGAACCGCCGCCCGGTGCCCTTGCACAGCGAAGGATGCAGCGAGGGAGATGGAGAGAGAGAGAGAGAGAAACGTCCACAAAATGGCTGCCCGCCACGCGGACCAACGGCATGTCGGAAATCCACGTGTCTACGGGATAGAAGAAGCAGAGAGACTACGCCCTCCTCTCCTTCGAAGCGCGCGCACACACACAAATGTATCATCCCTCGTTACTATTTAAAAAAAAGAACCTCTTCATCACTTGTGTTTGGAAAATGTTCTCTGAAAGCTTCGAGGTCAATCCCTTGACTGCCTTGAAGCATGAGTGATATTTTCCCCCAACTGTGTGTTTGTGTGCTAGGCGAAAGCAAATGGACAAAGAGAGAGATATAATCGCGCAATATGAAACCGGGTTTGGTGGTCCTTCGAAAACATCGCAAAATTGTCGCGTTTTCAGTACGTCGCGTCGGTGATTTCTTGCCGGTGGTCAGTTTGAAAGAATCGACGCACGAATTCTCCCACAAAACGAATAAAAGACTCGAGGATTTTTTTTCAAAGGTCCTTCAGAAACGACACACATATTGAAGGAAAAAAAACATCTTCAAGATGCCTGTTTTAAGTGTAGATATATATATTTTTCATTTTAAAAAATGTGGCGAACGCTTGTCTTTTTTTCGGAGATGCTGCGAAAAAAAGGAAGAGCAATAGGAAAGTTCCGTCGATGAAACAAAAGAAATAATAGTATTTAGTCCGGGCAAAAAAAAATAACGGGAGAAATCAATGAGAAAATCTCCCTCTTAATTTTTTGTGCCCTGGCATTTTTTGTGGCGACGAAACGAACACCATAGCAGTGAAGCACTGAAATTAATCGTGTGTCCGCTAGCTAAAAAAAATATATCTTTGGGAGAAGGAAGATGGTGTATGATCTTGGCGATTCCATATTAAATGCGATGGAAACGAGCCGTCACACTGCACTCTCCTTCTCGATTTTACAATCAAACGGGCAATAAAGATGTTGATATAAGAAAACAAGGAGCTTAGGAAATAATTATATTAGTAATAATGTTGAGAAAAGAAAGCAATATGTGACTGTGACTGCGCCTTTGTGTGCGCAGCAGCGCCATCTCTTTGAGAAAAAAGAAACAAAATCGCTCTACGCTGTGGCGGGAAGAGCGATAGTTTTTTTTTATTTTCCCCCTTCGCGCCGTGTGTTCCCTGCGGAAAACAACGGTCGAAAAAAAACGTTCTCAGCGACTTTGTTCGTTCGTTTTTCTTTTTATATATATATATAAATATATAAATAAGTTGCGTCCTCCCTTTATTATTATATATATAAAGAAAACCCTTCGGTCTTAAAACTCTCTCGCCATGTCTTCTTCGAGAGTGAGAGAGGGAAAATTGCGAGGGTATTTTTTTTCAGAAGTGTCGTCGTTGAACAATATTAATACCACCGCGTTTTGAATGGTGTTAGTGTACAGTGTCGTTATCGCTCTGTGATCATTATAAGTAATTTAAAAAAATAAAATAAAGAGAGAACCCCGATCGACGAAATGTCTACCGAAAGGGGAAGATTTATCGGAAAGGGAAAAGAAAATCGAGAAAAACTTTTTAGAAAAAAAAAGGAATCGGTTCCCATCCCTGCGCGGATGTGATTGCTGGGAAATTTTTCGAAAACGGTTATCAGTTCAAAAAAAAAGGAAGAGAAGTCTCTCTCAAGATCGATTGTTTCTGTCGAACGAATTGTGAAACTCAAATGTTTTTTTTTCAATGTTATATTTTTGTACTCATGTTTTGTTTGATTTCGCCTGTGTTGTCGAGCGAGTTCGGATCTGATTCGAAAAATTCTCCAACTTCTGTGCTGTCGCCTCGCGCGGAAAATTTTTCTTTCTCGCGCGGTTTACGAAAAAAAAGTTTTTAAGACACTCCCCCCGTCCTCGAGTCTTTTTTTTTCAAGCAATTGTTGGCTATTTTAAACGATAAAACGCAAGAGTTGTGAAGTTTATTCCGAGCCTCCCGCAAGTCGTAAGGTAATTAATTTTTAACTTTCATTTTTATCATTTCCTTTCCATTTTTCGACGTCGTTCGAGAGAAAGATTATTTTCCGAGGACATTATTAGGCGTATTTAAAAAAACCATTGAAAAAATAAAAGTTTGTCTATATTTGGTAACAAAGATGGTATAACAACGGCGGAATTTAGAGAAAAAAATTAAAAACAAAAATGGGAGCAAATGAGAGTTGTACATATGAAATATTTGGATATATACATAAAAATATATATATTTGTTTCTGGATTCATTTGCGAAAAAATGTTTTTTTTTCGCTCGTTCTCTCACGATTATAAGATTGTACAAATCCGTGTCTCAAGAGTGGAGAGAGAGAGAGAGAGAGAAAAAAAATGTCCCCCACCCCCTCTTTGAAAAAGATAAAAATATAACTGCTCACTTGTGCGTGTGTGTTTGTGTTTCGTTTGTCGGGCCAGATCTCCTTTGATGCAAGATTGGTTCAGCTGGAGGGAGAGATGATGTCAGAAAAATGAAACGAAAAAAAGTGGAAGCAAAATAAAAAGGACGTTCGAATTAAGTGCGTTTACTGTGAAAAAAATCAACCTTTCCTCCTCCCCTTCCCCGTCTCCTGCGCATGCTCACCACATGATACCCGCAATAATACCCGAAGAAAACGAATCTCCATGGGCAGTATTCTTTTTTTTTCTCAAATAGACTCGTTTACCCGAAAACGGGGGAAATGTTAATAATGAACGAAAGAAGCACGCTTCTTTTGTTCCCTTAATTTCTAATAGTCGAGCAGGGGATCCAACGGCTCTATTTCAAGATATCGAAATGAAAGCGAGTAGGCAGTCGGGCAGACGCTAGAACAGAGCGACACATCCGGAAGAGGAAAACAACTTCGGTGGCAATAATCCGAGCTTGCGAATTGTTACATAAGCGCGGAATCGCGTGAACTTTTATTGTAAAAAAAATCACTTCTTGCATAACGCTGTTTTTTTTATTTTATAGTGTGTGAGCTAGCCTTTCCAAAATGAGTATTGTTGAGCCTCACTCGTACGTGTACATATATACGCGCAACGTGTGTTTGTGTGTGACCATTCGAGAAGAAACGGACGTCTAGGATGTGTTCTATCATCATCGAAGATTTTTTTTGAGAGTTGTTTTAATATTATTATATTGATTGTGTTCTCCTGCATATATTTCCCTCGAGGTGCGACTCGCGCTTTGATTTTTGTAAATTGACATGACCGAAAAGTGGACCCTGACACCTCAAAAAAAACGAAACATTTGGCGCGAAATTTGGTTCTTTTGTTTGATGGGGTTTGTGTGAAATTGAAGCGAGGTCTCCCATGTAATCAGGGTCAATTAGCCAGAACGCGCTATTTTTTTTATTTTTTTTTGGAAAACGTTATCTTTCGTGCATTTTTTTCGGCAGTTGTCCATGTCCTCTTATAATTTCAACGCCGTGCCCTAGTACTTGCAAGTTTCGTACGAGTGGTCGTGTTTGTTTTAATCGCCTTTCACGCCGTTTCTAAGTAAACCTTTGGAACTATCCAAAGCTAATTGCCAGACATCGGCTATGTTCTATTATTTATAGTGCCGCAGCGACATCTTTGCGCTAAAAAAGATAGCAGTCGGAATCACTGATCGGCTGTTGGCCGGAATGGATAAAAATTGTTCGAAACCTAATCTTGGCATGCCCCTTCTCTACACAACGAACTTTCCCCCCCGGTTTGGCGAGAAAAAAAGCCAATCGTAACGTTCATCCTCAATTTCCACCGTGTTTGGCTACGGGGAAGGCGACCGTGCTACCATCTACTGACAATTATTGTTGTTCCTCAACAAATAATTGCGCAAATTGGTCACACTAACAGCTCATACTATCAATCACTGGAAGATTTTTCCCTATTGACGCCCGGGAAATTCCAAGTTTTCGGATGGGTTCAACAACAACCTCTTATTTTTAGGCAAAACGCCCTCTAGAACGACTTTTAAAATCTTCATGCAATATATTCCGTAAAGTGAAATGTGTTATTTACCTCCACACCCAAAAACCATAAACACACGACACACGCATAAAAATGGTATAAAAACATGGACACACACGCCCAAGGCACATTTTTAACTGCTCATAAACGCGAAATCCGTAACAAATAGGTTTTTTCATTAGTGTACTCTCACACTATTAAAAGAAAGAAGCCATCCCCCAGAATACTTTTCCATGCATTTTTCCCTTCTTGAGAAACAAACAAGGATGACCAGGACAATTTTTGGGACCCCTTCTTCGGGGTTTCCATTTCTCTGTTATTATATCCCCCTCCTCCCTCCCACCTCATTGGATCCAGACGCTGAAAAAGTGAGTGAAGTGTGTGAAAGACAAAAATATTAAGGAAGGATGTTCTGGAAGCTGGACTCTTAGTGTGTGAACAAGAAGGAGAAAAAATTACTGTGGAAGGAAACATACCTGACCCACTCCGATTATACACCACCTTTACCTACATTGCCATACATGTGTGCATTCCACATCAAATAATAATAATACTTATTATTATAATAAAAAACTGAAAAAATATATCAGAAAACATCGAGTCGTCGTCTTATTTCGATCACCCTCAAATTTCCTTCTTTCCATCTCTATGTAAATTTTGCGAATCGCGGAAAAGTACTCAGAAGTGCAGTCTCTGTCCGGAGTAAATCTGCATGTGCTCCCTCTACATTAATCAACAAATTAACCTTCGAGTTTTCCTTGCGGTGGGGCCGATGGGAGAGGCCTAAGGACAGCCCAGGCTCCCGGGCTGTTAAAGAAAAAAATTCTCGTAGTAGATTTTAAAAAATCAGGTAAGTAAAAAATGTTTTCCATGTAAACGAATACCATTCTCTAAAAATGTTGGTACTTCGATTGTTAAAAGAAATCTTTAGTCTCGCATAAAAAATTCTGACGAATCACTGTTTCTGTGCTGTTCATTCCATAGGAATCAAATGACACAGGCCCTCGACCTGTGGTCCGCGTACTACTGTCTGTATAATGTTTTCATTTAAGAAATGAAATAAATGTTGGAAGGGATTTACACGGAGGTACCGCACCCGTAATCCTAAAAGATTAATACCTGGCAATCGACAATAAACGCTACGGATAGAAACATAATTGATAGTGGTCAGTTGCTATGCTCAATTCCAGTAAACGGATGCGAAACGGTTGAGGATCTCGGACACAATGTCCTCATGCCAAAAGATTGGGCAGTACACAAACATTTCGACAAAAGGTTGATTCGATTCAGCAACGAAGAAATTATTAATTTTTATGGTGAATTATGTATAATTATTAATCAAGTAACATAAAAAAATGTTTTGAGAAAAAGGTGTTTCAGGTATTTAAGGACATGAAATTACACGTAAGAACGTTAAAATTTCTAAAATCTAAAGATAATATCGATATTCATTTCAATACATAGAGATTACTAAACGCACTTCGCATTCTACCTTGTTATTGCTGCTTATAAATAAGCATTCAAGTCAATAATTGGTCATTATTATTGGCGGAAGGATTCAGATGCTACTGTAGAATTCTAAAAAAATAGACGCAAGGAATTTCGAGCTATTATACAGTTGCTCCGAACAAAGTATCTAGTTTTAGAGTGTCGAAATTTTTAAACTATTTATTTCAACGAAATTAGTACAAATTATTGTTGTGAAACATTTTTATTATTATTATCAAACATATACACCTTAAAGCCTTTGGAAACATTTGATGACCGATTTAATCGGTTAACTAATGTGCTAAAATATTCCGCTTCTTCGAGATGCATTGTTTTGAGACGCTAATTTAAAAAATACCAAGAATGACGGCAAAATATTCGAACCACGAATAATTATGTAAAATATACAGCTAACAAAAATTTAGTGAAAATCTGCTATAGACTATCGTGAGTCATTGTGTTTATTAATTGTATGAAACCTTTTATTCTTAAAGTTATGAGAAGCTACGTAACATAAACCTAAAAAAATAATTTGAAATTTAATTTTTATAATAAAAAACTCCCTTCTTCCCGTGGGATTTAAAATAACAATCTCCGTATTCATAAAATCTGTATTGTTTTCAAGGTCTTCATTATTTCAATAAATTACCATTCTGTTCTGATAGAATCGTATTTAATTTTTTACTTGCAATTAGTGCAATCTTATAGCAACGTAGAGTTAGCCATTGGCAAGTTATTCTATAGGGAATTTCTGTAACTATTCTATAATGTCGAAACGGTATCACACGCACATGTATCGGACTCGTATTTTGCAGAAGTGTTTTCTTTTCATTTTCGATCAAATTATTCCGCTTGGAAAAACAAATAACAACCTTCTTCGCGTATAATTGAATAATGTTTCAGAGAGAATACAAATTATTATATCTTAGTGTTTATTATTAATCATCCTAACAACCACGATGAGGAAAAATAAGTTAACAAGAATTGGACAACCTGGAAATATTTATCGATACGTCTGCCCTAATTTTAAAGTCGTTTCAAATCAGCAGCCAAAAGTGTCTAAGACAAAAGTAACTTACGCAACATTTGAGAAACTCGCAGAAAATACAAAAAAATGAAATTTCGAAGCATCAATCAATGTATAAATTAAATGTTATAGTTTTTTAGACTAGGAGAAAACGGAAAAACATTAATCTTTACAAGAAATATTTGTTTTCTTTTCACGGCCATATATAAATATTTTTGCCTTTAATGAAGCATCCGTTATTCCCTTAGTTTTAAAAGGCTAATTGTAAGTCATAAAAATAAGTACTGATGATGTCATAGATACAGTAATATGTATTTAGCTAATCTAGTTTCAAGGAAAGTATAAGTGTCTCTGGCGAGTAGTAACGTCCTCGAAACCAATGTGATTGCATTTCCTAGACTTTTTGTAGTTTTAAATGGACTTTTTCCATTGTTTGTAGTTACTGTCACTTGAAATTGGGAAATTTTCAGCAGTTTTATGGCTATGGGATCTGATGAATCATTCATCTTGGAGACATTTCACTGTGCGATTCAGATCTAGACTAAATTTTGACTTGAAGGTATCTCTATTTAATTAGTAAGAAACAGGAAAGAAATTAGAGCAATATATGTGGCACACAAAGCTTCCCGGTTAAATTTCGTTTGGAGTTGAAAAAGAAAGTTAAAAAATAATTATTAAATGAGGGAAAACGTTTACGTATGCCAGAAAGAGATGCTAATTGCCCATGAATGCCGTGGATTTTAAAATAATATAACTCATGGGAAAGGTAATAAATCACTCAATAAATTATTCGGTTTGGTGTATAATGAAACTATAGGCGGTTAAGTATTTCGTTCAGTTACGGATATCACGTGCCGAGAAACAACATTTGGCTTCAGTTAATGTTTTCTCCTTTCATCGCAATTTCAGATCCTCCATCGCCATCCTATATCCAACCCTTGCGCTTCACCTCTTTTCTCACAATCTCATCCTTCACTCTCTCATTCTCGAACATTCTCATCCTCTTCACAAAAACCCACTCTTTCCACTTCCCTACTTTCTCCTCCTCTCATACTCCTTGCACATCTCCCCTATCATCATTTCCATCTATCAACAACTTCCCATTCCCCGTGACATCTCCCTTCATTGACTATCGTGTACTTGCACGGATAACCCATCATCTTTTCTTTATACCTTCCACTCTTTATTATTTCTCCCTCTCCTCATCCTCTAGGCCAGTGATTCCCCAACCTGGGTGCCGCTGCACACTGGGGCGCCGCAACTGGTTTTCAGGGGTGACGCGAAAAACTGTTTAGTAAATAAATCAAGGATTTTGATGTGGTAACTAGGGCGACATTCTGTTTACCTACAAAAAGGTTGGGAATCACTGCTCTAGGTGTTTATCCCTAGTCTCTCAAACCATCTGTACGTTCGTCATATTCCCCCACTTCTCTCTAACCCCAAAGCCCTTTCTCCCCCTTTACAAAACTTCCCCCTTTTCACTTCATCTCCACCACCTTTTCATTTTCTCTTTTGGTTTCCTTTTGCCCTTCTCATTTCTTTTCTGCTTCCCCTCACAAGTACACGCATCAGATTCCGTACGTCTACTCTCTCACTCTCTCTGGACATTCTCATCTTTATCTCTCGGCCCATTTTCCCCGCACTCAAATACCCACACCTCAATCCTTACCCCGTGCACCTCGGTCTAATTACTGAGCGATCGAGTGGTGAGCGAGAGAGAAAGCTTCAAGAGTGAGAGAGGTGGAGGATAGATATACACGTGACGAAAGAAATGGCGAGACAGCGAGAGGGATAAAGAGAAAAACGTAGAGAGAAAGAGAGAGATGCGGAGTGGGCGAGAAAGAAAGAATGTGGTTTCTGAGCGAAGGACGGGAGGGATGCCATGTTTGAGTTTTGTACGTTATATGTGGTTGAAATTAGACAAATGATACGGGAGGGAGACAAAGGGATCGTTGAGGTGGGGGTGGGGGGGCAGGAGAGAAGAGAGCGAGAGAAAGGGAGAGAATAAGAGAGGTTTTGAGGCAGTGAGTTACGGGGAAGGGGTTGGGGAGTGGCGTATGCAGGTGGTATACGGAGAGAATTAAATAACTAGGAGAGAGATAGAGAAAGAAAGCAGAAGTCGAGTGAGAGTGTGGGAGTTGTATTTGCGCGTGTTTGAGAGAGATAGAGGAAATAAAAACACATTGACGTAGCGAGGGAAGGAGAGTGAGGGAGATGCGTGATGGGAAAGAGAGAAAAGCTTGAGGTGGGAGAAAAGAGATGGATAGAAAGAGAGAGATTAAAAAAAGAGTTCGGTTGTGAGGGTGGATTGGAGGAGTGGGTGGCGTCGTTGAAAGAGTAATGGAGATGTGGTGTATTCAGGTAGTTGGGTGGAGTTTTGGAGTGTTGGTTTCGGTGGGATGGGGTGTGGCGAAGGGGAGAGTGGGGGGGAAGGAGGGAGGGGGAGAGAGTGAAAGGGAGTGAGATCAAAAGGGGAGAAAGGGGGAGGGGGGGTTGAGTGGTATGGCTGAGTGGAATAGGGATATGAGTCGAGTACGAGAGAGACCTGGATGATTCTTGACGCAAGAATAAAAAACGGACGAGAGAGAGAGAGAGAGAAAATGCCTAACATGCTATATGTGTACGGGCGTAGTGGAGTCGGTCCGAAGGGTTTGTTGGAATGGACAAGAAAGGGAGTTAAAAACGGGTTATAAAATATTCGAGGCGCGGCAAGAAAGCGCTCCCCTCGTTTTTCGACTGTTGACAATATCTCCGGTCGGCTCCGGAAGGAGGAGAGGGGCGATGAAAGAAACCCGGAAATGATGGATCGACGACGGAGTTGTTAATATTTATACTCCTGAGAGGTCGAGAGTCTCTGGTAATTTTCAATCGTAGGCGTTTCTTTCTCTTCTACACGGATCACGCTTCGGGAATTAGAACGAGAACGGAGAGGTGTTCGCTGTCAAACGGTGGAGTTGAGATATCCCCCTCCTTCAGCCGGGATGATGCGTGGGACAAAAGAGAAGAGGATGGAAGTATTAAAAGGCAAGGAGATCGCATTATATTATGCTGTCAGGGTAATCAACAATTATATTCAATTTTTCCGAGGGATTAGAAAGTGCTAACGATATTTCTTCCGGCGGATCTATGACCGGTAACATTTGAAGAGCAAAACTGCTTGGTATAGCATACGGGGAGGAATGTTGAATATATCAGGATTTATCTCTCTGAATACGAATCCGTCAGATTTTGGTCCTGAAATACTTTACATAAAGAATTAAACCAAAATTAATATCCCGAGTGTTTTCGTCAATGTGATTAAAAAAGTAAAGCGTTAGTTATGGTCAATATTTTATACATGCTATAAGGGGGGGGGGGAATTAACTTAATAGGTAAACATGCGTCATCTTATTAAAAATTGTCTAAAAATCTAAATCTTGATATCTCAAAGTCACGATATATTTTATGCAATACAACTAAATCTCTAAAATGGGAAAACCTGAGAAGCATCCAATGATAACATACCTTACAAACCGAGCCAAAAACCCGGGCGTCCAGTCAGTAGTACCTACATAACAGCCGACATCGAAAAGAAGCGCCAGTTATGACTGACAAACCGAGCCGCAACATATTAAAAGCAGACAAACATGACGTTCCAGCAGACACACATGCGGTCGAGGTCGTACGACCATCCGCATCAACCTCAAACCAATGCTCGTCGAATCTTCGCTCATAAGCGTATCACAGCGAAAGCGATCGTGTACTCATCATGTCAAAGAGAACAAGACTGGAAAAGTGTACTCCCACGTCGGAGTACCCAGTTTTAAAATGCGTTCTTTGAGATTTCACGTTCTCAATATTTTTGGCTCAGATGAGTATTTAACGAGAAACTAGAGAGGTTGTAAAATACATGTAAGTCCTTATGTAAAGTTGTCATTATTTTTGTCCGATTTTAGCCAAGATTGGAATCGGGGACAAATTTTAGTAAAACTACTACTAATACCAAATTTCTTCAAAATATGCCAAGCGGTTCCGGAGTAGAAACAGAGAAACATTGTAAACTGCATGTAGGTCTTGATGTGAAGTGGTGGTAATTGTTGTCCGATTTTAACCAAAATTGGAATCGGTCGGTTAATTTTAGCAAAATTTTCCAATACCAAATTTCATCAAAATGCGTCTTGCGGTTCCCGAGTTGAAACAACGGAATATTGTAAACTACATGTAGGTCTTGATGTAAAGTGGAGTTAATTTTTGTCCGACTTTAAACAAAATTGGAATTGGTCGACCAATTTTACTAAAACTCCCCAATTCCAAATTTCTTCAAAATAGGTCGTGCGGTTCCCGAGTTAAAACAAAGGAGCATTGTAGGCCTTCATGTAAAGTGGTCGTAATTGTTGTGATTTAAACCAAAATTGGAATCAGTCAACAAATGTTAGCAAAACTCCCCAATATCAAATTTCATCAAAATACGTCAAGCGTTTCTTGAGTTGAAACAAAGGAACATTGTAAACTACATGTAGGTCTTTATGTAAAGTGGTCGTAATTGTTATTCGATTTTAGCGAAAATTGGAATTGGTCGACCAATTTTAGCAAAACTCTCCAACGCCATATTTCATCAAAATACGTCCAGCCGTTCCCGAGTTTTAACATGCGGACATACGGACGGGAGCGACCTTCCCTATATTATGCGTTCACTTCGTGCAAAGAACGCATAAAAAGGTGCGAAAAGTAACGAGAGTAATCGAGGAGGAAAAATAGAATGTTTTATTTTTGTTTTCTTCGCAACTCAATACAATGAGCATCGAAGTGATTGTTTCGCTGTCATCATACTACGTTATAGTTGTATTAAAATATGCCTCGTGACTTATGTTAGATAAATTGTAGTTCGGTCGAGAGTTGGGCTTCCAATTAACCGGAATTTTTACTAACCGGTTATTTTGTTAAAATATTGTCAGATAACCGGTTAAACAGTAATTAACCGGTAAAAATGGAAACCCTCAATTAATTTTTAGACATGTTTATTTAAATAAATTTCAAAGTAATGCAAGAAAAACTGCTTAGTTTTTGCTGCAAGTAATTTTTTTGTAATTGAAGCTCATTCAATGTCTGGTACAACGAAATTTTGAACGGAATACTTAAAAGAAAAACAAGTTATATCATATGATTTAATAATAAAGCTTTATAAATAAACGGCATTCAATGTTTCGCCCAATCTTTCGTTACCGTTTCATACGTATTTACCAATAAGAACGCTTTTGAAATCTTGGTGTATTGGAGTATACTTTCCCATCTCGTTTATTTATCAATTAGTCATTCTTTTCCATGATAAAATTTTCTCTTTATTATATTATTTGATTTTGAATAAGATTTGATTCACTTTCCGCTAATAGTGCGATGGCCGGGGGGGGGGGGGGGCTGACCGCGTGTTCTTCGCAAATTATTATGCCTCTCAGTACGCCCCTGGGTGACCTCACCTCTCGTATTTTATGGTATGGTATTTTTCGGCCATTTTTCCTCAAATGTCCCCCGTCCCGTGTGAAATCAATACTCACTTTGTACCGTATTTTTTAAATAAAATTAGCAACTTATGCACGCACAATGAAAGATGAGTCTTGCCATCTTGCTTTTAAGTCATTTTAACACATTATTATCAAATAACATTTAAATGTCATTTAAATATTAGTTAAGATTGGTAGAGTGTATAGATCGTTTTTTGGTATGTTAAAAAAAATTCAATACCTACATTTCTGCTATAAAATGCGTTTTTCCACTGAAAGAGTGCGGCGCGTAGTCGGTTCAACTCGGAACGTTCACCTCACGTCAGTCGGCTGTCTAACAACTGCATGCTCGGTATCATTAATTCTCAGTACAACTAGTTCAATCTCAGTGCGCAATAGAAAATAAAGAGAACTGATTTTTTAGCATACTTTCCAAAATGGAATAGACTTATAGTTTCTTCGTTGTGTCTGTCTGCCTCCCCTTTATTAACTTTTGAATCAATAGACCGATTTTCATGACACCTGGTGGAAATATCTTGCTACTGGGATCGAGCTCCCGAGAATAGTTTTGGTTGCTATGATTGAAAGTCTCGGGTTCAATTCCAGGAACTAGCCTTTCCATTTGATTTACATGGGAAATCTGAAATCCATCGTGCAGGGTAAGTTTCTCTTGCTCATTAAATATCTTAGAATTATAATATCGGAGAGGGATTTGTACTATTGCGTGAGGAACGGAATGGAGATACTAATTTTTAATGTAAAATAAGTACATATGTGGAAAGCAGGCATAATTTTCGTTTGGATCGTCTTGTTTATTTTATAATACGTTTTGAGAACCCCAGAATACTTTAAAATAATGAGACTATGATTTCGGCAGCAATTATAAATTATATTATAAATAACTTTGCTTCCACTTTCTCATACAATGGTGTCTGATTTAACGAAAACTATGCTAAAAGAAACAGCTTTGTCTCGCTGTCATCCTATTAAAAGTCGACTATTTATCCTATTGAATATGGGTATTTTCCAGATCATGAACATGTACTAGTTAATTTGCCCCGACGGACAAGATATGATCATGCCATCTTAAAGTTATATCACTGATTTCATTGCCGTCTTTCGCTAGTCTTATTGTCAGGGATGCCTTGAAATATTTATAGGAGAATGTATAATTAAGTATAAAAGGGAAATGAAGAGGAAACAGACACAAAGTTGACAAGGTTTTTGCTTGTATGGGAAAGAATGAGCATAAGGCAAAACATTTGATAAAGTACTAATCACCACACCTAGATGGGAAATCTTCGAACTTAGTGGAGGTTGTCTCTGGCGTTCCACAGGGTAGTGTAATTGGTCCGTTATTATTTCTAATTTATATAAACGATATCAGCTCAGTAGTCAGAAGTAAAATTAGGCTTTTCGCGGACGACACCGTCATCTATAGAGAAATAAGTAATCCGGAAGACCACCAGTATCTCCAAAATGACCTAGAAGCTATTTCTGCGTGGTGTAAGGAATGGCAGTTAGAGATCAACCAAAAGAAAAGCTGCGTCATCAACTTCTGGAGAACCAAGAGTATCTCGTTGGATAATAATTATTCGTTGGACGGAGTAGAGATTCCAGTTTCAGACTCGATTAAATATCTCGGAGTCACGATCCACCGTGATCTCTCGTGGGACACCCACATTCGCCGATTGATAGGTGCCGCTAACAAAAAGCCCGCCTTTTTAGGGAGAAGAGTTCGAAATAGCTCTGAAAAAGTGAAAGAATTATGTTATTTATCCTTGGTTCGACCGCAGGTCGAATATGCTTCAGCTGTGTGGGATCCCGACGAAAAAGGACTCACTAACGAGATAGAAAAGGTTCAGCGCAGGGCAGCTAGATTTGTAAAGAGGAATTACGATAGTAAACAAAGTGTAACCACATTAATAGAAAATCTGAAATGGACATCGTTAGAGGAACGTAGGCTGCAGGCTAGAATTAAACTACTGGAAAAATTTATATCGGAGGGACTAGCGAATGAGGTAGTAGGACTTATCAGAAGCCCGACGTATCTCGGAAGGCAGGACAGTGAGGATAAGATTCGCGAGATCGACTGTAGAACGGAGCGATATAGAGGATCGTTTTTCCCTAGGGTGATAAGAGACCATAATAGGAAAAGATAACGTAGGAAAACTATGGACCCTTGGTGCACTGCACCCCCTGCCATCCACCAAAAAGGTGACTTGCAGGGTATAATGTAGATGTACGCTATAGTAGTACCAAAACAACTGTTAAAAGTGCCGGCAGCGAAAATGCATGAGCTGGAAATTTTGGAAAGCTGATTATTCACGGTTAGAACCAGTACAGGAAGTTGGTGAGAAAGGTTTCTGTGCGGTGTGCAAGAAAAGTTTATAAATTATCCACGGCGGATTAAGTGACTTAAAACAACATGATGGAGGAGTTGATCATAGAAAATAAACAGGATAATGATAATTCTATCACAAAATTCTTTGGATCTCCAAAAGATTTAGCAACCTCTGTACACCGTCACAGAGTTACGGTAACGGAATTGACTGATGTAAACCAAAATGTAGGCCATGGTCTTTCTTATTGAACTTTGGATTGTAGCTCTAAACTAGCAGATTCCAGATTTGAAAATTGCTACAGACATGCGTCTTGGCAGAACTAAAGCGTCAAGTCTTGTGTATTCAGTTCTGGCTGCTCTTTCTATGGACCCAGTGTTAAAAAATTTAGTGGATCTTCTATTTCATTGCAACAGATGCTTAATGGAAATATTTAAATGTTTCCGTTAGTTATTAGATATTATATTTTTGAGCAGTGGTACTTAACCTTTTCCTCTCATAGCACCCCCTGAAGCTCTCAAGGTATCCTTACGCATCCCAACCTTAAAATTATGATAAAAAGAAGAAGTGTCATGAAAAACAGGATATTATCAGTCCACCTCTAATACAAATATTGTTATATTTAAAAAGATAAGAGGCACTACATCCTTCAGAAATATCTTTTGTTGGATTTTATTGTAGTTCCTTGTATTTTATTAGCATTAATCAACTTATTACATTTTGCAATTACGAAACATAGGGGAAAGTAGCCAAATATGGAATAGTCTGCTAATGTGGAATACCACAATATTTCAAGTCTGGTATGTGTCAGCACCGACTTTACTGAAGGAAAGGCTCTGCCAAGTCATTCTAGTACCGAGTCCAGTTGGTTGGATGCCGCCAATGAGTGTTATTTTCGTTGCTTATTGAAGTTCATTCAGTGCATTTCAAAGATTTTGAAATGTATGCATTCATTGCTTTATTTTGTAGGTTTACTTATTGAATCCTTTTTCAATATTGGCATTTACATTAAGTATTTGAAGTGTTCTTTAAACTGTTGGTGAATAAATTTTGTGTACTTAATTAGTTTCGTTGGTACAAGTCTTCGAAATCCAACATGATGAGATTCCAAATATGGACCACTTAGGCTTCCTAATATGAAATAGTATTCCATAATTAGACCCTCGTTTTCAAGAAAAATCAGTAATTATTTACATTAATTACTTCTCGAATTTCAGCACAAAATTGGTTTCGATAATTTGTATTTGATGTGAAACAATGCCCAATTGTCATTTACAAAAGGAAAAATGATAATGGGACATCGTTTTACACTAAATGAAAATTATTGAAAAAGAAACATGAATAAAATAATAATAAAATAAAATGAATAAAACTGTTTCTGTCCCATCATAAGGACAAAAACTAGCTAAGAAAGCCAACGGGAACGTCTTTTGCGAGGGCAAAAGGATTTAATAAGTTTTAATCTAATGGAACGAGAGTTCGACAAGCACAAATATCCTGCAGACAGGGTATTTAACGTAGACAAGATGGGTCTGCCAAAATTGCCGCAAGTGATTGCATTAAAAGTCAACAGACAAGTTGGTACCCTAATTTCGGCTGATCGGGGATTGTTAGTGACTGTTGCTTCATGCATGAGCGCTGGAGGCACCTTAGTTCCACCAATGATGACTTTCTTCCGGAAAAATATGAAAATTTTGCTTCTGAAAGGTGCTCCGTCAGAAAATATTTCTGCCTGTCATCCCTCGGGATGGATTCAGACAGAACTCTTTAAGAAATGGGCAGAATTATTCATCAAAATAGTGAGGAAACCCCTGTGGTGCTAAACCATAGTCGGAACCTCGATGTGATTGAATTAGCACGAAGAAACCACATAAGTCTTTTGTGTTTGTCTCCCCACTCAACACAAAATGCAACCACTTGATAAGAGGTTAATGAGTCCTTTAAAGGCCTGCTGCAGTGAGGAGATCAGAGATCATATTAGACGCACAGTTCGACATTGCAGAACTTTTCGGGAGAGCCTATCTTAAAGTACAAACAGGTGCGATTACTGTGAAGGGGTTTGAAGCTACAGGAATCTACCCTCCCAACAGAAATGTCTTCGAGGAGAGCGATTTCATAACAACTGAGGCCCAATGCGAGATATCAGAAGACATTGCTCCATGCCCCGCTAATGCATTTGTCAGCCCTGAAGAAATTTCTCCTTCTTCCTTCTATTGTGAGGAATAAAGGACAACGACGACGAAGGGCGCCTGGAAAGGTTGCTTTGATAATGGCATCGGCCAAAAAAGCGTCGTTGGAAGGCCAGCTTCCAAGATGACTCAGCTGAAGAAAATCAGAGGCATAGGCACCAGACCAGTCAAAAAATGTCTTTTCAATGATTCTCAAGCATGTTGTAGCGGCTTGAAACCAAAATCTAAGAAAAAACACAAGAAGATGAAGAAGAAACATCCGAATCGGGAATTTGAGTGAGGAATGATTTTGAGGATACGATACTACCAAGCAGCGAAGATGCACAATGCTTGTTTTGCAACGAAAAGTTTTCGGAAGATGTAAAAGGTGAAAAGTGAGTGCAATGTATTGCTTGTCAAGGGTGGTGCGATGAGGCATGACGTAGGGCCGAGAAGGACATCTACGTTTGCGACTTTTGCAAGTAAATAATTAATTGCAAATACATGTTAGGGGTATCTCATATTAGGAACCCATTTTTGTTCACATTCAAAAAGACTTTCTTATTTAGCATTTTCCTGTTTATTCTAATGACTTTATTTGCTATTTTTTAATTGTAACGTTAGGAGTAATAGATTGAAGTATATTCAAGTAATCATAAATATTTTCATTGTAATAAATAAAAATATATCACTCAAAAAGTAAATGGTATTCCATAATTGCCTACTTTCCTCTATATTATCTAATATTTATTTATTTATTTAATAATTTCAAAAACAGCACTCAGGCCTATTACATTGAACATTACAACCAATAAATAATAAATGTATATAAAAATATATAATAAAACAGTCAAATAAAACAATATTGTACTGAAATAAGTTTTCTTATATCCCTGTTTATAAGTAATTTATATAACGGGTCAAACTATTTACATAACATGCTAAAAAACGGTAGGGCGCCCCCCGATTACTTAAAACGTACGGGAAGTGACGCTTTTAAGTGGAGCATTCTTGCACGCCCTGAACCAGTGCTCCGTACTCCTAGTTAAGAACCACTGCTCTAGAAGACGGATTGAAACAATATTTACTAGACCACTATGAAGGTGCAAAAGAAGGATCAACTGATATTTTTACCAATATTACAAATAAGCTTCTGGATAACAAATTGAAATTGCCGAATGTCTTATCTTATTCGGCCGATAGTGCACACATCAACTTTGGAAAATTTAATCCGGTCTCAATACGCCTAAGAAATTAATATCAGAATATATTAGAAGTAAGATGTGAGGCTCATATTGTTCACAGTTGCGCCAAATTGTGGGGAATTGGATTTCGATGTAGAAGGATATATATATATATATATCATCATAGGTAGTCTGTCCGTAGACAGGTCCGTGATTATTCTTGGTTAAACCTGGTTCTCCATATACTCCTATTTTCCGCTGTCCTCTTTATATCTTGATAACTCTCTTTCCCTTTTAAATCGTCTAACAGCAGAAACCTTTTCCTACCTCTTTCCCTTTTCCCATCTAGTTTTCCATCTAACACGTCTTTAATCATACTCTCTCTCCTCAGGTAATGTTCAACCCAGTTAGCCTTCCTCTTTCTGATAGTCTGTATAATCGTTCGCTTCTCTCCTATTCTTCGTAGCACTTCATCGTTTTTCATCCTATCTGTCCATTTTATCTTCAGCATTCTCCTCCAAGTCCACATTTCAAAGCTTTCCAAGTATTTGATGTCATTTTTCCTTAGCGTCCATGTTTCTGCCCCATACAATGCAATACTCCATACGTAGCATTTTATCAACTTCTTGCGGATATCTTCCCTTATATTCCCTGTAAGTAGTTGTTTCTTTCTCCTGAAAGCCGCTTTTGCTTTTCCTATTCTAGTTTTGATCTCATCCGTACATTTTGCCTCTCGTGTTATGATACTTCCAAGGTATTTATATTCTGAAACTTGTTCTAATGTCTTTCCCCCAATAGTTATGTTCAGATTCTCTTCTTTACCCGATATTCGAATGACCTTGGATTTTTCTGTATTTATTTCCATACCGTATTTTCTACCTGTTATCACTAGTCTATTTATCATTTTTTTGTAGCTCCTCTTCCTTTCTTGCTAGAAGTACTTGATCATCTGCGTATTTTACTGTTCTTATAATCCTTCCTCCAATTTTGAAATCCCCTGTGCCTTCTAAAGCTTCTTGCATTATTATATATATATATATATATATATATATATATATAACAACTTACGGAAAAGGAAAGGTAAAATGAATATATGGATGTCAACAAGGTGTTGGGATGAGGAAACCCAGTGAGCACTCACCAATCAGACGACTTCAGGTTGGCGAGGCCACGGGGATGTCGAAGCGACACGCGTAAAATAACACAAAAACACAGAAACATCACAAACGTAGAAGCTTTCGGAACTACTCCTTCTTCAGCTACAGAGAGAGAACTCATTTTCCTCATCCCAACACCTTGTTGACATCCATATATATATATATATATATATCTATATATATATATATATATATATATATATATATATATCATCATCATAGGTAGTCTGTCCGTAGACAGGTCCGTGATTATTCATGGTTAAACCTGGTTCTCCATATACTCCTATTTTCCGCTGTCCTCTTTATATCTTGATAACTCTCTTTCCCTTTCAAATCGTCTATCAGCTGAAACCTTTTCCTACCTCTTTCCCTTTTCCCATCTAGTTTTCCTTCTAACACGTCTTTAATCATACTCTCTCTCCTCAGGTAATGTCCAACCCAGTTAGCCTTCCTCTTTCTGATAGTCTGTATAATCATTCGCTTCTCTCCTATTCTTCGTAGCACTTCATCGTTTTTCATCCTATCTGTCCATTTTATCTTCAGCATTCTCCTCCAAGTCCACATTTCAAAGCTTTCCAAGTATTTTATGTCATTTTTCCTTAGCGTCCATGTTTCTGCCCCATACAATGCTATACTCCATACGTAGCATTTTATCAACTTCTTGCGGATATCTTCCCTTATATTCCCTGTAAGTAGTTGTTTCTTTCTCCTGAAAGCCGCTTTTGCTTTTCCTATTCTAGTTTTGATGTCATCCGTACATTTTGCCTCTCGTGTTATGATACTTCCAAGGTATTTATATTCTGAAACTTGTTCTAATGTCTTTCCCCCAATAGTTATGTTCAGATTCTCTTCTTTACCCGATATTCGAATGACCTTGGATTTTTCTGTATTTATTTCCATACCGTATTTTCTACCTGTTATCACTAGTCTATTTATCATTTTTTGTAGCTCCTCTTCCTTTCTTGCTAGAAGTACTTGATCATCTGCGTATTTTACTGTTCTTATAATCCTTCCTCCAATTTTGAAATCCCCTGTGCCTTCTAAAGCTTCTTGCATTAGACATTCTCCATATATATTGAATAGGGTTGGCGATAGGCAGCAGCCTTGTCTTACTCCTCTACCGATATTTATTCCGCAGGTGTCCACATTCTCAAACCTGACCTTTACAACTTGATTCTCATATAGATTCCTAATCAGTCTCCTGTCTTTCCAGTCTACACCTATATCCTTTAATATCTTCATCAACTTTACCCAATTTACTCTATCAAAGGCCTTCTGCCAGTCTACGAAACATGCGCAGATATCTTGACTGTATTCTATTGCTCTTTCTGATATGATTCTAACTACTCCTATAGCATCTCTAGTTCCTCGTCCTTTTCTGAAACCGAATTGATCTTCCCCTATTATTTCTTCTGCCTTTTTCTCCAGCCTTTTATTAAGAATCCTCGTGATGATCTTCGATGTGTGTGACAGAAGGCTTATAGTTCTGTAATCTTTACACTGCATTGCCTTTGGCTTCTTCTTTAGAGGGATCATTGTTACTTCTAGGAAATCCTGAGGCCACTCTCCCGTGTCGTAAATCTTATTAATTAATTTCGTGATCGCTTTTAGTCCTTCTGATCCTATGACTTTAAGTATCTCAGCCGGTATTCCATCGCTGCCCGTGGCTTTCCCCTTCTTAAGTTCCACTATCGCTTTTTCTACTTCGCTCTCCATAATACTTGGTCCTAAGTTGTCTTCTTCAATGTTTTCCTCATTTTCCAGTTCTATTTTTGCCGCTCCTGTCTGTTTGCTGTATAATTCCTTAATGTATTCTTCCCATACCTGTGCTACATCCTTTGTTTCTGAGACTATCTTCCCATCCGTATTCATAATTCCTTTACCACAAATTCCATTAGACTTCTGATCTTCTAATTCCAGTGCCTTAGCGTACATCATATCGTACCGTCCTAATTTCTCCATTTGTTCTATTTCATCACATTTTCCTTTTAGCCAATTTTCTCTAGCTTTATCTGTTACCCTTCTCAACTCATTGTTTATACGCCTATAGTTGGCTCTACCTTCTTCACTGTTAACGTTTTTCCATTTTCGTCTCTCATCCATTTTCTCCAGCATTTCCTTCGTGATCCATGGTTTTCTGATTTTCTTCTCTTGTTTTCCAATCTCTTTATCCAAGGTATCCTTGATACTGGTTTTAATTTCATCCCATTCTATATCGACGGTCTTCGGTTTGTTTTCCAACTTTCTTAGGTTATCTTCCAACTTCATGCTGACTACATCCTGCCTTTCTTTCAGTTTTTCTAGGTCCCAGGTCTGTCTTTCTCTTCTCGTTTTTCTTATTTGTTTGAGCTTTGTACTCACGTCAAGTATTAGAAGGCTGTGATCTGAATCAATGTCTGCTCCTTGCAATGCCTTGGCGTTCTTTATGCTGTTCCTAAATCTTTGTTTTACAAGGATGTAATCTATTTGGCATCTCATTCTATCTCCTGGGCTTTTCCATGTGTATAACCTTCGTTTATGGTTTTTGAACCATGTATTAATCACTACAAGGTCATTATTGATGCAGAATTCTACGAGTTTCTCCCCTCCTCGATTTCTCTTCCCAAGTCCGTATTGCCCGACAACATTTTCTTCCTGTCCTTCTCCGACTATGCTGTTCCAATCTCCCATTATTATGCAGTTTACCTTTCCTCTTCCGTCTTCTTCGTAAATTTCATTAATTTGCTCATAGATCTCATCTATTTCTTCATCGTCATGAGCTGACGTTGGCATATATACCTGGATTATCAGCATGTCCACTGGGACTGCTTTTAGCTTTATTGCCATCAGTCTATCGTTCGTTGCTATTATCTTTGTCACGCTTTTCATCATATCTTTCCTAAGTACCAGAGCTACTCCCCTTTCCCCACTATTTCCTCCAGAATAAACTACCGTGAATTCTTCCGAGTCGAACTGTCCTTCTCCCTCCCATCTAGTTTCGCTTAGCCCTATAATGTCAACTCTATTTCTTCTCATTTCTTCTTTCAAGTTCTCTAGCTTTCCTGCCTTTCTCATAGTTCTTACGTTCCAAGTCCCTATTCGTAATTTACTTTCGACAAATGTTTTCCTCAAGGCAGTCCCCGCCCGGAGATCCGATTGGGGGACTATTTTACCTTATATATATATATATATATATATATATATATATATATTTATTTATTTATATATATAAACTTAAGGAAAAGAAAAGGTAGTGATGAGGGTGGCAACAAGGTGTTGAAGGAAGCCCAGCGGACACTTACCAAGTTGGGGACCAACTATATATATCGTATATATGAAAGACTTCTGAAATGTTTTATGGCGGCAAGGAGCTACTTCGTATCGGCAGGTGAAGAATGCCCGGTTTAAATTTCCAAATATTTCACTAGTGAAGAAGATGGTCCTAATATAAATGAAGAATCTGTTACGTACAGAGTTATATTTATATGTAATAATAATTTCCTTAAATTATTTCATGATACTGTCCTCCAAATAGAAAAGTCTGATCTTTTGATCATTGCAGTGTATGGTATTCTTAATTACTTGGAAAAAATTAGAGAAACGAATTTCGGATATATTTTTCGGAATGAAAACCTTTGAAAAAAATGTTACATATGAAGCAAAAAAAATCATTATTTTCATTTATTGATCTTTTAATACAATTTACAACCACTAAGTTTAAGTCAACATATAAATTTCCAAAACTTCCAGGTCGTTTTAAAACTCGGGCTAGATATCGACTTACATCTAAATGTAATACGTATGAAGAATTTTTCAGAAATTAAACCACTTTTAGAAAAAGCTCGAAACGAGATTTCATCATCTATCCTAGATAAATGGAATGGGATATTAAAAGCATACGAAAATATAACAATTTTGTTAAACTTATGCAACTTTTTGTTAGTACCGGATTTTAATTCTCTTGTGAAAAGGATATTTTCTTAACGTTGTAATACATGGACTGGACATATTTGCAGTAAAAGCAGAGCTGCCAGTGAAAAGTAACTTGGATATTTTATGTAAAGACTTTTACAATTATGTTCGTACTAATGAAGATCTTCTGAAGTGTGCAAAATTCGACGAGAAATAGTTTTCGTTAGCGTGAGATATAAATTATAAGCAATCTTTGTGAATATGTTCTTAATTTTGTGAGCAAATGTTTTTTTCAAGAATATTTTTGTATGTATGTTGTGTTAATTGGTTTGTAATATACGTTTCTTGCGCGCACTACTCCTATCTATCAACGATCCGTGAATCGCCATTGTGGACGGCTGTATTTGAGTCTAGTGGTCGTCAAACTACGGCCTGCGGACCACATGCGGCCTTAAACTGCATTTTACACGGCCCGTGGAGGTATTATGAAAAAGAGATCCGTACTATTTACCAGACAATGCTATATGTTTATCTAAATTAGGGTCTTGCAATCATGAATGTTGTGATGCTAATGCTAAATAAATGTTTACACTTGATTATCGTTTATACGATACCGCAGCATCTCTCGATTTCTTCCAACGAAAGCTCTATGCTGCCCTACGAAGGCTCGCAACTTCCAATGCGTCGTTTGCAACTTTCAATGCGGCCCGCTAAGCAGGAATATTTGCCAATCACTATTCTAGGTCATCTGATGCAAGAACGCTGAGAACACTTTTGAATCAATTTATTGAACGGATGCATCCAGTATAAATTTCGCATATGATAGCTGTGGGAAGGGAAAGCCAAACCATGCCAACGTATCCTAAAAGCGACATTAAACATGAAAAAAGAGGCATGGAATATGAATTTTCATCGCTGTTTAAATAGTCATGGGGTTTGAAATGGTGATTCATAATCGAGTTGGGTATTTCATATATGTTTCCATATCTTGCGGGGAGTATTATTGTATGCCTGCAAGCATAAATCCATTTATTCTTTCTCCAACCGTACTGAAGCAAACGAAACTTTTGGAATACCTTTAAAAATGCAACCAGCATATAATGAATGACATTGAGAGTGAACAATTCACATCAAAAAACGATTATTCAAGACCATTATGGTAGCAAGTAGGTTTAGCTGCCGGAGAAAAATAGAAAGACACCACACCACGCCCAGATTTCCATAGTCATAAAAACATACATTTGTACAATTAACCGATTAAAATAAACGTTACATTTATTACCATGCGTACAAAATCTACTGTTCAACGACATTTTCCGAAACGCATAAGATAATACTTAAAATGGGCTCCTTTCGCTTGGGCATCATTACTATGGTACTGCTCAAGACCACTACAGTAAACCGTCGCCAGAATCCAAGTATCATATTCCTTTTTCTTTAGATTTGCGTCGTTTTTATCTCCTCGTAGCTCCCAAGAGTTACATCCTCGTTAACCTAAACCATTTAATATTCCTTGGGCGTCATTTTCCACTGAAAAATCTGACTCTCCTACTAAAGTAACGAATTACTTCGTTGGATTAAAACGGCGCGCATCGAAAAGATCTCCCTCTTCCATGATGGGATTGCTTAGGTATTCGGAATGAGAGGGCCGGGCCGCGATTTCTTTCAAAGAATAAGGACAGCGAACAGAGGGGAAGAGGAGCGTAGATAGCAGGAGTGGCTGGCTTGGATGTGGGGAAGGAGGGAGTGGCGTGGGGGTGAGGTGTTGTGGTGGCGGGGCGTTGGCTGTTGGGAGAGAGATCGCAAGTGTTTACGTGAGCGTCACAGGAGACGAGGCTCTCCGAAAAGGCTGATGTTGGAACCGGGCCAAGGACTGAGGGAGAGGGTGCTTGTGTAATGTCGGGGGAGGAGATAGGGGGGGAAGAGGGAGGGAGAGGGTGTCGTGGAGGTGCTGGTGAAGAGGGGGATGTGGAACGGAATGAGGAGACGGAGAGGATGATGGGAAAGAGGGAGAGGGAGAGAGCGAGGGTGGGAGGGAGAAAGAGTGAGGGAGGGAGATAGAGAGGGAGGGAGATAGAGAGGGAGGGAGTGAGAGAGGGAGGGAGATAGAGAGGGAGATAGGGAGGGGAGGAGGAAAATAGGGAGGGAGATAGCGAGTGAGGGAGAGGTGAAGAGAAAGGAAGGAAGATAGGGAGTAAAATAGAGAGCGAGAGAGAGAGAGAGATGGAGAGTGAGAGACGGTAATAGTGTGAGGGAGGGCGATAGAGATTGAGGGAGGGCGATAGAGACTGGGGGAGGGCGATAGAGATTGAAGGAGGGAGATAGAGAGTGAGGGAGATAGAGAGGGAGACGGAGATAGAGGAGACAGAGATAGAGGGAGGGAGGGAGAGAGAGAGAGAGAGATGGAGAGGGATAGAGATATATATAGATAGGGAGAAAAATAGAGGGAGGAATACAGAGAACGAGAGAGATAGAGAGCGATGTAGGGAGATGTAGAGGGAAGTATAGCAAAAAATATAAGTCGAGGGTGGCTGAAGGGGTTGGGGTATCGGCCGCGCGATGCTTCGGTGATCCTTTCTCCCTCTTCCTCCAAAGGGGAAATGGAAATTTTCGGAGGGAGAAATGTTAGGGGTAGGTTGGGGAGGGAGATGTTTGGGATGCGGACAAAAGGACGCTTATGCGGTCTGCACGAGCAATGTTACGTCGACCGAAGAATGTGCCAAAACCAATTGACGACGCGGAATTTCAACAAGATTTGGATGCACACATGCAGAGTGGGAACCGCTTTAAGAGTGCAAGCTGACGCAGATGTGACGCCGCGAGAGAAAATAACGTTGATGCAGGTACTTATGAGAGTTGGGGGAAATTATATGAGTGGGAACTCGCCGTATACAACGCTTTACTACCAATTATTAACTTGGCACGGAACCGTTCGCTCGTCGTTTCTGAATGAGCGATACCGAATTTCTGAATGAGAAAAACATCTTCAAAATATTTGGCGGCTGGTTTACGAGATGAGCTTTATTTGGGACGATTGGATTGGAACCTAAATGTCGTAGTAACAAGCTTCAAAATAAATGACATATATTTCCTCTTATAAAATCTATGACGATTTATTTGCGGCGTCAATTTATTGAAAATATCTATACACATTTATTTTTTTCGTGAAACATTAAAAACTACGGAAAGTTTGGATGTTAATTTTATATGCTTGAAGCATATTGCAGGAGTTGATGGAAGCATGAGAACAATTCTGCATCGATCGGGAATCGAAACCGGGTCTTCAACTTGCACGCACATCGATACCAGGTATGTGCCAAACTCATTTAATTCCTCTAGCGCTGAAATTCATTTTGTTAAATAGATCTTTTACCCAGGAATATCTAGAGAATTTGCAAGTAAACTGCGCTACTGGATAAGATTTATCGACCAGTTGGTACCAAATTACTCCGCATGAAATTCTGAAAATGCTCGTAAACGTGAACGAGATACCTTTATGTTAAATGGATTTCAATAACACGAGCATAGTACAAAAGAAAAATTTAGCCAATCTGGGAGAGCTAACGATTTTTTAATAGATGGCATGTTACCTGAACTTACGTAAGTGGGATACACAATTTCAGGAAATAAACATTTAACTATTCCTCAAAGGAAAATTTGTAATTTATAGTTTACTTGTCTGGTAACATTATCTGCGGAGGAAAGTAAGAGGCATTTTAAAAAGCGTATGTCTAAATATTTTTGAAGACCGACAGTAATAAATTATTCTATTAAATTAATTAATTAAATTAATCTATTTGGGTTAAATATGACTAAGTATGGAAATAAATGTCTTTTCCATCGGTTAAATGCAGTATAAATGAACTTTGGGCTTTAGATTGAAATATTTAAGACAAAGTCCTTCACTATAACTTAACGACATATTAGGATTAATACGGAACCTATATTATTCGAATTATGAATTTATCTGCAGAGAACTTTCTTCCGAAAGCGTTTACAAAAATCAATTTTGTTGGGCAAATTTTATTTCTTACTATCGAAGTCTTCTGTCTTCCATCGAATCTCTTTTTGTGAAATATCCGGGGTACCGATGAAACGAATGCTAAGAAGAACCACCATAAAACTGAAAAAATTCGCATCCCATCATTAAGATAGTATGAGAGAGTAAGGTGGCCTAAATTAGACAACTGCGTTGCAAAAGTATGGAATGATAGTTAAGAGAGAGGAAAACGAAGGTCCGAAAAGCGTTCTCAGATCCACTGCATACAGATCACGCTGCACCCGTTTGCTTGGTCCTTGCGAAGTAGCGCCGGCGGTGGTCAGAGGAACTGCAGAGGGTGGGACTCCGCGCCCCTCTGAGTGTGTGTGCACGCGTTCCGCACTGGAGCCACGCCAATAAAGTCGGAATAGGAATTGCGTTTTGCTCAAAAGGAAAAAATAACGTCCCCCATAAACAAATTCTTCGCTGTGAAAGTCTTCGGCCGCTTCTAAACTTATATTCGGCGTGATATATTTAAGTGCGAGAGAGACAGAGAGAGAAAGATATACATACATAGCATGCGCGAGGGAAGAGAAGAAGAGGTCAATTTTTTGCAGCGCGTGGATGATAATGAGTGGATATTCTATGCCGTTTGGTTGGACTTTTTTTAGAGAAGTATCCGAAGTTGGAGGAACTTTTGCGCATCAATAAATCCGCTTTTTCCTATATCTTGCTCTCCCTCCTCCTTTCCCCTCCCCCTGGATCGGATGAGGACAGCCGTGGATAAAAAGAACACAAAAATATCTAACGAAATTTCGAGAACAAGAGTCGGTTCGGAGGTCCCACAATATCACAGAAAACAAATCTCGAGGCAAAATGTGCGAGAGGGCGTCCGGTGATTTATTGCGTCGGTTTCATCGCATAAAAACCTTGAAGTTGTCGAGGCTCGAATTTTAATCTACTACGAACCCTTCCATGGAATTGGTTCTATCCCTCATAAACAACAATATTTAAATACTGCTTTTTCGACTGAAATATTAAATATCGGTAAATTAATTAAATTTAACTGTAGGTTTGTATGATAGTTTGAGTTTCAGACAAAATCCCTTAAGCTACGTATGTTATCTTATTTCTCCGTCTGATATGCAAAAATATTAAGAATATGAGGACGGCATGTTTTGGCGAAAATTAATATTCACAACGAATAAGGCGACTGATAATTAGTAATAATAATATTTAAATATAAAAATGTCTCGAAAAACAAAAGGAATATTCTCTATTAGAAATAAAAATCTAATTTTTGGAGATTTTCATAAGATTACATAAAACTTTAAACAGAGTTATACTTCCAATTTGAATTAACGAAAATCTATCATAATAGGAAATTAGCGATACAGACATTTCTCTAAGCAGTTCTTAAATAAAAATCTAGAAGAATATTTTATAAAAGTCGCGTGTGTGTGTGTATTTTTTTGGCTACTCAACCTCTTGGATTATTATAGCCATAACTCCTTCCACACCGGCATTAGTCTACTCTTAACGAAGAGCACCAAGGGGGCCAACGGCTTAACGTCCCTTCCGAAGGACGGAACTCTGACTTTGTGCGGTCTCCTCAAAACACAAACAGGTGGGCGAGCGAGTTTGGAAAAATCCTACTTTCGCAGAATTCGTGCGCGCTGCTCTTTCAAGCAGCAGGCGAGTAGCAGCCAGCTCATACAACTACATGATACTCTGCAAGTCACCTTTTTGGTGGATGGCAGGGGATGCGGCGCACCAAAGGTCCCTAGTTTTCCTACATTATCTTTTCCTATTATGTTCTCTTATCACCCTAGGGAAAAACGATCCTCTATATCGCTCCGTTCTACAGTCGATCTCGCGAATCTTATCCTCACTGTCCTGCCTTCCGAGATACGTCGGGCTTCTGATAAGATCTAGTACCTCATTCGCTAGTCTCTCCGACATAAATTTTTCCAGTAATTTAAATCTAGCCTGCAACCTACGTTCCTCTAACGATGTCCATTACAGATTTTCTATTAATGAGGTTACGCTTTGTTTACTATCGTAATTCCTCTTTACAATTCTAGCTGCCCTGCGCTGAACCTTTTCTATCTCGTTAGTGAGTCTCTTTTCGTAGGGATCCCACACAGTTAAAGCATATTCGACCTGCGGTCGAACCAAGGATAAATAACATAATTCTTTCACTTTTTCGGAGCTATTTCGAACTCTTCTCCCTATAAAGGCGGGCTTTTTGTTAGCGGCACCTATCAATCGGCGAATGTGGGTGTCCCACGAGAGATCACGATGGATCGTGACTCCAAGATATTTAATCGAATCTGAAACTGGAATCTCTAATCCGTCCAACGAATAATTAACATCCAACGAGATACCCTTGGTTCTCCAGAAATTGATGACGCAGATTTTCTTTTGGTTGATCTCTAACTGCCATTCCTTACAACATGCAGACATAGCTTCCAGATCATTTTGGAGATACTGACGGTCTTCCAAATTGCTTATTTCTCTATAAATCATGGTGTCGTCCGCGAAAAGCCTAATTTTACTTCTAACTACTGAGCTAATATCGTTTATATAAATTATAAATAATAACGGGCCAATTACACCATCCTGCGGAACGCCAGAGACAACCTCCACTAGGTTCGAGGATTTCCTATCTATAACAACCTTCTGCTTCCTACGATTAAAAAATTCATAGATCCAACTAACAATTTTGGAAATAACGCCTAAGGTTTCTAATTTCGTTATTAACTTCCTGTCAAAGGCTTTCCTAAAATCTAAGATGACATCGACCTGCCTATTATTTTCTCCGCTTCTCAGTATACAATTCACAAAAAGACCGAGCTGAGTATCACAAGACCTACCTTTCCTGAAGTCGTGTTGACAAGCATCTAACAATGAATTACTATCAAGAAATCGCATGATGTTGCTAACGAGTATATAATCCAGAATCTTACACGTTATCGAAGCTAAGGAAATCGGCCTGTAATTTTCTAGGTTCTCCTTGTCGCTGACCATATGAATTGGGGTAACGTGCGCTAACTTCCAGTCGTTAGGGACCTATCCGCGGGAAATGGATTTCTCGAATATTATCCGAAGAAAAGGTGCTATTTCTTCAGCTTATTCTTTTAAAACGCGAGCAGGAATTTCTTCGGGGCCAGTGGTCAGTAGCCTTGCTATTCCCACCTCAGAAAATACTATATCGCCCATAAAATATGTAAAACTCGCGTCCGTGGAATTTTTATGAGATGGTTATTTTTTCAATTTTTATCACGATCATTTCGTAGCCTATTGCTATTATGCATGTCATGAAATACATATTTGATAAATATAAACCAGTATTTTCATCAAAACATTTCCAACTCAAGTACAAGAATAAAAAACATCGAAGGGTTGTGCTCACTTCTTACAGAAATACTTTTTATTATAAACAACCGATATTTCTAATACCAATATCACCTATTACATTTCCTTTTAATTTTATGTAATGAAAACTCATACGGGAAATTTCTCCTTCGCGCGACGCATTAACTGTTTTCGGATACTCGAGAGGGACTACGGTGCTATACAATTGGATACCAGCTGTAAGCTGAGCTCGCTAATTCAATTAGAAGTTTTGGCTGTTTTGATCTCCACATGCGTGTCACAAGAGCGATGCCCCGCGCCCGGAGAAGGGACCTTCCGGCTGATCCATTATCCGCTATTCTTCCGAAATGGCTAATACCGTCATCGGTTTTCCCCTCCCTGCGTGAGTCAGCGGAGTTTCTCCCCTCGCTGCTATTCAAGTTCACTTCCTACGTAGCATCGACTGGTCGGGGTTTAAATACTGACATCAAAATGATATTATTCGTTTCGTAAAATACGAGCGGCTCCAAGAATTACGCAGATAAATATGTCATACACATTTAAAACCAAACCTTATACTTGTATGATAGAGAACAAGTTTTTAAAATTTTGTGAAAATTAGTTAGGTATTCATCTAGATTGTTGATGGCCCTTCTGCTCTTATTTTCGTTATTGCTAACACTTTTCTCCGTATTTTTTAAGCGAAAAGATAAGAAAATCAATTTTAATCTTGGCCTGTTCTGTACGTAATTGTCGAAAATTTTACGATTCCACGCAATACAGTGCAACCTCTATAATTCGAACTAATTAATGCAAGGGCATGTTCGGATTATCGAGGTGTTCGTATTACTGGATTCGTGTAAAATAACGAGGAAAAATCTAATATGTATTAAATTTCTGTAAATAAAAAATTAATGTACTTACAGTTTACTAAAATGACTGTGAGAGATCCGCGTTTATGAACGGGAAAACTGTACTTCACACACGGCCGGCCGTGTCGATATCGCTCATTCCTTTTAAAACAATGTTTCAAAAAATCATCTATTCAGCCGCAAGAGGCGTTAGTAGTGGACATCTGTGCCCGACTTTGTTACAAAATAAAAGCTTCAAATTTAACTTTCCGACGCTCGCTTCGCTTAAACGCTACTTTACACCTGATGTTGAGAAACGGTTCAGATTACTAGGAGTTCGGATTATAGAGGTTGCACTCTATTGTCAAATTGCATATGCAATTTTTGTACATTTCCTTTGGTTACACTATGTACAATGTTTTTATAGATTATAAATTTATTTTTAAAAAACTCCAAATTAAACAATTTTAATCATAGTTTTGAATATTTCCAATGTATTTCAATACGATTTTGGTTTGGTTACATTTCTAAGGTAACAGTGAACTGACCTATAACAAACTATTTAATGATCATAGCTAAATGCCTGGCAATAATAATTTCATATATTAATAGCGGAAAGTAACTCTCAATATTCATAAAAATAATTTAAATCTTATTCCTCAAATCAGAGGAAAGTTACATCTGAAACGTCTTAAATATGCGAAGGAGAAAATAACAGAAAACGTAGGCAAAGATAGGTATATAAATGTTAGGCAAATGCACGGATCATCATGTTCGACGTTGCACATTTTTTCCGTGTGAAAATAAACTGAGATGCGCAAATTTGATTATTTTCTGGTGAAATTAAGCGCCTCGGCCTCATTCCTCTGAGAAATAACAAAAATAAAAACGACGAAACCAAACCCACGAGAGGAGTGCGATTTTACTCCTCAAGTGTTTGAAGAGTTGGCTAAAACATTAATTCCATTGCCAGATCTGAAACAAGATATTTTTCTCCCAGTAGTAAGGAAAAACGGATTCTGAAGAGATAAGTTAAAAGATAAAAAAAGGATTTTTGGAGAGGAATGAGAGAATGATGAGAATGAATACGTGTGAGAATAAGCATGTGAAAGATTAAAGAGGAAAATGGGGAAGGAGAAGGGGGAGAAGCAAAAAAGAGGGAGGAGAAGGAGTCTCTCTCGGTCCTATGGAGATTCCCGAAGAAAGGGAGAGAAAAGGGAAATGAGAGAGAGAAGGGAAACGAATGAGAGAGGGAGAGAACAGGGAAGAGAGGATGAGGGTTTGAGAGAAGAAGGAAGTGAGAGAGAGAGGGGGGGAGGGAGTGAAGAGGAGGGAGAGAGAAGTGGGAGGGAGACAGGTGGGAGGTAGAGAGAAGGGAGAGGAAGAGAGAAGGGAGAGGAAGAGAGAAGGGAGAGGAAGAGAGAAGGGAGAGGAAGAGAGAAGGGGGAGGAAGAGAGAAGGGGGAGGAAGAGAGAAGGGGGAGGAAGAGAGAAGGGAGAGGAAGAGAGAAGGGAGAGGAAGAGAGAAGGGAGAGGAAGAGAGAAGGGAGAGGAAGAGAGAAGGGAGAGGAAGAGAGAAGGGAGAGGAAGAGAGAAGGGGGAGGGAGAGAGAAGTGGGAGGGAGACAGGTGGGAGGTAGAGAGAAGGGAGAGGAAGAGAGAAGGGAGAGGAAGAGAGAAGGGAGAGGAAGAGAGAAGGGGGAGGAAGAGAGAAGGGAGAGGAAGAGAGAAGGGAGAGGAAGAGAGTAAGGAGAGGAAGAGAGAAGGGAGAGGAAGAGAGAAGGGGGAGGAAGAGAGAAGGGAGAGGAAGAGAGAAGGGAGAGGAAGAGAGAAGGGGGAGGAAGAGAGAAGGGAGAGGAAGAGAGAAGGGAGAGGAAGAGAGAAGGGAGAGGAAGAGAGAAGGGAGAGGAAGAGAGAAGGGAGAGGAAGAGAGAAGGGGGAGGAAGAGAGAAGGGGGAGGAAGAGAGAAGGGAGAGGAAGAGAGAAGGGGGAGGAAGAGAGAAGGGAGAGGAAGAGAGAAGGGGGAGGAAGAGAGAAGGGAGAGGAAGAGAGAAGGGAGAGGAAGAGAGAAGGGAGAGGAAGAGAGAAGGGAGAGGAAGAGAGAAGGGGGAGGAAGAGAGAAGGAAGAGGAAGAGAGAAGGGAGAGGAAGAGAGAGGGGAAGGGAGTGAGAATGGGGGAGGGAGGTAGAGATGTAAACGTGGCAACTAGCAAGTGAGAAAAGGAGCCAGAAGACGAAAAACCGCCCTTATTGCCAAGGACCAGGGTGTAGAGGGGGTTAGGATAGAGGTAATGGTTGAAGAGAAAGGATGGGAGCGAATTTAAGGGGATGATGTGGTCTGTCTCCTTAAGAGGGTGTGAGGAAGGGAAGAGAGTAGGCGATATTGAAGGGAGGCAGGGCGGAAAGCGAGGGGAAGAGAGAGAGAGAGAGAGGGAGAGAGAGAGGAAGGGAAGATGGGTTGGACGTAATCATCCAAAACTGTGCCACTTTCTGTAATTAAACGCTCGGCCGACGAACAAGAATAAACCTCCTTCAGGTCTTTCCCTTCCCTCTTGGAGAATGGCGGTCTACATCTTTTCCACCCTCCCTCTTTGTGTCATGCGCGTAGTTCTTATTCTCCTTGCATCTCTCTATCTCATTTTCCCTTCTCTCTCTCTCTCTCATCGCTTCTTCCACTCCTCCTCAATCCTTTTCCTGCTCCTCTCTGAAGAGATTCTCTCCTTTTCTCTTCACGTCGCATTTCACGTCTTCTCTTGTCATTTTCCTCGCGGTCATGGTTATAAAGCCGTGGTTTCTCTCCCCTCTCTTTCTTTCTCTATCTCTCTTATTTCTTCCCCTCTTCCGGACGTTTTCATTCCTAACTCCATTCTCTTGTTTTCCTCAAAAGGCTTTAAAGTTTGGAGTTTTTCATTTTTTTTTAAATCTCGACGAGGTGTTCGTTTCAAACAAGGGGATTGGGCTAAACTAGCGCAAAGCTACAGGATTTTAGGCTAAGAATCCCTTTTCAGAGGGGATTCTCATTGTCCATACGTGTGGAATGCGTCCTTGTTGGCGAAATTTTGCGAATTTGTCTTTTAGTGTTTAAAAATGGAAATGTATTCCGTATTCTACTGGTACTATAAATGGCTGTTAGGAAATAAGACCCAAAGTATTCCATCGTAAATCAATTACTTATATATATATATATATATATATTTGCATTTATTGCTTCCATCTCATTACTAACTGTTGTTGATGGGAGCAAAAATACATTATCCTCAAAGCGGGATTGTTGCGGACATAAATGTACCTCAGCTCCCTGACCTTAACAGAAGTGAAGAAAGGGGCTCCTTGAAAAATACGCTAGATTGCAATAAAAAAATTTGAGTTCCGACATTACGGTATAAAGTTTCCAGATGGAAACCATATTCGAATGTATCTACGATGGCATGTAACAGGACTTATAGGCTCTAAAAATACCGTTTTTCATGTTGCTTATTTTGCAAAAAGAAAAAAGTTGCCTTCAAAATCTTGACATTTATCGTAAAATAAGCTCCATAAGCACATATCCCCCTCTCCTCTCCAACGCTCTCCACTCAACTCGTTTTCTTTCCTCCTCCGCCATCTTTTTAATCCACCTTTGAGAGACGAGAAGAGCGGGAATCGCTAGAAACCGATCCCACTAAAAATTTACGAATCCGGAATGATGGAAACACCGTAATTGGGTCAATTTGGACCATTTGAGGCGCCTTGACGACATTCTCATTTTGATTCGCTGAAGATGCGACTTCCGTAGTCGGATATGGACAATGATTTTTGGCACAAACCTAGATAAGTGGGAGAGATAGTGAGAGGAAAAGTAGCCTTTAGATATCAGGGCGGCGGAAATTCGTTTCCATTAACCCAATTTTCAGCATATCCTCCTGGTAATTTCTAGAAAAGTAAAGAAGGAAACTCATAGTGCTAAAAAAAATCACGGTATAAGGTGACGAATTCCGCCGGATAGATTAAAGTGGTTTATTTTTCGCTTTGGCTTATATTCGGGGTGACAGCCTTTATGTATCAACTAATTGATGATTTGATTTAATTATTTCTCGGTTCTTTTAAGAATAAAATGAAAACCTATAAAGATGATAGGAATTCCATGTGTAGAGACTAGAAGAGAAAAGAATTATAATTCAACTGATAAGAAAGAGGAAGCAGAACTGGATCGGAAATTTTCGTGAAATTTTTGTAATAGAAAAAGGAATTAATTGGACGCAATAGACGTGTCCACTAGCAATAAAAAGGTTTAAAAAACACGCGCATTTAAAGGCATTTAAAGCAGCATAATTGATATCCACTGATAGTAGAATCTAATACAACTGATAAGGGCTGCTTTGATTCCGAAACCTCTTTTTAACTACTGGAGAAACACCTCTTGCGTCAGTTTTATTTTTAGCCGAAACACGATCTTGATAATTCTCTATTGAAGGAAGAGGGGTAAAAAGGATTAGACGTATTAATGATACAGAGTTATCAACAAATGATGGTTGCGGAGGCATGGAAGAAGTTTAATCTATAACCCCTTACCTATCTGCTGCCAGGATACCAATAGTGTTGACCAGTCCTCGACAAATTTGCTTCAGATCTAGGAGCCGGGACCGAGAACAAATGCCTGTAGTTACATACAACCTCTGCGATGATGGTAAGTTTGGGGATCCCTGATGCAAGCAGTAAGAAAAAGGGTATATTATCATTCCATCGCAACTGATAATTCACGTTTTATTATTTATATCGGTTAATGTTTGTATTTTAAATTTCAAAAAATTATTATGAGAGTAGAAAGTTTCTGAAAAACTAAAAATCTGGAGGCGCCGGGTATCGATCCCGGTACCTCTCACATGCTAAGCGAGCGCTCTACCATCTGAGCTACGCCCCCAGTAGTTATTGAAGCTTATTCTATAAGACCACATCTGCGCTTTCACCGTCCGACTCTGAGAAACTGGTTTTAGGCGTGTCCATCCACTGAATACCGTCGTTATATTGCTGCCCTTAAAAACGTTCAAAAATCCGCTAATTAAATTAAAACTAGGCAATTGTGGCAATAAAAAACTAAAGTTTAAGCCTTAAGACAAAAGGTGGGAGATGGAGAACATTAGAGAGTATCCAAATGAAATTTACAATTGAGAAAAAGAGGACGAAGAGAAAAAGAGGAAGACGATAAATGAGGAAGATGAGGAAAAAGATTTCAAGAGGAAAGAGCTGTCAGGAAAGGAAGAAGGCCGTACATCGCGGAAGACTGGATCCAGCCCAACCAAAGTCGCAGAACATTCCATGGGCATTAATAACTTTGACTTTACAATGAAAAGCTGTTTTAAACGATAGAAACCGTGAGAAGAGATCACATAAAAGGTTTTTCTCTTAATAGATGAAAGCAATCAGCTGGTTACATATCCCAAGTTCCTTAAATCGAGATTAGCTTAAGAAATTTTTTTTAGACCAATTATCAAGATTCCGAGGTAATTTCAAAGATGGGTTCTGTCGTCTTATTTTACCATTCCGTTCGTACTTTTCACGGATATCTTTGCTTGATGGGATAATATTTCACGGGAAAACTTCTTAAAAAGAAAGTTGCGAACTAAGAGGCAATTATTTTTTCATCCCCATTATAAGCTTTTAGGGAATGACGCACCTCGTAGCTTTTCTGCTCCTCTCACCTCTTCTCTTTACCTCTCCGCGCCCTCTCGACCCTCCCCCCTCCTGATTCTTTCCTCAGATAAATCTCCTCGGAAAAAAGGAAGGGGATATATTCTATCCTCACTCTACTCTCTCCGGATCCTCTTCCGTCGGCTTAAGATTCCCTTTCGCGCTAATCCAAACAATCGTCGCCATTCCATCTCCTCCCAGTATTTGTGTGTGTGTGTTATCCCGTCGTTCCCACCCTTACCGTGTTACCGCGTAACCCCATTCGAAACCCTCACCCCCCCCCCCTCCTTTTCCCGACATTTCTCATGCCGCTCACTCCAACCTCCCTTCCCTATTTTCCCATTAATCCATCCACTTTGAGTGGGACGGGGAAGATGGAGTTGTGAATCCCTCCGCCTCTTTAACTCCTTCCCATCCGGAAAAACCTTGTCCAACGTCTTTAACCCCTCTTTCTTCCTTTTTTCCCGCGAAAATGAGTCGGTTTCGATTTGACTAATTTTTCCTCCGCCGGAGATCCCTCGCTTCCTTCCTCCCTACCTCGGCCATATATTCCGCTACTGCCCTCCACCTCTAACTCTTTCTTTCTCTCTCTCAATCCTCGTTGGAGGGAAAAACAAAACGTGAGAATCAGGGCCTAGTTTTTAAGTCGCTACATGCAGTCTTCCTCGAGAAACGCTCACAGATTTATGGATAACGTTTTTAAGTCCCATTTATAAAAATAAAGGCGCCTTTTCTCTTTCTCTATCTTTCCTTCCTTTCTAATTCGTCGCGGGAAGTCGTTGGGAGGCTGTTCCGAAAAGAGAATTTAAAAGAGTGATTAATACTCTAAGACAATATGCGCATTTGTGTTGTTTGTGTTTTGCCCAGGTGAGAATGCCACGTAACGCGGATAACCTTCGGATGATAATTGGTCTCGTTTTTTTCGTTTTTTTCTCCGTTTTTTTCCTCGTTTTTTTCCGTTTTTTCCCTTTAAATGTTTGATAATAAAAAACGCCCGAGTTCATGAGTGAGAGCTCGTCGGAAAGGATTCTGGAAGCGTTTGTATGCCCATTTCTTGAACACACGAAAAAGGATATTATTTCAGTTTTAGAGATTTTGCATGATTTTAAAGCGTTCGGAAAATAAAAGGGACTCGTATCAAAATTAATATGCACTGGACCAGAAGAGGGAGCATTATTTTATGCGAGCAAGCGTGACAGTTATGATCTCCAGGATCATCCGACAAACGCATCCTTACCCTACGCAATTTTGAACTGTCGTTCTGAGCTTAATAATGACAACATCCCTGCAAGGAATAAGAGAAAGACGATTGATTTAGAATCATCTTTCCCTTTCTATTTGCAGGGAAGTTGTGATTATTAAGCTTCATTTGGGCGAGATTGAAGTTAGTCAACCTCTTCTTCCATCCAACCCTTTGTCATTTACATATAATAAATATAACATAGATTATACCATAAAGTTAGAAATGAAATGGTAAAGATGATAGTTGGGAAAAATCCCTGCGGAAATCGCCTGCACAAATAACATGCTAAACCTACTGATAGCATTATTAAAAGTTTGAGAATTATATAAAAATATAACATGCGTTGGTATACATAAACGCAAGCATAATCCTCCATTTTATTTTTAAAATCCAATATTATTTTATATAGTTTTGTGAATTAATGCAAATAACTCTGAAACATTAATGCGATTACGGTGAGTCGCCAGAAACTCGATGCGTCTCCTTGCATGTTTGAAACAGGTCATCGTTCATGAGAAGGGCATTTGAACTTCATTATAAAAATAGTTAAAATCGGGGCCTGGTTGTTGACTAGAATATGAAAGGAATCATGAGTAACCCTCATCTTATAAAAGGAATCAGTACTGAAATTATAATTAAATATATACTATTC
Source organism: Tanypteryx hageni (assembly GCA_028673005.1). Taxonomy (NCBI): domain Eukaryota; kingdom Metazoa; phylum Arthropoda; class Insecta; order Odonata; family Petaluridae; genus Tanypteryx; species Tanypteryx hageni. The sequence continues at coordinate 69,312,827 of CM054116.1, read as the reverse complement.
AGACGGTTAAGTATATTTTATGTACTAAATATGACATTATTCATTCCTGCGCGTTATTTCTGACAATAATTAACATTAAATGTCGACATGTAATTTCGTTTAAGTTGTTATTCTGAATTAACGATGTGTTATATCTTGAACTCTTTCAATGTTAGTTTAATACTTCATTCATGCCCATATGTCATGTATTTGAAGTAAAATTGCCGTCGTAAGAAAGTAAATCCTAAAAAACCAAAACACCCAAGTTAATGCATATAGCATAAAAAGAAAGAAGAATTAACTTACATAGATACACACGAATACATATTATTTAACAAGTACGTTATTAAGTTAAACGACATTAATTATATAGTACATTTTTTAGCCGTTAATTGATTTTAAGGCCCGAAAGAGACCATGGGAGTGGCTTTTCAGATGGTTAAAGATAGGCAGAGAAGGGAGAAACACAACGCGGAATACTTGTTTTAAAAATGCTAATCCGACCATTGAATTTGAATAAAGCCGAGGTAACTTCAATTTAAAAATTCGAGCGGATATTTTTCTCGGCGCGAATGAGGAAATATAAAAAAGTAATTTTCCGCTCAAAAAATCACGTTCCTTACTTTCACCCAGATTTTCTCTGATAACATTTTTCAGGAATTTTATTTTTTCTGGACGAAACCAAAGAAAAGTACGAGAACGCCTATTACACGTTTGAGAGAATTTGAGTACATACTAATTATCAAACTAATAATTATCATACAGGTCGTTTTATCAGTCTATATGGGATTTTATCAATCCTACAACTATTAATTGAATTATTACCTGCAATTATCAGCATCGGAGTATTTTTACATGACCTGAGAGAGTATGAGGGGATATTTTAGTGGTCATATTTATATATTTTTCCAATTTATCTTTTTTATATGAACTTTTCAAAACTGTATTACGAAGTTGTAGATACAGACCCTATGAAAACTTCATCCTCAATTCCACCTGGATTGGACATTCAATTTCTCTCCAAAGATGATTTATGCGATGAGTAATTATGTGGTTGAAAAAAGCAAAATGATTCCGAATTCAATGTTCTACTGCTACATTACACTCTTCAAAAAATTACTGTCTAATGTTCTTAAACAAATATCACATTTAAGTAATTTGTTTATGGAGGAATGGGTGTAGTTTGAAATCAAACCTCCTGTTACCCGCACTATCCTACAAAAGCAATTTTTTCTCACGATTGAATATGCATTTACTAAGCACACACATGCTTTATTTCGATAAATATAATTGATGAATAGTTGGTATTTAGTTCATGTCTCTGCGGACCAGGGGAACCAAAATAATGGAAAAGTGATCAGAGAGAGAGAGAGAAGAGAGAGAAGACAGAGAGAGAGAGAGAGAGAGAGATTAAGAGAAACAGAGATTGAGGATTCCGCAAGAACTGGACCGTGCACATATCGAGAAGAATTTTGAGGTAAACGGGTGTGCCCTGTTTCCTTGGAAATGTGATAACCCAGAGGGGGAAGGAAGGAAAAGAACGAAGGCGTAGGAAGAAAAGGGAAATAGAAGATTAAGGAGAGAAAAATGAGATAAAGAAGAATGAAGGAGGAAGAGGAGGAAAAGGCGTAATCTCTCTCTCTTTCTCTGGATGCTTTAGCGTCCAAATGCAAATGAAGGGAGTGAGAAGAAGGCTCTCGCGAGTCCACGTCTTAACCACGGCAGTCCCATCCACCGCCTCCCTCCTCCTCCTCTCTCCGCCACTTCCTCCCATTCTCCCTTTTCCTCTCGCGACGTCTCATTGGACGATGCGGAAGAAAGAGTCTCCCCCCCTTCCTCCTCTCCCCTATCTCAAAACCTCCCTCCCTCCCCCCCCCCTCGCACTGCTCCTCTTACCCTCCTATTTAATTACTTCCGTGTGGTCCGATTAATTACGGCGATGGTGGAGCGCAATTAAGTTAATTGCAACTCCCCTTCCCCCTCTGCTCTTTCTCTCCCTCCCTCCCCTCTCCCTTTCTCCTAGCCCTCCGACAACGCCTCGCTCCTTCCCCCACACACCTACTCCCATCCCGCCATCCACCTCTTCTTTCTCTCTCTCTCATCCCGTTCTCTCTTTTTCTCTTGTCTCTCTCTCTCTTTCCACCTTCGTTTATCTCCCACTCCTTACAGAAAAAGCAATCCAACACCTACCTACATCCCATTATTTCTTACTTTTCTCCGCCTATTCCCCTGCGCCACTCCTTGTGTCCCTTTTTTACCTAACTTCTTCATTCTTGATGCAGATTTCACCTACAGTCAGTCGTCCCTGCTTTCACGTATGTCATTACTTTTTTTAGCTGATAACTAATTCCTTCTGTGTGTGCTTATATAGCCGTGTAGAAGCATAGGCAGAATAATACCAAGCTTTCTCATCTTCGTTCCTATAAAATCGGTTGTGATTGCATTCCGTTATCTACATATTTTATTTCAATCGCTAAAAATTATTGCTAATCGATTAATTTTTAATTTCGAATCATCCAGCATTTTAACATTTAACCAGCGTTTCCTAAACTGCATGCATCTGCGACCCCCTCTTACGGCAGCCGGTCTTGCCTCGACCCCCTATTATGGCAGCCAACCTTATTGTGATCCACTTAACCCCATCCATTTACCAATAAATATAGCATATGATTGGAATACTTAGAGAAAATAAGGATTTTTGTTAATAGTAAAAATGAAATAGAATGATGAGATTTAAATTAAATAAAAATAAAGCACTGGAAATGTTATATATACACTGTTCCTCCCCTCTAAAAGCCTTACGTGCCTCCCCCGAAAACCCGTGCCCTCCACTTAGGGTCGCGATCCCTATGTTGAGAACCGCTGCATTAAACGGACTTGTATGGTTAATGTCAAGATATTGTCAATGCAAGGATTAGGCATTTCCCTCTTATTTCCGATCTTACTCGTTCGTTTTGCCTGTTGCTGACATTGGCAGATTTTTAATTAGAAAGAATATTTCTCTACTAAGTCTTTTCGGGAAGGAGCCCTTAATATATTCGTTATGGAATTCTTAATTTTGACAACATGTCGTCGTCGGGCCTTCGAATCAATGAGCTTAGATTGCGGTAGAAGATGAGGGAATATTTTTATTCTGAAGATCCTATTAAACACATCCTTTGCTTGCATCTCCGTTTCGAGGGAAAGGTTTCCGCACAATCCTGAGCAATGATATCGGTCCGCTTCGTCGATCGCACTATAAAAATAACACAAACTTCGGGAAACAAAGATACGTAAAGGATGTCCAAAATAACCATCAAAGACGAATGAACAATATCTTTATATATACATATATATATATATATATATATAAATAAATATCAATAACATTTTGACACCGTGTTAAACTGCATCATCAACAGTGGCAGTTTTCTTAAGTGTGTCTGAGGAACTAAAATTTAATTAATGGATTTTTTTCGCTATACCTACTTCATCAAATCCATGGGCAACCACTGTTAAAGAGAACGCATCGATCGTTAATCGAAGCGGAAACTTGGGATTTAAAACAACGAAATAAAATTTTCAGGCTCTTCCGGTAAAAGTCTACCGTAAAACATTAAATACTCCATAAAATGCAGTCTTAGGCTCCCCTTACTAATTAACTTAATGACATGACATTCTAGAAAAAAAAACACTTTCGAACATTAAAACTGCGAATCGTTCGAAAATATTATCTTGCCATTAAAAACGAAACAACCAGCCCACGCGAGGGAGTCTATTAAGTATCGAAGGAAGAAGGGAAAAAAACGCAGCGGATTTCAACTAATGAAATTCGAAAGGTACCTAACGAAGCGGAGGACGTAAGAATCGCTTAACCTCGACGCAAAGAGGGTGAATGGGTGGGTGGAGAAGGAGAGGAAGAGACTTGCTTCGGAACAACCAGTGGCGGCGGTGGGTATCTGAAAAACGCTTCGCGACCTTCAACTGTCTCCTCTCTTTTTTCCGTCCATTTTTTCCGTTTTCTTCCCATTCCTCCCTACCCCACCTTCTCCTCACTTCCTCCTCCACCCCTTGGATCCTAAAGAGAGACAGAGAGAGGGGGGAAGGATTAAATTTTCCCAGTATCTGCCGAGTTTCGAGTCCCAATTAAAAGAGCATGAATTAAAGGATCGGTGGCGCGGTTAGGGTGCCTCCGACGCCCCATCCCCCATCCGTCTCTTCTCGCCGGGGCCGCAAGATCCCTTTTCCTTCTCCTTCACCCTCTCCACTTTCTTCCCCCTCCCCTTCTCTCGCTTTCCCTCCTTATCATCACTGCCCACCCCTATACCCGCACCGAAGCTTCTTCTCGCCTTCCGAACTTTTTTTCCACATTTTTCCGCTTCCGTACTCTATTAAAACCCCTCGCGATCTTGTTTCTCTTCTTCTCCCCCACAAGACCGAAGATGGCGCCCGATCCGGCAATTTTTCACAGCTCGTTTGACGATCGATTTTTCCCCTTCTAGATTTTATTTTTTTGTTCCACCAGTACTGTCCCTTTATACGTTATATATATATATATATATATATATATATATATATATATATATATATATATATATATATGTCAACAAGGTGTTGGGATGAGGAAACCCAGTGAGCACTCACCAATCAGACGACTTCAGGTTGGCGAGGCCCCGGGGATGTCGAAGCGACACACGTAAAATAACACAAAAACACAGAAACATCACAAACGTAAAGCTTTCGGATCAGTTCTCTCTCTGTAGCTGAAGAAGGAGTAGTTCCGAAAGCTTTACGTTTGTGATGTTTCTATGTTTTTGTGTTATTTTACGTGTGTCGCTTCGACATCCCCGGGGCCTCGCCAACCTGAAGTCGTCTGATTGGTGAGTGCTCACTGGGTTTCCTCATCCCAACACCTTGTTGACATCCATATATTCATTTTACCTTTCCTTTTCCGTAAGTTGTTATATATATATATATATATATATATATATATATATATATATATATATATATATATATATATATAGGGTGCGTGAATCATTATTAGCAAGCAACGAGTGAATGCACTTAAATAGTTTCAAATGCGAATTTTTACTTTCTCCATAGGTAGTATAGGAGAAAGTATTGTTTTCAAGAAAAAAATCGATTTCGAAATTTCAACGGAAATGCACGTTTTGAGCTCTCCTGAACACGTTTTCACCATTTTCTCCATGATTTGTGTGATAGATATATTTGGGTGCTCTAACATATAAAATATTAATCATATCATCCCGAAATTTTGTATTTGACACTTTTGTTCAAGGGACAAGAGTTTTTTAGTTTTTGGTTAAAATCAGTCAAACAAAAGAGGGTGTATATATTTGTCACATCCGTTTTTTTTATATTTACTTTAAAACTTGATCAATGCAAAAACTAACTGGGATAAAAGTTGTATGAAATTTAATTTTCTACAATCTTTGTACGAAACATTTTCCCATATACTGCATTGCTTAAGAGATTTAAAAAATTATATTGTGAACTTCTACCATTATACCATCTGGAGGCAACTTTTGTAAACACTTACCGCTCAGTTACGTCCTAGTAACGCTCCTTTTTATGCTTAGTTGCTGGAGCTTCCTGGATATATTCAATATCAGAAGGCTACGGTATAAATTTACGTCTGTAGTTTCTAACGTCTTTGAATTTTTTCGCAGTTCCTTAAAATATTTATTACTAGTAGAAGGTGCTTGCATACTGCAAGAATTTCATCACACCTTGAAAAAACATTAATTTTTCAGACAGATATTTCATCAATACAAATATTCTATTAATTCTAAAGATTTCAGCTCCGCAGCGATTTTCGTTTTTCCCACATGTAAAAATAATATTTTAAAATAATACCCAAATATTGCAGTTTTAAACATTTTACACTTTCTTCATTATGGGGTACTAATGCTACACATTTGAGCCAAATTTTAAAGTTGTAGCACTTCTAGAAGTAAAATAATATTTTTCTAATTGTTAAAAATTTAAACATTTTTAACGGCCGCCGCAATATATATATGGAGAGATTAAAATGTGTATTTGTGCAAACGCACTGTTCTGTAAATAATTTGAAAATTGCAGTTTCCTAGCTCATCCCGTAGTACCTAAAAAATTATTAAATTTTAATGTTCAAATAGGAATAAAACAACCCCTAAAAATTAACAATTTTAAAATTTTTCATTTTTATAGCTGGTATGAGAAAAGTTCTATAATCTTGCAAAATTTCAGCTTCCTAAACTTATTAGATTGGTCTACACACTGGATTACGTTTTCCCATGCTGACTTATGGGAGATATTCCGGGGTCTCTGGAGTCGAACCCAAGACAATGTAAGCAAAAGTGACAATAATTCCTAATAGGTATTCCGCTCCTCTAGTAACTCTGAAAATTTCATCTTTCTAGCTTACCAGCAAGTGCCCATAATTAATTTACAAAAATGGCGCAATGCTTTTCTTATTGGAAAAAACGCAAATTTCGGAATTTCTGGAGTCGAACTCATGTCACTTAGGTAAGAAGTCTCATTTTATCTGTAGGTTTCTCCATAATATCTACAAAAACTAAAACTTTCAGCTCTCTGGCTCTTGTAGTTTGGGCTGGACATTAGTATCCTCCTGTTATTATCTTATATCTATCCTCCTCTGTAACAGTCGTCGATATATAATGATAATTTAACCTATTTGGAATTTTTAGAAATATTACAGGTATGGAGAATGACATATGGTAGCCACATCAGATTTTTAAATTAAATAATGTGTTGTCATTCTGACGAATTGATTTATAAGCTCTTATCCTCTAAATTTTCCCTAACGCATTTGCTTTACGAGTTTTGATCGAATGCTTTAAATCGATGAATTATCGATTTTCCTTATAAACGATATTTTTTAAGAGACTTGAGAGTAAAATCATGATGACCACCTATAGATAGGATGGTCAAAAATAACATCAAGAATAATATCCTCCTATGAAATAAGTAGGTATATTCTTGCATAAGTTATGCAAGAATAAGTATAAGAAGGAAAGTATGCAACAAATACCTATAAAGAAAATGTATTTACCAAATATGTTTATACAAATGAGCACGCAAGACGACAGTGACAACTCAATTTTTACTTTCTCCATATACATAGTATAGGGGCAAGTACTGTATTCATGAAAAAAATCGACTTCGAGATTTCAACGGAAATACATAGTTTGAGGTCCCCTGAACCCGTTTTGACCATTTTCTCGATGATGTCTGTGTGTGTGTATGTATGTGATCGCTTTTTGTGGGTGCTCTAACTCCAAAACTATTAATCAGGTCATTGCGAAATTTTATATTTAACATTTTTATAAAAGTCAGAAGAACTGATTAGTGTTTGGTAAAATTCGGTCAACCGAAAGTGGGTGTTTACTCTGGCCACTTATCAGTTATTTTGAAATATTTGCTTTAATATTTGATAAATGTAAAACTGTACTGGAATAAAAGTTGTAGAAAATGACATTTTCTACAATCTTTGTTTGTAACATTTGTTCAATATAATGCATTGTTTAAGAGATATCTTATATTTTTAGCTGCCACCACCATGCCACCTACCGATGACTATTGTTGACAACTGACGCTTAGTTACGTCTTAGTAACGCTCCTTTTTCTTTTCTTAATTGTTGGAGCTTTGTGGCTATATCCAATATTAGAAGGCTATGGCTTAAGTTTATTTCTGTTCATTTTAAAGTCTAAAATTTTCTCGCAGTTTCTTAAAATATTTTTTATTATGTAACCTACTTGGAATTTTTAGAAATATTACAGATATGGAGAAAGTCATGTGGTGGCCACATCAGATTTTTAGAGTTGATTTTTCTAAGCACCATTATGGCAAATGTACATCTTCTCGAATCAAACACATAAAGATTAATAAAATGATTACGCATCATAGCGGGATATTGAATAATGTATTACGAAAGTGAAATGTTTTAAAATAGCATTTGAGAAATGAAAAACTTACCAATTTAAAAGGCTATTTAAATCTCAGCAAATGCAGTTTTCATACAAAAAAGAATATATTCTGCATTGCGATGCAAATACCAGAAGGGTTGGTAGAGAGAGATAGCGCTAATTTCTTACAACTAAGAAATTCTGTCGACGCAATTAATATTGAGTCGACAAAGTTTAAGTTCCAGAATATGCACTTAAGTATCAAAAATTGATAAATTAACTATTTACTTGTCTTAGGTATCTTCAATAGCCATAACAAGGTAATAGAAAACCAGATGTGCATATCGGAAGCCATCTGCCTTTTTATGGCTAATGGAGATACCTAAGACAAGTAGTGCTTAATTTTTCGATTTTTCATGCGTGAGTGCTTATTCTGGAATTTATTTTCAGTCCTAAGACGAGCTTTCTACGTAGATAATTCGCAGATTGGAGGTAGATTGCTGTAAGAAATAATGGATACAAATGAATTCTGCTCAAATGATTGTAATGGAACTTTTTTCGGAGGATAAAGACCTAATAGAGCTATTTTCAAGTGCGGTCACTAGGGCCGCATGCTGCCACCGGTGAAATTCAATTTGGGCCCCTTAACTTCCTCTTCAAAGAGGAGCTCTTCGACCCAGCTGCCATTTCTCCTCTACTAAGTGTAATAACTCGACTCAAACTTACCAGAGAATGTTTAGAATAAACATACAAAATAAATACTAGCTGACTTGTAATTAATAACGAGATACCATCTTACACATTCAAAGGAAAAATAAACAACTTGAACTGGTAACTAGGAGAAACGGTCCACACTGATTAGAAAAAAGAAATTGAACCGTGCATCCAATATTACATAGGCTTCTGAGAGGTTAATATGGAGTTTGGCCATTCTAAAAACAACAGCTTTTTCACTCAGTAAGTTAAAAGGAACAGCTGTAGAAAAATCATTTGTAATGCAGTGCGTCTGATGGTAGGGAGTCTGTTAGTAATTCATACGGATCGTCCGCTGTCGAAGTGCCGCGCGTAGTTTTATAATTTTACACCACATTTTATCGATAATATGGCAACCAGAAGCAGATATGTTGGTTATCATACAATCAAAAATATTCTTGAGGGCGATGATCGTAAAAGTTATCAAATGTTTCAAACACCGCTCAGTGAAAATGTAATCTTAAATTTTTATAATAAATTTAGTATTAATATAAACATCGAATTTTATAATTTCATAAATATTTTAAAGAGAGAGAGTGTATGTGTGTATGTATGTATGTTCTTTATACGCTTTTACACCGTTGAAGCTATCGAATTCAAAAGTTTCATGAGCCATCCTATGGACCAAAGGAAGAACTTGTTATAGGTTTGCAGACCGTGGGGTCTCTTATACCCCATGGGGTCAACAAAATACTATTTCCATAAGAATGCATGGGAAATGGTGTGGAGAAGCCCCAAAATGCCATGCAGCCCTTCACGGATGTGCATATAAATTTACCTAAATATTAACTTACGATCACGAGAAATGGCTTATTTTACGCACAAAAGACTGATTATTTTAATTCTGTTCATGTTTTGTCGTATTGCATGTTAAATCGCTCGAAATTATCCTTTAAGCGCAAAATTTATTAACATTTTCCAGGCAGCAACAAAGCTAAATTTCTTAATTGTTGTCCTCTTCAAAGGGAGATAGCCACGTAAAGATTAATGCAAGGAAAATACACGCCGTGGCGCGCCGTCGAGGAAGAATAGCCAACGCCAAGATAAAGGGTAAAAATGGATTCATGCCTAAATATAGTCTATGAATACTTTTAAAGTGAGTCAAATGATTTTTAAGGAATATTAGAACATAGTTATCTTTTACCATTAACATTGAAAGATTTATCGCAATATAAATCGATACATCTACTTATACTTGTTCGGTACCAATATGTTGTTTATTGTTTACGTTTTGGCTATAGTATTGACATAATCCACATAATTTATTGCTGCTTTAAAGGCTTCGGTGCATCTATCCATGTGAATATTAAGTAAGACGTTAATGCTTGCGTAATTAAGGAATGGGGAACGTTTGGTAAACTTGGGGTACCCAACAGCAAAAGTAAGTAAATTTTGGCATTTACTGTATTAGTTTTATTGTAATATGACATCAAAAATGATATATCAATAAAAATAATAAATAATAAAAATCGTTTGCCACTTACAAGAAAACTCTTTCTCGAGCGAAGCCTGGCGTTTCAGCTAGTGGAATATAAAAGGATATTTATGTATAATTATGTATAATGTACTTAATTCATTTTCATAAGTTTCTCTCGTATACATTTGGCAGAATTAATTTTAATAAAAGCCATTTCAAAACCTGAGTGTAAACAAAACGCTCTAGTAATAAACCATCCAAAAGGCTATTATAGTATGGAAAGTTCATATTTTGACCAAAGAAAAGGAATGGAAACTGAACGAAGGATAGAGATGAGAGCAGTTCCTTTCTCTCAGATGGAACATTAGTTTTCATTTGTTAGATAGTGAAACAAATTAAAGGTGGGACAGTTGTCGTATTTAGCGAAATCCTCTTGCTGCGTCCTCGGTGAAGAGAAAGCTTTTTTGTCTTCGTGAATTCATCCAGAACAATTCCATTTCCTAAAAAAACGGCACAATGAACATACTGAATTATTTATAAAAATAAAGACCAAAGAGACTGATGTTATTCCTATTCCGAGTACCAGTGCAGATTGCAATGTTTCACCATCTCCAAAATGTAGCCCTAATTTTAAAGCTGAAAAATCGTGAAGTCCAGATTGGGAAGAAAAATGCACGGTTTTTCTAGAACCAGATTGGTCCGAAAAATAATTTGCACGTTATACAAAAAAGAGCTTCGCCCAATAAACGCTACCGCAGTGCAAAGCCATTCCAGTGCGCTCGAATCAGAAGTAATGAAGAAATATAGCGATGCGACTTCGTAAAGAAACCTTGTTAATAGAACTAAGAGTGAGTCATCAGCAAAAATCAATTCAAGTATGTATTTATTTTCCCATTATGTTACAGTAAGAAACATTCAAAGTTTGTTAATGAACTTCAAATAGGAAAAATTTATCAAAACATTTAACTCACTAGAGACTAATTGAGTACGTCTTAGGCTGAAAACAATTTCCAGAATAAGCACTTAAGTATAAATAATTAAGTACTTGTCTTGGGTGTCTCCAATAGCCATAATAAGGTTATTGAAAACCAGACCTGCATTTCGGCTACAAAGCATCCGGTTTTGTACTTAATTTTTGAAATATGATACTTAAGTGTTTATTCTGGAAAACATGAGCACTTTCTATTCAATTTCACAATCAGTTAGCACGTAAAATAGTAATGACACCATAACACGAATATTTACAAGAATTTGGAAAATTTATAGGAAGGCGTGTTTTAATATATTACGGAAAGCGCTTAATTTTTACGCGTTTCGTTTTTTTGGTGTGTATCTTACAGTCGATTTCGATATCCAAAACAAAAATAGTGTATTGGCAACGGAGGCTGCAGCAGCAAATTAAACCTGTTTACATCAATGCTTATATAAAAATAAGATCCTTAAATCGCTGTTTCGCTTAAAGCTCGGTTCTCCTATTACATTTAAGAGCGCTAAGCGAGGGTCGTCGGTTTACGCAATAGTTTACTCTTATACTTTGCTAGAGGGAAAACATCTCCGCCTAAGTAAGAAAAATTTTCCATGAATTCTTACATGAGACATAAATGTAATTACGAAACAGAACCTCGACAAAATATAGTTACTGAAGTTCTAAATATAAGTCGGATCACTACGTTAACTGATCTATTTTTAATGGCCAAATAATGTAAACAGGGATTGTAACGGTAATTAATGTGTTTCACACTCATAGATGTGAGATTCACTATATCAGAAATTCTTATATAGAATATATACCGCAACATAACATAAGTAGTTAAAAATAATAAATTGGCATTTACATTCGCAGAGGCCAAAATCGGTTGCTCCTCCATTCTCAACATCATTAGGCACAAGTCAATACGAGAGAGAAAAATGCTTTTTTCCTGGTTCAACATTTTTTTCGCGAGTTAGTTTATCATTACGAATTTAAATTAGGCGAGCGAAACGGCACGTTTTTTAAAAGAAGTATTACGACTTCACAACCGTTAAACACGATAAGATCCGCATGAGGAAGGAGAACGGTTCGATCCCAGGTGCCTCGCCGACGTACCGGAAAACGCCTCTTTTTTTTAATTTGGCGAGTTTTTCTATGTCGAGTAACGAACGCAGCCGGAGAACGAGGAAGCGGTCGCCACCTCTCTTTCCTCTGCAGACGCGAACATATTGTGTCCTCCGTAACGAGGTAACGGTGTTTCTATGAGATCTCCCGTTTCATCGCATCGCAGTCGAGTTTCCGGGAGCGTGTTAACGTCACAATTCCGTCAGAGCTCGCGTCAGAGATATTCCTGCTTTTGCACGAATCCGTTAAACCGATGGACAGTTTCGCTTTAAAAAAAGATGGGAAACTATTTTACGATCTGCAGTGGCGTTGAAAATTCTAAGAAATACGCACAGTGAAAGTTATTTTTACCGAAAGCTTGAGAGGTGGTTAAGGACTCAAGAGAACGTTTTTGTATGACTTGCAACATGCAGAGGCAATCGTCGGACATATTGAAGAATCGCAAGTGAATAGTCTAATTTGTCCCATTTCACAACCGGTCATCGGTCTGTTAATATTTCTTTCGAGCAAGTAAAGCAAACATTATTTTGAAACTTTATCAGGTATTTAAAACACACACACACATATACATTATTTATATATATATATATATATATATATATATATATATATGTATATATATATATATATATATATATATATATATATATATATATATATATATATATATAATATTTTAACGAAACACCTCCAACGATCTTGTCGAAGATGAGACGTTCCAGGAAAAATAATTCTTGGATTAAAACTAACGGTTTGTATCGAAGGAATGAACGCCGCCTCGAAGCTTTCCTAAATCTTCTGCCGATAAATAGGATTAGAATTTCAAGGTCTTGGCTTTTAGAGGCAATTCATCGATTTATTATCTTAATAATGGTATGCTCGAACAAATGCCTAGAATGATCTATGAAATGCCACCGACAAAGACTACCGCCACTGCTAGTAATGGTTATTTCTTTACAGTACAGTATATTTATTTTCTATTATAAATTTGTTAATTTTTATTTTCGGTTATTATTATTAAAATGAATTACGCTGGTAATATTCCTTTAAATTCACAATAAAAAAGTTGTAAATTACGCGACAAAAATACCTATCCCTATATAATGCATGTATTTTACGTTAAATTCGATATACGCGCCTTTTACGGGAACGCATCCCTCGCGTACATCGGGTCATAGGGTATTACTGTATGTCCAATTGTTTAAACGCAAAGGGGAGACTTAACACAGACATTAAAAACTTACAGAGGCGTGCAATATCCTTATTCTGATGGTGAATGTTTTCGGCATTAATTGATAACCACGAAATCGCGCTAAATTAATTCACTGTTTTGGTTGGCATCCATATCACAAATTCGCAGACCTATTTGGAATTTTTAGAAATATTACAGATATGGAGAAAGTCATGTGGTGGCCACATCAGATTTTTATGATGGGATGGAATCATTGATTCCAAAATGCGTATTTAGACATATTTTAAAACGAAGTATGTAAATGCTTGTGGTTGATTGCTCGTGCGAGAAAAAAGGGTAGTTTATCCTAAACCCGGAGTGTGTGGGATTGCGTGTGTCTGGTCCCTGTCGTGGAATAATTTCCCCTAAACCGGCGTGTGAGTACATAGCGTATTGTCCCGAATATAGGGCGACCTCGAATATAACGCGGCCCTAAGATTTTTGGAAAGTTTTTCAAGAAAAAAACTAAACCTCGAATATAACGCGACCCCAAACAACCTTCAGCCAATCTAACAGAAGTTCCTCGTTCACTCACCCCTTCTCATGCGCGTGAAAGATTACACCTGACGGTAAATTTTCCTTTGGCATCCTTTTACAATTTAAAATTACGTAGGGAGTCAGTTTTCACCCGTCGGCCGTGATTACAAGCATAACAGTTATCCTTGATTTCTCATGTCCGGTGGATTTTAACAACAACGATTTAACTACGACTATTTTAAAATTCATGTGATAACTTCGTCGGATTCCTCTGTTAACCTGGGATTTGGAAGAAACTTTTTTCTCTCAACATGATCAACACACTATTTGTCACCCATAGTTAATACGCCGACGCACTTATAGCTTGAATGCAATGACTATCGGGGGGTTCAGCCGCCGATTGAACTCGATCTATTCTCGCCTCGGATGCTTTACAAGTACAATGTAACGTACGCCTAATGTGTCTAGAATGTGACAAGTATCTTGTAACTCGTAAACAGGTGTACGGTGATTTTTTTCGGAACACGATTTTACGATCTTTTAATATCACTAGTACTCGAATATAAGGGCTACTTTTAATATTTCATTTTTTGTAAAAAAAACATCGCGTTATATTCGGGACAATCCGGTACTTCTTTTTTTATTATTTTAAAGGTTATTCGGAGGTTTCTCCATTTTTCATTAAACCAATATTAGTTCTGAGGATTTTATGAAATTATGTATGCTGTGGATGGAAATGGAGGTATTCCAGAATGCTTTTATCTTGATGGTCCTGTAGGCTCCAGAAAAACGTACTTTTACAAAAAAGTTACGAGTTCCGTCACTTTTTTCTTTCTACAAAAATTCAAGTTCCTATCATATGACGGGTTTTAAGTTCATTACATTTTAACAATGTGCTACGGGTTTGTTTATTAACGTTGCCATATTTTAAATTGACGCTCAGTTATGCTCTAAAACTTGAAACCTTTAAAAAAAATTATCTATTACTTCATTCGTGCCCACTCGTCATTTTGACGAACTATCACGTTAGGTAAAATATAAAATTTCAAAATTTAAGTTTTACTCTAAAAGTTTAATGGACCCTGATAAACGCCACATCACCGAGTTGAGATGGATTGACGCACAGACGAACGATGGTCAAAACGTTCAGTGCTTTACTCGGAATGAAGGCAATTGAAAATTTGCTTGTTCTACCTCCATCAATTCTGAATGTATCGCCCACACAGTTAAACAAACCGAAAATAAGATTTTTTTAAAAAGAGAAGCTCTTCAGGCAACTCCATCGTAGAGGAACGACGAGATTCTACGCACTAGTAAGACAGGTAAATGCAACAAACGAAGGAAATTGGAAAGGCAATGGACACACAGGAGATTCGTTCCTTTCCTATTTTTTCGGGACCCACTGCCATCATGAGCGCACCGTTCTCTCCCGGGATTTTGCGAATTTGCATGGGAGGCGAAACCTTTTTTCGTTCGATCTCCATCGAAGAATAAATGGAAAAAATGGATTCATCTTTATTATTTTCCACTCTACATGCCTCCTCCTACTCAGGGTCCGAGCGGTTTTGCCCCGGGAATTCCTAGAAGGCGGACGAGCAAAAGATGAGGGAGGAGTTGGGCAGGAGTGGGTGGGCGAGGAAGAGAGAAAAGGCCTGCTTTTTCTCCTCTCTCTCTCTCTCTTCCGGTCCACCTACTCGCGTATCCGGGATGCCGGACCAATTACTACAGTTTTATTTTACATGCACGCAAACATACATACCTACATACATATATCCGCATATCATCATAATAGGTAATCCGTCCCCCGTAATCAATGGTTGAACCTAGTTATCCACATACTCCTGTTTTCTACATTATTCTTCATTTCTTGGTATCTCCTTCCCTTTCTAGTCGTCTAACAGCTGAAAACTTTTCCTATCCCGTTCTCTTTTTCCTTCCAATCATACATGCATATATACGTACAAACACACACACACACACAATAGCAAGGCAAAGCCGTTAGTAACTTGGCGTTTAGTTACGATATTCTAAAATTTTAGCCTAAATAAGAGTTCTCCTTACGCCTCCATGCAATGCGTCAAAAGCTTATTCTTATTGAATTATGTATTTCATAAATCTACTAAAATGTGTTTTCCTAACGATGATATATCTCCACATTCATTCGACATTGGTTACCAACGTCGATCTGGAGGGCGAGCGGATTCGAACCGTAAGAACGGAAGTTTCATTCAACCTCAAACCAAAGTGTAATCGAGGGGCGCAACCCGCATTGTATTGATGGGCCGGGACACAGCCACAACATAGTCGGATCCTCTCCTTTAGTGGGCAATCTTTTGTCGCTAAAAACGGTCATTATAGCCATTTCTCTCCTTCAATTCGCCGTTCTTTATGAATTTATAATGGTTTTTATTATACGCTGCCGGCGTTTTTCTATTTTTTTATTTTTATTTTATCATAAAAATTATACCTTGATTATCATTAACTTCTCATGTTTTGTCCAATGAAATGAATTTGGAAAAACTGAATAAAAATAAAAAATTAAAACAATCATCAATTTAAAAAGCAAATAGTTAACGATTAATGTGAAATAACAAAATGGCATACTGCTACTTTTATTATCATCTATGATCCCTATATCACATATTAAAGTGCTGTTCTATAGTAAGGTTTAAGATACGAAGCAGCGTTATGTGGGTGGGGAAAGTATAAATTGAAAACGGAGGCGCCTTTCGAGAAGAAAGAAAGAACTAACTCTAATTGTTATCGAGCGCACATTGTATGGTCTTTAGTTTCCTAAAAGTTAAGATAGGAATACGCCATTTTACGAGATCTGCGAAAATACCAAAGCGTGATTTATAATATTTATTAGTTCATTACAACCGTGAGATAGAACGTTATATCGGTGAAATTTAATTTTTTATTTTTTCCGAGCTATAAAATTTTAAACGTTCCTTTTCTCCCTTATGAGCGGATTTTACCGTATACTATAATTTTGGCTCGTTCCGAAGTATTCTCTGCTCGTATACCTCCAATATCGAACATCTCTTCTGAGTCCCTTTCGCCAATTCTAAATTACCGTCCAAACAGCTTCTCCTATGTCGGTAAAGGATAAACCTGAACTCCTTTTTTTCCTCCCTTTTCGCTATCCGTGAGTAGTTCTCATCGAACGATTTCCCTCCTGACCTCTTTGTCTTTCTCCCTCGACCTATCGCACTCTGCGACAGTCTCCATCACTCTTTAGTAAGCATTCCGTGAAATAACACAGCAACACTGCAATATGCGTCGAGTATCGTTCAATTCCTCTCGAAAAGATGATATCATTGTAATTTCATACAGATTTTGAGTATCAACCCATGCGAATCGTTTCGCCGAATTTACCTGTCCTTTCCATTGCTAAAAAGTATTGGCGTATTTTTTTGAAAGCATATTTGGCAGAAGACTTGTTCTCATAGTCCAGCCAAGGGCTTTATTTAAGCGTGCAAAAACACGATCGTTATTTTTTATGCGCCGACAGATCCCTCTTTCATTTGTTTCGTTATTGAAATTTCTCTATACCATCAATTGAAAGAAATGCACGGTCGCTTGGGCAATTTTTTCGAGTTGTGCGGCGCGGAAGAACGATCAGAGAGAATTATGATTTTTTTTATATACTCGCCCACACTCGTCATATTCCACTGTACAAATTTCCTGTGAGCGTCAATGGCGAACATGGAAGAATCTAAAAACTACAACTGCCAGTCCACTTAAAAAAAACTTGCTCTGGGAAAATATTCATGCAGCTTCTCACAGAAATATAAGACGGGTATTGAAGAGGTTTTCATTTTGGTTTGACGTAGCTCAAAACGGCGTACTCGGACGTTGGGCTGAGTAAATGACAGCGTTCGTGAAATTCCTAAAATATATCCGATGCTAATTAGTGCACTAAGCTCAATTTACCCGCCATTGATTTATCATCGAGTATGGACCTTTCTTGGGAATACGTATAGGTATTTCAATGGCGAAGAAAAAATTTGTTTAAATGACCTTCGTGAAATGAATCAATGAATCAGCCTATGGATTTTATAATAATCAATATAATAAGTTGCTCCTATGACCAGAACATGGTCGAGTTGTGACCGCTTCTGTAAATTCAACGGCAAAGAAACCGTCATCAATGTCGATTTCCCCATCTTCAACAATAGACGCTCTACTTATCGTTGTTATCTCACTCCAATTAAAAATAAGATCGCCGAATATTTTTTCCCGATCTGATCTTTGTAAAGTAGATTTATTATTATCAATATTTATCGCTCTCGAACGCTTAATGTTATCAATTAAATCAGTGCTGGCAAACGAAAAAAAAACGATTCGTTACGTTTTTCGTTACGCTAAAATCTACATTTCGTTTTCCGTTACGTTTAACGTTATAAAGAAATAATTCGGTAACAAATAATGAAGTGTAGTTACTCTTTTTTTGTTTGTTTAAAGGTTACGTATCCACCTTAAATACGCGCATTTAATTTAGAATACTAATTTATAGGCACTTCTAAATATATTCTGCAGATCAGGAAAATTTTTAAGATTTCGAAGTATTCGGCACATTTTTCGTTTTTCGATGATCATGTATGAAAATTCGGATTTTCATATTCAAAATTTTATATTTTTATTTATTTATTTTATTTTATATTCAAAATAAGAATTTTTATGGTTAACACAAAACGTACACTGACAATGAGAACCCAGGGACCCGTAATTAAAGATAGGTAATAAAAGGAACCTGTCGTTCGGTTGCACCGATTATAACCCGGAGAACATGCTCCTGCTACAGATCTAAAATTTGGTAGAATGTTCGGTCATCGGATAAAACTAAAGAGAATAATCCAAATTCCAATATTTGTCCTCATTAGGGCTCATTTTTACTTTCTCCATACGCAGTATAGGGAAAAGTATTATTTCATGAAAAAAATCGATTTCGAGATATCAACAGAAATACACGTTTTGAGGTCCCCTGAACAAGTTTTGACCATTTTCTCGATGATGTCTCTGTGTGTGTGTGTGTGTGTATGTAACAGCTTTTTGTGGGTGCTCTAACTCAAAAACTATTAATCAGGTCAATGCGAAATTTTATATTTAACATTTTTATTACAGCCACAAGAACTAATTAATTTTTGATAAAAATCAGTCAGGAGTCAGAACGTGTTCAGGGAACCTTAAAACATGTATTACCGTTGAAATCTCGAATTCGATTTTTTTCATGAAAACAATACTTTCTCATACTACGTATATGGAGAAAGTAAAAAACGTCTTAGGCCTTATTTTGCAAATGAATGCTGGTAAATTAATTACCAAATTCATTGAAATAATTTTATGAATTATTATCTTATGATTATCAACATTTTTTAACTATAAAAATAAATCTGGCAACAACCTTTCTACTTCAAAAATGAGCCAAAATAAATTTTTAAAGGTTTATAATAAATATATTTTGCAATAACTTTGATTTTAAATTGAAAATGGACATCATAGGTCTCTATGTATTCATACTACATGAATTATTTTATAACAATAAAATTTACAGATACAGATCACAAATCAATCAAAATAGTATTATTTCTTAATCTTGACTGGCGAAGTCGTAGGGATTCCTCCTTAAGTTAGACTGACGAACAGTGGATAGAATTCGACATTGGATTGAAACTTTCAGAACAACGACCTTTAAAAGAGGAAAGATGCACTCCGGTGTAATATCTAAAAGAATGTGGGGAGGATAGGAAATGGTAGATGTCCTTAACTACAAGCGGCATATTTATTGAAGCTTCCTTCCTCATCCTCCACGCTCCTTATCTCGTGCTTCCTGGAGAAGGATTAACACCAGGGAAGCATTCCTTTCACAAATGGAAGGAAAACCCATAGAACAATCGGAAGTGGTCAGGATAGCGTTTCTTTCGCGACAAGGCGGCAAAACTGGCGCAGCGGGGGAAAAGCAAAACCGAGGAAAGGGATTTTAGGCCACTTTCTCTTGCTCAAGACACGCCGCCTGGGACGAATGCCACTAGAACATACCCCTTTACCGTCTGTTAACGAAATAACGAAATTTGTTTTTTTCGTTTTCGTTAAGTTTTCCGTTACAGCTATTTGAAAAATTTCGTTAACGTTTTTCGTTACGTTAATCCATAATGATTCCGTTATTTCGTTACGTTACGCGTAACGTTTTCCAGCACTGAATTAAATTGATCCCAACGTTAAGCGGCATCTGCTGAATAAATTCGTAATGCCGCGGTCACGATGCTTTTTCGCATTTGGTTCGATTTTTTTACTTCCTCCATATACGAAGTATAGAGAAAGTATTGTTTTCATGAAAAAAATTGAATTCGAGATTTCAACGGAAATACATGTTTTAAGGTCCCCAGAACATGTTTTGACTATTTTATCGATGATGTCTATGGATGTGTGTGTGTCTGTCTGTGACCGGGATTTGTGGGTTCTCTAACTCAAAACTATTAATCAGAGCAGCGTGAAATTTTGTATTTGACTTTTTTGTTAAAGGAAGACGTACTGATTATTTTTTGGTAAAACTCGGTCAGCCGGAAATGGGTGTTTACTCTTGTCACTTATCCGTTTTTACTTTCTCCATATACGTAGTATAGGGGAAAGTATTGTATTCATGAAAAAATCGACTTCGAGATTTCAACGGAAATGTACGTTTTGAGGTTCCCTGAACACGTATTGACCATTTTCTCGATGATGTCTGTGTCTGTGTGTGTATGTGATAACTTTTTGTGGGTGCTCTAGCTCAAAAACTATTAATCAGATCAACGCGAAATTTTATTCGTTTGACCGAGTTTTACCAAAAATTAATCAGTACGTCTTCCTTTAACAAAAATTTCAGTTATAAAATTTCACGCTGATCTGATTAATATTTTTGAGTTAGAGAGAACCCACAAATCCCGGCCACAGGCAGACACACACCCACAGACATCATCGAGAAAATAGTCAAAACATTTTCAAGGGACCTTAAAACGTGTATTTCCGTTGAAATCTCGAATTTGATTTTTTAACGAAAACAATTCTTTCTCTATACTTAGTATATGGAGAAAGTAAAAATGGACAATTATTTTACCCTTGCTTCCTTTCGCCCTTCCTGCCGAAATCAAAGCCATCGTTTCTTTATAACTACCTTAGTTGCAACTTAATGGTTACACTAACCTCATCCATCTCCCTAAAGCGGAAAATCTCATTAACAAAAGAACATCGAGGAAGAAAGGAATCCCTTCTGCCCTCTTAATATTCTTTCCTTCCTTCATCTACCTCGAAACTCTCTTAACCCCTAAACTATTTGTTTATCCTCACCGAAAAATACATTACACACACGCCCCCAACCATTTTCTCCTCGAACTCGTTAATTATTCAACCCATAAACGAACCGTCCACCGATTAGCTCCTTAATCTGGCACAAAACGGACGTTCGGTAGCTGCCGAACAAATGAATAATGAAAATGCGGACCTGGGATTGGACGTTTGAAGAGAAGAGTAGGATGGGAGATGGTGCCGCGGGGGACGATATT
Source organism: Tanypteryx hageni (assembly GCA_028673005.1). Taxonomy (NCBI): domain Eukaryota; kingdom Metazoa; phylum Arthropoda; class Insecta; order Odonata; family Petaluridae; genus Tanypteryx; species Tanypteryx hageni. The sequence goes on along the minus strand of CM054116.1, from coordinate 69,291,420 downwards.
AGCGTGGGCGGGCGTTCTTCCACAGTCCGCGATTTTATCTTCCTTTTTCTCTGCCCAGTTCTCCTCTCCCCTTAATGTTATATATATATATATATATATATATATATATATATATATATATATATATATAAACAAGATAAGGGAGATAAATATAAACTATTAGCCCACTCCGCTTCACGGAGTGATTTCGCATGTGCGGTTTTTTATCCTGATGTAAGATGGGAGGAACGACAGTCGTATTTAGCTCTGAAAGTCCTGCGGAGACTAGTTTAATGAAAGTTGCATAAAGAGAAACTGAAATGATAAAATGTTGGGAAATAATATTTCCATTTCCGATCTTTTAGTAAACTGACCGAAGTAAAATTCGACACAAAAAATCTTTAAGTCACTAGTTTGCATTTATACGCCTGTAATTTGCATACATATACGCATGCATAGAGTAGCACTCAATACTCGCGGTGGTTATGTTCATATGAAGTGCATCGCGGCTGACGGAATCGCGAATACTAAATCAAGGACATATGATAAAAGACGGGTTACATTCCTGACTCACATGACTGAAAACTTTATTAAAAGACTATGTAAATTTATTATAAGAGGACAAAATAAATGTCCATAAAACATGTTAACAAATAGATTACTATTACTGACAATAAAAATATCCACACTGGGTAATATATAAACCGCATTATTCCTTTAAATAAAAAAGACGTACTTTAAAAGTTGTACTTTCTACTTCTTTGCCTTTTTTCCTAGAATTCCACTGGAATTTACGCCGTATCATCTAACTCCCATCCGTAAGATTGCGCATGATTTTTGGCATCACATAGTTCCTTTTCGAGCTCTCCGATGTATTAGCTGCAATATACTACTGGAGTACCACCATGTGCGTCTTGTGCGTGGAAAACGTGAGAAAAAAATTTCAGACTTGCGTTGCATAATGGAAATTTTATTAGAATTTATAAGCAAGCTAAATATTCCTAAAAAATACAGCCTGTACGGTGATAATTACTCAGCTGTCTACCATAGGTCCGGCAGAATTGCACACCTTACGTGTCACACCGTTCGCTTACATCCTACCAAGATACCACCGCGGATAACAAAAAACGCGCATAACGAGGGCTTACTCCACACATAATTCACACACTCCACCACCCGTCCGCCTATTCTCACTTTCTACGAGAGGAAGAGCGCCCCCACCAAACGCTCACATCTTCACTCCCCCGCCCCTTCTCAATCCAACCCCGCGCCCAATTTCCACCAAACCTCCTCTTCCTCATACCAACACAATCAGGCTTAACTTTCCATTTCCAAATTGGCAATTTGTATCACTCTCTCTCTCTCCTCTCTTCCCCCCCCTCTCTCTCTAGCGGACAGGTCGGGCCAGGGAGGTTTTAGGAGAGAGAGATGTGTGGAGGAGAGAGAGGGAGAGAGAATAGGAGAGGAAAAGAGAGGGAGCTTTAGGGAAAGAGGAAGGCAGACATGTATGGGCGAGGGAGATGGATGGACGGGTGGTTGGGTGGCGAGCGAGGAGGGTGTGAGTATGAGTCTGTGTGTATGCGCGTGTGAGTGTGCTCGCTAGTGGGAGATCTAGGGATAGAAAGAGAATAAAGGGGAATGAGAGAGAGAGATGGGATGGATGAGGTGAGTGGATGGGTTGCGGGTTTGAGAAGGGTTTTAGCGGAGAGGAAAACTGTTATGCGTCCTGCGTCGAGGAAAGGCTCCGTTCCAAACATGTTTAAACCGCCCCCTCCTCTCCTCTCCCTATCACCTCTCCCTTCTCCTGCCTCCACCCCCTCTCCCCCCTCCTTTCGCATCTCTCCCTGCGCCATCTTCCGAATCCCACTCTCTCTCTCAATCCTTCTCCCGGCTTTTCCCACCCAGGATGAATGCGATTCACGAGCGCACACAGTCTCACCGAAACGCAGCTATCTCCCATTACCTCGCCCGTCCGTCTCACTCACCAACTCCACCCCCTCTCCCTCCTTTCTCTGTCAATTTTCTCCTCTCCCGTCTCCTTCCGACGACGGATTCGGTAGGGCATTCATAATTTCTGGGATCTGTACTTTGCGTGCGTGTGCGCGCTCGCGCGGGAAGGGGCGGGGTGGGTAGAATGATTGTGTAAACAGTGCGTTTTTTTTACGAGTCGGATTACGTGTCGGCGGTGACACCTCCTGGCAAGGGGAGGACCTTTTCGGTTAAGGTTCTCTCCGTTTGAGGAAAGGGTGGCGCTGGTGTGACGTAGCGAGTTTCCGGCGTGTTTTTTTTAAGGGGTGAAAGTTTCAAAGGAAGTATAGTAAGTTATCTCGTTTGCTCGTTCTGCGTTTTGTGAGAGGATTACAAAAAATTATGGGTTGAAGGAGCATAAATACCTATGTACAGAATTTCCCCGCTTTTACGTCAGGTTACGTTCCTGGGAACCGCGGATCACTATTTTCCATAGACACAATGTAAAAATAATGGGTTTCGTTCCCGACCAAGCATACTAGACTCAAAAATTCTCAGAAATGCCTATCTTAGAAGATTATAAGACAAGCGTACTAAGGAATGGACGAAACAGGACTACTACATACGCAATCATTGCCTCATATTTGAATTACACGCATTCGAAAAGCATTTTTGTTAAACAAAACCATAAATTTAGATTTTCACCATAGTGAATTTTATAAAGACGTACAATAAAGACCTCTTACGTAAAGAATAAATATAACTAAATTTTAAAGCCTCAGTCGACGAAAAACTTGCTATCTTAACAACGTTTATTGGTGACGAATTATTTAATCAACACATATAAATCGATAATTATGAAAAATCAAGCAGTTTTTGATATACAATTATACCATGAAGATAACTAAGCACCACCCAAACTGTGAGGAAGGTTCCACCAGTTGGCATTACTGCTAAGCGTCTTTCAAAACATTGAGGTGAAACAACAGTAAAAAGAATGTAACCATACTCAGATACACCTTAGGTGTTACTTCGATACAAACCATACAGATGATATTAATGCAATTAATTAACTATACACACTTTCCCAGACATGTATGCATGACGATTGTTTATATAGGTTAGATTAATGAAGAGCTATAGAAATAACACCAACAACCACTGCCATTTTGCAGGTGGGATATACCCTTTATGTAAAAAAAAATTTCTTTTCAATTCAGACAGGATTGAACGCTCATACGGTATTTTCATATCATTAATTTTTCGAATACAGGTTAAGAAGTATTGTAGCATTAACTTACAAAATATGGCCAAGTTGAAACCCTTTGACTTGTACTGAACACCTAACAACGAAAATCGGAGCGACGAAAAGCATCAATATACCGAATAAGCGTATCACGAAGACGAAAGAATGAAACCATGTTGTCAATTAGGAACATACGAAACGACGAAAAGCGGGAAATATAGTATAGTAATTTTCGATGGATTGTTTCGGCGGATAATGAATTCCGTGACAGAAAGTTTATCATTTTTAGTATCGGATTTATATGGAATTCTTTGGACCGGGCGAGTTTAATGACTGTATACATAAATTCATAAGGATTCATTTTTCGCGCTCTGTGAGGCTTTGTTCAACCAAGTAATTCATGCTTTTTAATTGAAAATGCGTTTCTAAAACGATGGGATGCGTTCCCTAATTCCAGTGTGTTTTCTTGGCTAATCAACCTCTCGGATTATTATAGTCATAGCTCCTTCCACACCGAACACACCCATAAGGAAGGAGGGAAACCCGGTGCCGGCATTAGCCTACTTTTAACGAAGAGCACCAAGGGGACCAACGGCTTAACGTATCTTCCGAAGGACGGAACGCTGACTTTGTGCGGTCTCCTCAAACCACACAAACAGGGGGCCGGGTGACTTTGGAAAAAATTCTTCTTTCGCAGGATTCGTGCCCGCTTCCCTTTCGAGCAGCAGGCGAGTATAGGTGTATTGAAAGCTTACGGTCCATAAATGCGAGCCGCCACGTGTTGTAGGGGAAGACGTTTAAGAAATGGAGGGAAAGGGAATCACCTGGGGATTCAGCTCGACAGTTTGGTCAACTAAACCAGAAGTGCACAGCTCAAAAGTTGACACCTGCCAAAATCGACCTTTATTGGACGTAGGCGGGCCATGCTATGAACGTTTTGTACATAAAAAATTTAAGTAGGTACACTCAGTGGCGGATTTAGGGGGGATCGCACATGGCGCGAGCCAGGGGCCCCGAAAAAATGTTCGTGTGTATAATCTCAGAAATATTAAATGTCTCATTTTAAAAATAAGTGGAACGTCTCTGTTTCCATAGAAAAACTATCGTTAAGAGATATCACAAAAGAAGATAGCCGTTAGAAGCGGTTTCATTATACAGTAATTCCTCGAATAACCTGATAGTTACGTTTGTGAAAACTTGCACGCTAAGCGGGGACAATTTTTTCATTAAAAATAATGGAAAATGGATGGGTCGAGTTTTCGGCTGCATTTCACACCTTTATTATTTTATTATAGTTATTTTCATATACAGTATGTGTTAGCATGCTTGTATGCATGTATTACGTAGTATTCAGTATTAGCAATTTTTTGTTTGCATTGATCACTTTACACATGCTTTCCACTCATCATAAGGGATAATAATGTTTACAATAGAACAAAAAATCACTAACCGCACAAAGTAACGAGCGCATTTGTAGCTTTCGTGATTAATTTTTTTACGCGCGAATCGTAAAGTGCGTTCAGCAGGAGGATGATTCAACGCAACTCTATATCAAGTTCTGAGGCTTAGAGTTAAAATACTCCCACTGCCATATAGTGTGCGTGAATAAGTGCATGTTTGCGTGAGTGTATATATATATATATATATATATATATATATATATATATATATAAGTGTGCTCAGTACAGCAATCCCACCATTTAAAATTTTACACTAACTTACATCACACCGTGAAATAGTCCGCCACCCGATTTTTGCGGGGATGTGAAAAATTGCCCCTAAAAAATAAATCGTGTTATTGCGAAAACGCGCTATGCGGGCGCGCGTTATACGACGAGTTACTATATATTTAGATTGCAGGACTTCCTACTGCTTAGCGCCAGGGCCCCCCACATGTTTAGCGCCAGAGGCCTAAGGAGGCATAAATCCGCCACTGGGTACACTATTATAGATTCAGTAATTACCGTAACAACTTTTACATGTAATTTTTATGCGACGAAAATGAGGTGAAAACAAATATAATTTATTTACTCAATGAGAGATGTTGCACCGTTTTTCTCTCGCCATTCTATCCGGAGTGATGCTGGTAGTTGCTGTTATTAGAATGTCTCTTAAACTCTGATCTGTCAGTGCTGAACGTAATGGAGCTTTGTTTAATTTCATAAGAGAGAATGTTTGTTCACATATGCGATAAATATCCATAAAAAATTTTACTTGTATTTTTTACGGAAAAGGAAAACAACAGCTGGCAATGAGTTAAATCCTGCCGGGCCACACAAAATGTGTCGGCGGGCCAAATTTTGCCCGCGGGCCATATGTTGTGCTCCCCTGAACTAAACCCTAACGCTTTGAGGCTACATATTTAGCCACCGGTATTTTCTCATGTCCGCTTTCTTTTTCGGCCAGACTGTCCTTTCTTACAAATAAGGGACACATATTTTGTTCTTCACTAGGATTTTGATCAAGTTTCGGAGAATAAATTAGGAATATTTGATCACAATATTAGTAAAAGTCAAAAGTGAATTATCATATTCACTAACTTAGGGTGGTAGGATCGGTATCCATGTTAATAATAAATTAAATAAAAACTGAAAGCAAAAGTAACGAGTATGAAAACGCAATATCAAAACGAAACAAATTAAAATAAGGAAAACTATATGCACGAGACTAAAACAGCAATAAAAACTACGATGACAAATAACGATATCAATGATAAGTATTAACGACGAAAGCAATAGATAACAATAAACGCAATAACAAACACTCGATAACCAAACAGAAATAAAAAACTACAATAACAAAACAATGGCAGTAAGAGTACACCGTAACGTTGGCAACGAAGGCACGTGAAGTCTCAGTATAAAATGACATAGAATTTACCCTCTTCCCCTCGCAGCCCTCGTTTCGGGAATGGACTCTTCCAGGCCAAAATGCGTTTCTGCGTATGGGTCATTGACTTTCAACAGAGCTATAGCAGCCAGCGTCCTAACCACTACATCACCGGCACTCCCTAATTCCAGTATGTCAAACAAAAAAGCTAGTATATATAAATCACTGGATCGGCTAACAAAAAGCTGTTTAGTTGTGGCATACGTCATCTTGATATATTCAAACAAAAAGCATTCAAATTCAAAATTCAATTCAAATTCAAACACAAAAAAAACCGATTTAAACATCTTAAATACATATTATTATATATTTCTAAAATACAAGGGCAAAGCAATTAAATAAAAACCATATGTGCATTTCGGCTAAAAAATCAGCCGTCTTCAGTGGCAATTCATCGAAAATAGATTCAAAGAATCCATTTTCGGTGAATTACCACTAAAGAGGGTTGTTTTGTTGCCGAAATACGTATGTTTTTTAACCTTGTTGTGGCTATTGGAGATACCTAAAGAAAGTACATTTTTAATAGCTTTTTCTTGAATTTTTTCAGCCATAAGACGGGCTCGATTGTTCCCTGTTGAATTAACCCTCTACTTGTATCTAAAGTGTGTTTAGTAGTTTGTTTAGTGAAATACTACAATTATTTTTTCATTATATTGAAACTTCGTGATATCATAAGAATACCTTATCCCGGATTGTGGACCGGGAAAAATAAATGGTAAAAAGAGATGTATAATTTCACGGTCAAATAATCATGGCATTGATCGTTCATACGCGAAAGCTTATCAATGTAAACAAGTGTTATTAAGCGATAAAAGTTTGTAATACATATTTCGATTATTTCTTGTAGATTTTTACTGTTTGGGTGAGAAATAATTATTTTTCAAATCGATAGGGAACCACTTATCAATGTTGCACACGGGTCCACTGATGGCTGGTTACGCCACTGATCTTACGCGTTGTTCAGGATGAGATTGAAGATGGTTTTTACAAATTGGGAACAAAAACTGGTGAGCTCTCGTGTATGCTTTCAAGAAACCAAACAATTGAATGCAAAGAAACACTTGTGGAAATTGACGACATCCCACAAGAAAAAATGTTATAAAAATACAACGGTTAATTAAGTTCTATTAATTTTTGTCTTCTTATATCCTCACTTGTCCAAACGCTTGTATTTATGCCCGGACAAACCCCAAATCTACAATCAACTTCGAGATATGATTATTAAAATTGGGCGAATATATGCAGTTATACCCACATTCGGATTGGCATATGTTTATAAGGGTAAAGAAAAATTATAGGTGAAAGACGGTGAATATTTCGCGGCACATTAAGTTTAACTATAGGAGAGCTACGCTTACAACTTTTATTATAAAAGTTTAGTTGGATTTCGGAGCGAGGAGACTTAATGTTACCCAGTCTGTGTGCGAAGCAGAGAGAGAGAGAGAGAGAGAGAGAGAGAGAGAGAGAGAGAGAGATAGAGGGCGAGAATAATGAGTACGGCGAATAGGAGAGAGAGAGAGAAAGGGAGAGAGAGAGAGAGCGAATGAGGCATCCGGATGGTAAGAGGTCTTTCTCTCTCTCTCTCTCTCTCTTTCTCCCGTCCCGTTGGTAAATAGTTTGTGCTAATGGAAATTGATAATAGGAGAGAGAGAAGAGAGTGAAATGGAGGGAGGAAGATGGGTTCGGGAGGAGGGGAAAGAGAGAATGGGGAAGTGAGGCCAGTAGGTTCTGGCAAAGGGGTGCGAGTGCTATTCGAAGGAGTTTGTGGGAGGGGAGCGCGAGAGATGGGGAGGGAAACGAGAGGAGGGAGAGGAGGTATTTTGAACTCTGGGATTGGGTCGGAAGAGTGGAATTAACTTAATTGGACTCCGCTATTTTCCTAATTAATTGGACCACAGGGAAAGCATTTGCGTTCTTCTCTATATAATATATTACTACTCCCACTCCTCCCCCTTATCCCCTCCCATCACCCTTTTTTCTCCATTCTCGTCCTCCCTCCTCTACTCCATAGTTTTAGTCCGTTTTACTTTATTTTATTTTCAGTTTTTTTAGTTTTATATAAGGAAGAGCACATATGTGCGTGCTTGGAAAGAACGCAGAGGGGAGGATTGGATGAATAGTTTTGTCCTGCCTCTCTCTCCACCTTCAATTCCCTTCCGTCCTCCTCGCGGAGGCTTTGTGGGTCGAACGAAAAAAAAACAGCGAAACGAGACATACGTAGGAGCTGCCGGGTTCCTACACTCAGTGTAATAGACCCCGGCTTAGACCACTTTGCATTTCGGATGCTGTGAGTGACGTAAACTGCAGACGGATCGATAGGCCGAATTTAGGCCCTTCCTGCGTCGTATAGTATTCCTGGAGGTGTCGGCGGTTTCTTTCCGAGTGATCGGTTATAGGTTATCACTGCTCTAACGTTTCTCTTGTGGGAGGGTTTGCGGCTCATCCCATTCATCGCCTAATGAACGTTAAGGCCTACTACCCGCAAAAAGAGATAGCCTCCTAAATTTTTTGAAAAATAGTCCACGGATTGGTTTGACGCCGAATACGAGAAGACAGCACAAAAATGAAAAGCATAAATGCGCTTTTTGGGCAGATATCAATTAACACGCACGTCATTGACATTGTTCTTTTCTTTCAATTCATACTCGTGGGCAACCGTGGAGGACGACAAGTTATATTTTTCATTTCCTACGGGTCCGACAATTCATGCATCGATAGTTGATAAGCATTAGCAAAAGGTCTGAGGATACGATCATCCTAGGTAAGTATCGGGAATAAGATTTTTTGAAAGGTTTACGCCTCTAAACGTCTTCACACTAACAAATCTAAAAAGAAATAGGCAGGGGAGACCGGAGCTAGTTACAAGGGGCATGTTGTTACATCGTATTTTTAAGAACTCCCATTGGTGGCAACACCTAATTGATGTGGAGAAATTGTGGATAAACATGACCAGACCAGAGGTGAGGTTGTTCTTATTCGACGCGTTGGTAGGTAGGTAGGTGAAAAGTAAAATTTTGGTTTTTACTTTGAGGCCTTCTGGCTCGGTTACTCTTCTAGGTAAGACGTTCATGAATATAATTTCGAATAGCTTATAGAAGAGGCCTTGTATTGCGTTGTTGTTGCTGTTTGTCATGCATCGCACCATTGAAATTAAACCAGAGAAAAAACAAAACGGCTAGGTCGGGGAAAGTTGTTGCATTTGTAGGTGGGGCATTCACTGTAACTTGCCCCGAAGGATGAATGTTTAGAATTTTAAAAATTAATTAATTAATTATGGCTATTTGGTCTCTTTTAGCCTACCAACAATGGTTAAAACATACATAAGGAAAACGGACGGGGAGGAAATACCTGAAGACATTTTTCATAAGGCGGCCGAGCCTGTTCGGTCGGGAAGGAGGTCAATACGAGACTGAAAAGTCGAAAAAATAGAAAATGCGCAAGAAGAATTACAGGCTCATCGAGATCGGACAATAAAAATGAAGAATGTCTCTATTGCTTTCCTGCAAACGTGGCCTAAGTCCAAAACTTGGCGAGAAGTGGATACAGTGCATTGAATGTAAAAGATGGGTTCACGTTGCTTGCGTCTCCGATAATCCATTTTTATGTCTGCATCAATTGCGACTCAGATACATATTTAGAAGATCCCTGAATTATCCAATGATCAGCGCTACTTATTTACATTTTTAACTTGATCTATTGTTCTTTTAGTGTCTCCATTTTGACAAAGCAATGTTTTAATCTCCTTAATATCCCATTAATATGTGTTATATTATTTTATATTTCATATACGTGCCTTCTTCTCAAAAACATTTCTTGTAAAAAACGGCGCTAGGTAGATTTTAAAACTATGTTTTAGAAATTTTTCATGAAATTTGCTATCGAAAAACTGCCATTTGATTAATATTACATTCACGAATTACGAGAAAATACACCAAAGAAAAAACTGTAAAAACTAGCCCCGGTCTCCCCTACGCCTCGTTTCGAACACATACTTCGTTATCTTACTGTAATGTTGACGAGAAACTTATATAAACTTATACATATACACACACACACACACACACACACACACACACACACACACATATATATATATATATATATATATATATATATATATATATATATATATATATATTAGCTCAATCATATTAATTGAGAAACATAACTTACAAAAATATTTTTTTAAGAATGAGAAAGATTTCTTTGGAGATACTTTCGTGACAATGATTCTCTTCATTCTTCGCCCATAGTATCAAGGAAAGTTATGAACACGTTTTATTAATGCGCGTATTAACAAACATTGGCATTTCAGAAATAGCGCGAGAGATATTTTCGGAAGAGACTGAAAATGAAAATGTCACCCATACCCCTTAGGGATTTTTTTATTGAAATGCGACCGTTTTGTTCTCTCTTCGAGTGCATCTTCGCTTTACGCGCCTCTCGCATTTCAATCCGGAATGCTTGAAACTCATTACTGTAAATTTCCAGAAAAGCTACCGAATTTCACGGGAAGCGAGTATTATTTTTAAAGGGCCAAGTGCCCGTTTATGTATTTGCGCGCAAAAATGACATTTATGTTTCCCGTTATATGCGAGGAAATGACGTATGTACATTTCGAGGCCTTCTTTCGCAGATGAGATATGGCTCGGATGGCGTGCAGGTGCGGATATCGTCACCGGGTTATAGGAAGCGGAACATTTAAGGGAGGAGGAGTTGGGATGGACGGGACCGAGCAGGGACGAACAAAAGCTTGGAATGGTTCGCCCCCGACGAGCCTCTCGAATGACCGCGCATGTATCATCGCGCGCTTTTTATGAATATACATTGTTAACGCTTCAGTGGTGAAACTATCGTGATACGCTCAATTCCTACGCCCAGAAAAATCCTTAAAAAATTACGAAGGAGGTCTTGCGCATACTTGAAACCATTTACGTGCTTTTTACCATGAGATATACAAACTCTCTTGTCCTCCTAGCTTTTCGAGCGAACCTTAACTCCGTGAAAAAGAGAAGTTTCGTTTTATTCTCCAGTAACGGAAGGGTTCACTAATTTAATAAGAGGGCGTTAAAATTCCTTTTAATACAAACGTATATTTATTAATTTTCAAAAGCACACCAACGCTTGGTTTACGAATATATGAAATGCTCACGGATTCTGCTTGTTTTTTTATTCGGTTTTGGCATTTTCCGTAAGGACGTCCGGTTGCCTTATATCGCCTAGGGACCATTCTCGAATGCGAGAAACCCGTTTGAATAGGTGGGGGAAGTGTTCTTTTTCACAAAACACTCGTAAATTTCCGGCAAATATTCATGCTTACGCGCCTGCGTGACGAAGATATCGCACACGCAGGAAGAGCGTAAAAAGAAACAAGCTGGGGACGTTTTATAAGGGCCGGAATTATTTTAACACACGTACTTTTGTCATCGCACGGCTGAGATGATCGCGACGCTAAGGCAGTTGTCGAAGTGGAGAGGTAAAGAGGGAAGGAGGACTTTTTACATAAGGGACATCTCGTCAGAGGGCGCTTCATTGTCTTGCCGTTTTAAGTGAGTCGCGAGGGAGTTTGTCGCCGTTTTTCGAGCGCCCTCTCGAGGCAGAGAAACGATTTAAATCAGGGACCATGCGGACAGTCAAGAAGAGTCGGACTCGGCGTGAAAAGGTCCTGCGTGATTTTATTCGCAGGGGATCACAGGACGAAACGAAATCGTATTATACCATTGTTTTTGGTTTTCAAGGCGCGAGCACAGGACAACTCGAGTCCTTCAGTAACAAAAAATGAGAGAATTTTGTAAAACTTGTCCCGTGAAATGTAATAAAAACTGCGATCGAGGAGCTAAAATCCCTGGCGTGTTTAGAATAATAAAAATCTTTATCTCTCAGCCACGTTGGAGTCACCTGATATGATAAGTCAGCTTAGCTCAGCCATTTTGTCCGGTCCGATAATTCTCCTTGGTAACGAATTACTTTGTTACTTTTAACGCCACTTACAAACTGAATAATGACGCTTGTGGAAATGACTTGAATATCAAATCTCCTGGATTTCATCAAGGTCCGCCGGATTTCCTTCCTGTTGAATGACTCGTCCGGAAATCATGTCATAGCAAACTAGCTAGACGGTTTGCAACAAGGCAGCGAAGGAGCGAATAAACAAGTTTTACCTATATTTTCCTAACCACCTCGTGTTATTTGTTTATAAAAACGCTGAATTCCGAGTTTTTCCTCTAAATAAGACCTAATACCCTGCAAAACGCGATTATAGTAGTGCCAATCCCACAAGGCTGCAATCCTAAATTAAATAATCGTCGATTCTAAAATTAAAACCCATACTTATTACTGTTATATTTTACTATGTGGATATATTTGCTTAAAGTTGATCATCACCTCAAGCAAGACCAGATATTTTATTCTACACGTCAGCACGTCCTGACCGCATATAATGATAGACACAAGAAATATTTTTCCATCTAATAATCTCAAAAGTTGCGCGCACACATTTTGCATCCACTGAATTACTGCATGCCCTGCAAACATAAAAAATATTAAAATTATTTACATAAAAGATGGAAGTGATTCCGCCCGTTTGCGAGTATTAAAATTAAGTACGCCGTTTTGCGCTTAGTCGCGACGCGAACAAAAGAGATTTCCATCGAAATCGTTCCTGGTAACACACGAGCAATTCAGGTTCCACTGAGGAAGCGCATTCGGACTGCTTCGTAATTAATAAATATTTCTGTAATTCGTAATTTCGCGAGAGAAACGTTTGTGTGTGCGAGAGAGGAGCTCGAGTTTTTAACGTCTGAAAAGTAAGCGCCATGTCCATTCAAACTCGAGGGACGAAAACGCGTCACGGGTGAACGTATACGAAGAGTCCCTTTCTAACCTCCCCCTCTCGCCCGAACGACCGACGCAAATTTTATTTCATTTTTTTTTGGGAGAAAATAGTTGGCGCGGAGTGACGGAATAAGACGAAGCATAAAAGAACGTTCCGCGAAAAAAAGCGAACCGGATCAGTACGTTGACAAAAAACGTCCGTAATGTTCATGCGCTCTGACAAGAAGGTATTCAAAAGGTCCTCGGTATGGAGAGTGAAAGAGCGAGTATGGCGCCTTATATCGGGAAAAAATAAGTGCATTCCGAGAGCAGAGGGAATAACTCTAAAAGAGAGAGAGAGAAAGGAGAAAGAGATTTAGAGCGGGTCGCGCGGAGAAAAAGAAACACCAGAACGTTTTAGCAAAGGAAAATATAAAAATAAAACCTTTTTTAGAATTGAATTTCCGCTCGGACGAATTTTCGAAAACGCTCTTTTCAAGAGGCTCAATGAAAAGGTCAAAAACTTTGAAAAAGTAGCAACAGCAGCAGCAGGTATGACGCGTGTGCACACACGCAAATCCACTCGAACATTCAGCCCCGCAAGCGCACATATGCACACGATACGTACGTACAAGGGACACGCGAGGAAAAGCTACGGGAAGAGCTCTTTACCCTCCTTTCCACACCCCTCCCTATTATCCTCCTCCCCGTATCCTACACCACCACCCCGAGAAAAAAGAGACGAGACCGTTTGGCATGAAATGAAAAATAAACGCGAAACGGTGAGCGAACGTGTCGAGTTTGAACGGAGTGGTGTGGGAAAGGGTTTGTAGGGGATGGAGAGAACGAGAAAAAGAATTCGAGGGTGGGGTTCGGAGTAAAGAAGGCCAGTGAGTGAGAGAGAGAGAGAGAGAGAGAGAGAGAGAGAGAGAGAGAGAGAGAGAGAGAGAGAGAGAGAGAGAGAGAGAGAGAGAAAGGGAGAGAAAATAAGCCAGAATAAAAATACTCGTGTTTCTTTCGCGAACGGTGGCTTGGTCGCTCGGACAAAAAAATTTGCAAACGGGCATTGAATGATCATTTGGGAGCAAAAAGGGAAGATTTTCATGGAGGAGAGAGAGAGAGAAGGAAAAGGAGTGGAGAGAGAGAAAGAGAGAGGAGTCCTTACTCTTTTCTACTTTCTGGTAGAAAAATACCAAAGTTTCGCTCTGTAGGATTGTTTTTTTTTTGGAGAGTGGGCGAATTTTCTTTTTACCCGGGAGAGCGCGTGACGTATCGAAGGACGTATAGATATGGAAGGATGAGGGAAGCTCGCGATGAGGAAAGAGAGAGAGAGAGAGAGAAAGAGAGGAGTGGGTGAGCTGATAGAACGAGAATGAAGTGAAAAGGGAGAGAGAGAGAGAGAGCTGTTACCCGACGAATCCTTAAAAAAAAGGCGGCAACATCATTCTTTTATTTTAACAAATAAACAAATCCGAGTCTTCTGCGTACGATCGCGAGAGAAAATAATAATTCGAGGGTGAGGAGAGAGCGTCGTGAATTTCGAACGCCGGATGCTTTCCGAGTGTCTTGGATGGACGTGTTCTCTCTCCCTCTCTCTCTTTCTCTTTTATAGAATCCGACGAGGACTCTATACGAGGTTTGAACAGATCGGCATAAAGCTCGCCCTTCGTGCACGCGCGCTTGCCACTCTCATTCGCTTGCGTTTTTTCCAGCGATCGACTCGCTCTCGGTGAAAATAAAGGAGTTTTCACGCGTCTATTAGTTAGTTTGCAATGCGACATCTTCGCTTGGGGTACAAGAGTTTCGAATTGCGGAAATGGAACGTCAAATTCCCGTCAATTTTTTGTTTGTTTTTTTACCGCGTTTTTTCCTCTAGGGGAGAATTTTACTCGTTCTTAATGACATTTGAGCTTTTCATTTCGAAAAAAAAAAGATAAATTTATTACAAATTCTCAAACGCAAACATGCCACTTTCAGATAGCCATCCGAGGTAATTGTCTCCGTTTCCGGAAAAATTCCCCGTTGGGGGATTAGTATTTGAATACTTTCAAAATCGACTGCGTACGCCGTGGCTTCCGTGCCAACATTATAAATCCGTCCCATGGAGAGCTCTTTTATCCCAGTCGGTTTTTCTAGAAAAAATTATAAAGCTGGATGCGTTGGGAAATATTTAACCCTCTTTTGCTTCCCAGTCAAAAGCTTTGAATCGCTCGCGAAAAATGCAGGCCGTGTCAAAGATTTTACTAAGACTTGTGATAAGTCCACCAAGTCTCAAACTTTTGCATGGTGCGTCCCATCAACCCTTTTGTCAAAATATCCAATCATCATCAAAATATCCCATCATGATAAAAACAAATCCAACCTATTCCAAGAAGTGGACTGTTACCTCAACTGCATTTCAGTATATATTAGTCATAAATGTAAATTTTTAAGGATCTTAAATATTGCAGTTATTTTGTTGACAAAAAGTTTTATAATAATTATCTTCGAAACATCGCGTCCCACCTAGACCACCTCCTACGTCCCACCGGTTGAGAAAACACTGAACTACGTTACACGAAAGGATATCTAGATATAATCCACTAGGGCAGGGTTTCTCAAACTGTGGTCCACGGACCCGGCTCCGCGAATATGTTTTAGGGGGTCCACGAGTTAATGCATAAACATAAAAAATCAATCAATTTATACATGTACAAAACCTTTGTGTCTATGGCATCCAATGAACTTAGGGATCCGCGAGAATTCTTTCCTATCAAAAGGGGTCCTTACGTTACTCAAGTTTGAGAACCACTGTACTAGGGAATACTTCACTTTGTGGAATTCCATAATTTAGAACAAATAAGACAAAAGGCTAAGGAGCAATTCCCCTTTATTATATTACTAGTAAAAGGTGCTTGCATTCTGCAAGCATTTCATCTCACCTTGAAAAAACATTCATTTTTCAGGGAGATATTTCATCATTGGAAATGTTTTTTAATTATAAACATTTCACCTCTGCACCGATTTTCGTTCTTTCCTTATGTAACAATAATAGAGTAAAACAATCCCTAAAATTTGCAATTTTAAGAATATTATACTTTTTCCACAGTAGAGTACTAAAGCCACACATTTCTGCCAAATTTTAAAGTTGTAGCTTATCTATAAGTGAAATAATATTTATCTATTTGTTTAAATTGTAATGTTCTTTTATTTAATAACATATCGCGTTTTAAAATTATGACGTCATCATATGTATGCGTCTTTGGTTGAAATCAATGAGAAAATAAGAATTTCCCTATTAAAACGCATTAAAGCGATGCTATTATAATACAGATTGCCAATTCCCATTTAAAAGCGTTGTCCTGGTTGCTATGGTAGCTGAAGTTCTTTATTGTTGAACATCTGCTTTTCCGATTAAAAATATATTTCTCCGTAAATTTGGCACATTTGAATTTAGTCTTAAAAATAAGAAACCTCATTCTTTTGTTTTCATCCCGAGATTTTATCCGAATTATAACTAATTTAAAAATGCAAATTAATGTAACTATGTACAGATATCCATGTTTTTCTTACGGAGTATCGAAATGGAATATTGGGGTCAAAAATACCTCACCAAAACTTAAAAAATTTCGAATTTTCGATTTTTCTGGTTAGTTGTACCTAATAACCTATGATCCTGCCAAATATCAGGTCCGTGGCATATCTAGAAGTACCTTAGGTTTTATCTATACATTATAACCGTTGTCTCTCTGCCTGCGTCTCTGCGCTCCTGCTTGCCTGCGTATGAAGCCTCGAGTGACGTTGCCTCCCGGCATGAACGCAAATAAACCGGGAACGGTCTTCTCGATTTCGACAAATCTTTCGCCTGAATACTCGACGCGAACTCCTACAGGTTTTAAGTGGTTAGTAGTCCCCCGGAAAGGCATGGGTCCCATACTAGGATAGCTTTCGTTTTTGAATTTGATTAACACGTAATCGGCTAGAATATTTTATTCGTTAACATTTTAAAATATCTTACAATCGAGACTTTGACTAGAGATTTATACCATTTCACGCAGAAAGAAATGAAAATTCTTATTCTTACCGCCGATTCTGTTGTTTAATTCGTGTTTGCTGATATTTTAAGTTTATATTCCCGGCATTGTTCATCTTGGAATTTTGCATTGTTAGACTCGGGCTTCAAATGCATTTGCATTAAGCTTGCAATAAAACGCGTGAAGGACTAAAATAGATTAAGTCTCGAGTGACATCACCTCCCAGTATAAACTGAAATAAATCAAGAACGGTCGGCTCGATTTTGACAGATCTTTCGCCTGAATACTCGATGCGAACTCTTGCAGTTTTTAAGTGGGTAGTCGTCATCCGAAAAACCATGGCTACGATATCAGGAAAGTTTTCGTTTTTGCATTTGATTAATACAGAATCGGCTGGAATACGATGTGTGGGCCTTTTGTCTTTAACATTTTAAAATAATTTACGATCGAGACTTTCACTCGATATTTAAACTATTTCACCTATAAAAAATGAATTTTCTTATTCTTACTTTCTATTTTGTTGTTTAATTTATCTTTGCTCATATTTTAAGTTTATATTCCATATTTTTCGATTTTTCAAAATTTCAATTGCTGATCTCGGATTTTTGCGTTGTTAGACTCGGACTTTCAAGTGCATTTGCACTAACAATAAGCTTACAATGAAAGAAACGCATCAAGGACAATAACCGATTGAAAATGTATGTGAAAAGTTTCGTGTAAATATACTCGTAAAACAAATGAAACACGTAGCGAAGAAAAGAAACTGTTCCAATGCATTGTAATAATGGACAACTTAACATTTCATATAGAAAGATATTTCACGCATACATTTAAAATATCGTTTCGTTTGCAAGTTTTATTTATCTAATTGTTTAAATTTAAATAATTTTTAACGGCCGCAATAAAATTTTGATGGATACACTGAAATGTTTATTTGTTTATATTAACTCAAGTATAAATAACTTAAAACTTTAACTCTCTAACTCGCCCCGTGGTATCTAAACTTTTACCTATTTGTTTAAACTTTAAGATTTTTAAACTGCCAAATCAATTAAAATATCAAAATTTGTATAATCCTTATTGTTTTTTTTTACAAATTCTACCTATCAAAATTTCAGCTCCGTAGCACATGCGGAAATACATAAACCTTGAAACTTTGTTTAAACAATTTCGAATTTTTAGCGGCCGCATTGTTGCACTTTTTCAAGGTTTTCTTTTTTTCTAGTCGGTTTTGTACAAAATCCTACCTAAGAAAAAGTTTCGAATCTCCAGCTCATCTGAAAGTGCCTTAACATTAGTATTTTCCTATATGTTATATCCTCCTCTGTAAGGAACGTCTATATATAATGATATATACAGGGTGTTTCAAAATTATGTATACACAATTTAAAAATTTATATTTCGTGAACCAAAGGTACAATTTGCACAATTTTTCTTTTATTTCAAAGCTTAAATGCATAATAATGTCTGCAATGAACAAAACTCAAGTAAGGTGTTCAAAATGTCCACCACCAGCACTGATACATAAGCGGCATCTCTCTTTAACAGAATCACATACTACAGTGCACAAGTCAGTAGAAATTCTGTGTGCTTCTTGCTGTATTGCCATCCACAGATCCTCAAATGTTTGTGGTTTCTGACCGTAAACTTTATCTTTCAAGTATCCACATGCAAAAAATCTAAAGGAGTGAGGTCTGGAGACCTTTGAGGGTATTTAAAAGCACTCCCCGTTTGCTCAGGAAATTCATTGCTCAGGTACTCTCGCACAGTTGTATGAAAATGTGTGGGTGCACCATCCTGTTAGGTACTGCATAAATTTTAACATATCAAGGTAACTTTCTCCATTAACAGTGCCATTGAATCTGTAAGGTCCGATTATTCCACGAGAGGAGAGTCCCATCCACACAGTAAAACCTAGTAGATTGACATCTTTCTTCAATGTGAAGTGTGGATATTTACCTGCCCAGTAAACGCAGTTATGATGATTCACATGGCCATTCAGCTTGAACGTGGCTTCGTCTGACCATACAATTGAATCTTTAAAAGCATCAATTCCACCATTTTTTTAAATGTACCACCCACAAAATTGTGTTGGTCGATCTTGGTCATCTTCTTGGATTGAATGCAGTAATCGAGTTATAAATGCCTTCAATTTTATGTTATTTAGGATTCTAAAAACACTTGCATGGCTCAATTTTAGCTCACTTGAACACTGACTTGTAGACTTCCTTGGGGAGCGGGTAATTGCATCTCTGGCAGCTTCAACATTTTCGATACTTCTTGACGTTCTTTTCCGCCCGCAGCATGTCTTGTTGATATTGTTCACAGTTCCATGTTCCTCAAATTTATCACGCAGACGGGTAATCGTTAGACGAGCTGGTGCTTTTGTTCCATATTTTCTTTCCCATGCACGGTGAACGTCTGTGACGTTTTCAAATTTCCAATACCATTTTAGAATTAACTTTCTCTCATTGAAACTCATCTGCATGTTCTCCATCGTTTTCATGGATATTTTTAACTAATAAACATTGTTAAAATAATTCATTTATTTTGCTTTAAAATAAAAGAAAAATTGTGCAAATTGTATATTTGGATCACGAAATATAAATTTTTAAATTGTGTATACATAATTTTGAAACACCTTGTATATAATGATATATATATATATATATATATATATATATATATGGATGTCCCCGGGGCCTCGCCAACCTGAAGTCGTCTGATTGGTGAGTGCTCACTGGGTTTCCTCATCCCAACACCTTGTTGACATCCATATATTCATTTTACCTTTCCTTTTCCGTAAGTTGTTTTATATATATATATATATATATATATATATATATATATATATATATATATATATATTCGGGCCTATGTCCTTCTTCAGCGAAAGAGTAACGTAAAGTATATATATCCTATATCCTCCGTAAGAAGCTGCTATTTATAAATACATACATAATATCCTTATTCTGACTGTCCGTCCGTCAGCCGGAACGCTTTATACAAATCCCCATAAGAGATCACTTAAAAATACCTTTTTTCACCTGCAGGCTTTTTTTCTTTTCCATAATTAAATTAGAAGTATTTGACCTACGATCTTTATACGGGGACCATTTTAAAGGAAAATAAACATTCCCTTTTCTTATCGTCGACTTTTGCCTTCGGTTGGAAATCGCTCAAAATATGTTTAAATCACATTTACTGGAAAATTTTAAGCTTTTTAAAGATATGTTGTCTTGCTGACCGTCCCTTTGTTAACAACTAGATTGTATTGTCATCCTTATACTATACTAGTGGAAGGTTCTTGCATTCTGCAAGTATTTCATCATCTCACCTTGAAAAAACATTAATTTTTCAGAGAAATATTTAAATATTTTTTAAATTCAAATGATTTTACCTCTGCACCGATTTTCGTTTATTCCATATGGAGCAATAATGGAGTAAAACAATCACAAAAATGTGAAATTTTAAGAATATTTTACTTTTCCACATTGGCTTAGTAATGCAACACATTTCTACCAAATTTTAAAGTTGTAGCACATTTAGAAGTGAAATAAAATTTATGTAATTATTTAAAATTTATAAATTTTTAATGGGCACAATAACAATTTCATGGGAATATTGAAATGTTCATTTACACTTATCTCTAAATAACTTACAAATTTCAGATCCCTATCTAAATATTTATCTATTTGTTTAAACTTTAATAAATTTTAACTGCCAAACAAATTAAAATATCAACATTTCTATAATCCGTATTTCGTATTTTTACAAATTATACCCATAAAAAAATTTCAGCTCCGTAGCACATTCGAAAATAAATAAACCTTGAAATTTTGTTTAAATAATTGCGAATTTTTAGCGACCGAATTGCTGAATTTTTTCAAGATTTTCGTATTTGTACAAAATACTACCTATGTAAAAGATTTTAAATCTCCAGATCTTCTGGGAGTGCCTAAATATTAGTATCCTCCTATCTAATATATTTTACAAGTAATTGGTGCTTGCATTCTGCAAGCATTTCATCAGACCCAGATAAACATTAATTTTTCAGAGAGATATAAAACTATTAGAATATTTTTTTTAGTTCAATGGATTTCACTTCCGCACCCAATTTCGATCTTTCCTTATGGAAAAATATTTGATAAAAACAATGCCTTAAATTTGCAATTTTAAGAATATTATACATTATCCAATGTGAAGTACTAATTCCACATATTTTGTCAAATTTTGAAGTTGTAGCACATCTAGAAGTGAAATAATATTTATTAATTTAAATTTTAAAAAATTTTAACGGCCGAAATAACACTTTGTTGGAGATTGTCAAATTTTTGTTTGTTTTAATGCACTATGCTCTACATAACTTTAAAATTTCAGCTTACTAGGTTACCCCGTAGTAACTAAACATTTATCTATTTGTTTAAACTTAAAGAATTTTTAACAGCCAAACAAATAAAAATATCAAAATTTCTATAATCCCTTTTTCCCATGCCTACTTATGGGAGATTTTACGGGGCATCTGGAGTCAAAATTGATAACTATTCCTAATAGGTATTGCAAACCTCTAGCAACACTCAAACTTTCATTTCCTCACCTTATCTGCAAGTACCAGAAATTAATTTACAAAAATGGCGCAATGCTTTTCTTATGGGGCAAAATGCAACATTCGGAATTTATGGAGTCGAACCCATGACACATAGACAAGAGGTCTATTTTTTCTGAAGGTTTCTCTATAATCTCTACAAACTCAGAAACTTTCAGGTCTCTTACTTCTGTAGTTTGGGCTGGACATTAGTATCCTTCTATCATTCTACAGAGACGTTCCTTACAGAGGAGTAACATATAACATCATTATATATAGATGTTGCTTACAGAGAGGAGTAACATATAACATAAATAGAACATATGATATATGTTATACTAGAAGAAGGTGCTTGCATTCTGCAAACATTTCATCTCACCTTGAAAAAACATTAATTTTTCAGAGATATTTCATCCTTGGAAATATTTATTTAATTCAAAAGATTTCTCCTCTGCGACGATTTTCGTTTTTTAAGAGGATACTAATGTTTCGGCACTTTCAGAAAAGCGGCAGACTCAAAAATTTTTTCATAGATAGGATTTTGTGCAAAACCGACTAAAAAAAACGAAAATCTTGAAAAAGTGCAACAATGCGGCCGCTAAAAATTCGCAATTGTTTAAACAAATTTTCATGGTTTATGTATTTCCGCATGTGCTACGGAGTTGAAATTTTTTCTGTAAGCAGAATTCTTAAAAAAACGAAATAGGGTTTATACAAATTTTGATATGGTAATTTCTTTGGCAGTTGAAAATTCTTCAAGTTTAAACAAATAGATAGCTGTTTAGGTACTATAGGATGAGCTAGAAAGCTGAAATTTTCAAATTATTTACAGTATAGTAAATTTGCACAAATAAACATTTCAATTTTACCATATAGGTATTGCGGCGGCCGTTAAAAATTATTTAAATTTAAACAATTAGAAAAATATTATTTTATTTCTAAAAGTGCTACAACTTTAAAATTTGGCTAAAATGTGTACAATTAGTACCTTATAATGAAGAAAGTCTAAAATTTTTTAAATTGCAACATTTGGGGATTGTTTTAAATTATTATTTTTACATGTGGGAGAAACGAAAATCGCTGCTGAGGAGAAATATTTAGAATTAAAAATATATGTGTAATGATGAAATATAAATAATGAATGTTTTTTATGTTGAGATGAAATGCTTGCAGTATGCAAGCACCAACTACTAGTAACGTAATGATAACAGGAGGATACTAATGTTTAGGCATTTCCAGATATGCTGGAGATTCGAAATTTTTTTCTTAGGTAGGATTTTGTGCAAAACCGACTAGAAAAAACGAAAATCTTGAAAAAGTGCAACAATGCGGCCGCTAAAAATTCGCAATTGTTTAAACAAATTTTCATGGTTTATGTATTTCCGCATGTGCTACGGAGTTTAAATTTTTTCTGTAAGCAGAATTCTTAAAAAAACGAAATAGGGATCATACAAATTTTGATATGGTAATTTCTTTGGCAGTTGAAAATTCTTAAAGTTTAAACAAATATATAGCTGTTTAGGTACTATGGGATGAGCTAGGAAGCTGAAATTTTCAAATTATTTACAGAGTAGTGAATTTGCACAAATTGACATTTCAATTTTACCATATATGTATTGCGGCGGCCGTTAAAAATTATTTAAATTTAAACAATTAGAAAAATATTATTTTATTTATAGAAGTGCTACAACTTTAACATTTGGCTAAAATGTGTAGCATTAAAACCTTATAATGAGGAAAATGTAAAATTTTTAAAATTGCGAGATTTGGAGATTGTTTTAAACTATATTCTTACATGTGGGAAAAAACGAAAATCGCTGCAGAAATGAAATCTTTAGAATTAAAAGACTATTTGTAATGTTGAAATTTCTGTCTGAAAAATGAATGTTCTTTTAATGTGAGATGAAATGCTTGCAGTATGCAAGCACCAACTACTAGTATATATATATACTAGTAATCTGTGCTTGCATACTGCAAGCATTGGGAGCGCCTGGAGGCAAACCGAGGACACCTACATAAGATATCTCATATTATCCGAAGGCCTACTCTTGACATCTACAAACCCTGAAAATTTCAGCGCAATATTCCTCTTAGCATTGTCTGCGCACCCAAATATATTTTCCCTTTGCTTTTAAATGTCACGGTCTGAGAGTGACGTCATGAAACTAAACTACTTATCAGTTCGTGGCACTAAGCTCTCGTTCAGTTTTATTAACACGTAAAATAAATTCCCGAAGAAAAGCATTGTCTCGTAGTCATGACAGAAATAATGGGCCATTGTTATAAATTGTCTAAAATCCCGATTTATGCAGTAAAAATCGAATAATTGGACTAATTCGCCACGGATTTTTGTTCTACTTTCAGGAAAAATAATCTTCGTTCTTTTTTCCGTCTTGTAATTTAGGTCCGGGGTTTGTATCTTAATTAAAAGTAATTTAAAACTGCAATTATAAAAATGCTTGTACGGATATAAATGGTTTTCTAAAATGAACGTTTTGGGGTGGGTCATTATCATTATAATATGTATATTCTCCGTAAGAAGCAGCTATTTATTATAGATATATGTGTTAATCATTTATCATAAGTAAGAATCGTCAATATAGTATAGATGCGTTAGGAAAGTGTGCTTTGAATGCTTTAGTGCGAGGGAGAGAAGGCGCCCGAATTATTTATAATTAAAATCGTGTTTTTCATTAATTTCTTTTGAGTTAAATTCCTATTAAAATTTTCGGTAAATAACTATCTTTATAATTATTTTCATATTTTTTTGGAGTGCATTTTATAATTAACCGGAGTTATAAATTCGCATCTCATATATGAATCACACAAGAAGCCATTCCTTGAAATGCAGACCTTTTTCGTTTACATTTAAAAATATTTCAAGGATGAGGTATTTTACTTAGTTATGCGCAGAGAAGAATTTAAATCTCATTCGTAAATCTCCAAAAATTACGTTTTAATACGATTTATCACGTTTTCATGCATTTTATTTATGTTTGGCCACTTTTGTCCCAATTGTTAAATTCTATTCATGGCCTCATAATAAATGCACCAATTTAGTGCTTTAACTCGGGTCAAACTTTTCTACATGGGTATAACTTATTTACTGAATCTATTAAGTAATTAGAGGGAGGAAGGAAAGGAGAATGGGAATGAGCAGAAATTGAGAAAGAGAAAGAGGACGTAGCATTTGTATAGGATTAAAAGGAGCTGCAGTACAAAAATAACAATAATAAATTATAATTGATCATAAAAATGTTATACTATTGAATCATGCGCCATTGCCAAATTATGGGAATTCATAAACTAAACATAGGTCACGTAATTTTCTGTTTTTTAAAAACTGATAATACAGCAAATATTTCGAACCGTATTTCAAATAGGATTGTAAAAATAACAATTTATTTTTTTTATTTAAATTTCTTTAACTAAAGTGATATTTCTGGAAATTTTTCAAAACTAATATAGTTTAAAGAAAAGTGCTATCTTAAAATATAGTTAAAACTCATTGCAGTTCATGTAAGTATTTAGTTAATAGTAAGTAAGTTACCACACAATTTTTCTTTGATGGTAAATTGATAGTTCGTTCACATTTTATCCTGTTTTTTTTTACGAGTTAATAAGAGTAAAATAATTCATTAAATAAATTCTATACGTTTTAAATAACTTACAATTTACTCAAATATTTCAAGTAAATTTCAACTACTTCTTTATGAATTATTATGCATTATTTCGATTTTCCTCTTATTTTCATCAAATATTTGGATAATTATTTTGTCTCTCTATTAGTAATTACTTAAACAGTATAATTTACTTTCAAAAACACTGATTTGATCGTGCATGAAAGCCAAACCAGATCTTAGCATATCTTATTGATTTTTAATATCGAAATCATACATATTTGGAACACTTTTATGATAATCCCATCATATTTGACGCACAATTACGCTAGTAGATATAATATTATTTATTTTAATTTATCATATGAAATGGAAATGTTACACATTTTTTGCCTTATTAGCTCTAGATGAAGATCGTACATTCCTAAATATTTATTTGACAGAGTTGAACGTTATGAGACATATTTAAATGCCGTGATTATGCCACAAGATTTTAACGATTGCATGTTTTAGCGAAATAAATAAGGTTACATTTTTTGGGACTTTTACACGATAATAGTATCCGAGAAATGTCGTCAAATATGAATATGCTACGGAAAATATTCGCAATCGCAGCACATACCGGTATGCTTTTCGCAATTACAAGTCTCTGGCTTGGTGACGCTCTGATGAAATACGTGGGGCCTTTTGCATATCGAGTTCAGCAACAGGATGTAATCGTGAAAAGGCATCGAAATAACGTCTAAAGAGCGCGGGTCCGTAAGAAGCTCAGTCTCACGACTATGAGATGAATCACTTTCCTAGAGGCTGGAACTAATTTCAAACTCGCTCGTTCTATCCTTTCACCGTCGTTCTTTTTACCAAAGCACTTTCTCCAAATCCCAGAGGCCTTTTAATGTTTAACTTTACCGTCGGAAAATTTTGCTTCTTTCCGGTTGTTTTAAAACACCGCTTTTTCCCTGCCTCTTCCTCATCGCGTACAAGCGAAGCATTAATTCTTGCCCTTGAACCGTACAAGAACAGAAAGATCACCAGAGTCATAAAATTCCTCCCGAAATGATTAATGTCAAAGGTAATCGTGCAGAATTTCTTATCAGTCATTCCTTTTTCCTGTTCCTTTGAATCTCTCTCGCGTGCATTACTGCGAATCATTGCGACGAATTGAGATATGCTACTTTTTCTATCGTCGTTATTGCCCCTAACTGCATCTAGAGTTAGCTTCCATAAAATAAACTCAAGAAAATGAACGAGCTATTCAAAATGAAACCTTGTCTCGAAATAGATAAATAATAAATTACATAAAGGAATTTTGGCGTCGAGAGAACGATGCAGGTGTTAACGAAAATGAGTGTTCTGTTTTGTCGAATCAATTTTCCATCTCCTGTTTTTAAACAAGGCAATAATTCTTAGAAAAAGAGTGGGCGGTACGGAGGACACATTCAACCTCGTCACTAAGTGTTTATCGGTCGATGACGCGATTATTACGAATATGTACTCCATTCAAAGTAATGAAAGATACAGCAATGAGATCAGGGTAAATGCTTCAATATTACAAATTCTGCGAATTAAATCTATTCTGGAAGATGCAATATTATTTTGGTCCGCTTTCATTATGTACGATCTTTTCGAGTTATCCTATTTAATACCTACAGGGCTTCCATTAAATAAATAAATAGTCTTTTCATTTATCTATTTCAGAATTTATACACTTTGAGATTGTCCTAAAAGCGATACTAAAAATACCCAGCATCAATGAACGATCAAGGCAATTCCTATTCAGTGGCGTAGCTAAGACAGCGTAGGCCCCCGTGCTAAATTTTTCAGGGCTCCTAGTGAACGTATTCCGTAGATTCTGGGGAGAAAAGTGACCCAGATTAAAAGCCAGTTCAAGAATATTGAAATATACAACGTATGTATCTAAGAAAAAAATTCCCATCCTTCCTTATTTAGACCTACTGTATTTCCTATTTTTAGCGCACTTCATGGTTATGGATAGATAGTTGAAAATTTTCACTATTTGTGTAAAATTTAATGACATATATAACACTGCAGAAGAATTTCTTTGAATAATTTTGAAACGATAGTTCAATGGTGGAATATCCGCCCGGCAAGACCCGGGTTCGATTCCCGGACATAGCAGACTTTTTTCTCGTTTCAAAATTATTCCCAACTTTACAGCTTATGTCTGTCTGCATAGGATCTTTGGATCGCATTATTTCATCAATTTCTTCTTGCTTGGCAATGTCATCAATTGAGAGGGAGGAGTTTTATTCGATGTATCACTTCGAGGACATCCGTTGGGGCAGTTTGATACTAGCTTGGCTAGTTACGTCCCAACCAAGAAAACATCCGCATTCAGAAACGAGAAAATTGATCTGCTACGATAGTTCAGTGGCAGAATATCCGCCCGGCAAGTGGAAGACCCGGGTTCGATTCCCGGTCATAGCAGACTTTTTTTCTCGTTTCAAAATTATTCCCAACTCTGACTATATGTTAGTATTCAATACCATACAGCCTCACCAGAATAAGAGAGGTGGTTCAAAATTTCCACGTACATAGGTTAAGGTTAATGAATAACAAGTCCAAACTCTCAACATTTAATTTCTTGATTGAATATGGGTTGGATTGGGTTAAGAATGGACTTAATATAATTTGAGTAATCAAGACTTTGATATCAACATATGGCATTTAAATGTTTTTAAAAACTATGATACGTTTTAGGCAAATTTATTGTATTACTTTCCGATATTTTAAAGGTACCCGATAAACTTTAAATTAATTAAGAAACATTTCATGTAATTTGAACATAACTGCTCCTGAGGACGGTTAATTAGATTACTTGCAAAGATTTAATTAAGAAAACTGGATGGTATACAAATAATATTATCGTCCTGTCAGCATAACGTCCTGTCGGCGAAACGTCCGTTGGCGAAACTTTCGGGTACCGACACTATATCCCGTCGAATAGTTTTTCATGTCACTTTTTTATTTAGCAGTTTCTATTTTCAAATGAATAGATAATTTTAAGTAATTCCTTCGCATGAAAGATAAATATACCACAACTGAAATAACATTTTGAGTTATTCGCCCTCATCCATATAAAGGCCGAAGGTTAATGCTATATTATTCTCCTAGTTTGGATAAGTCGTAGGATTGAATTTTAATTCCTCGAACACACACAAAAATGAACAACAAATTTATTTAAGTTCAGTTTTTCCCTCAGGCAAAACCTGTAATATACGTCGACCGTTCAACATATAACCGAAAATTTGTTCCAGGGAAGTTCATTAAGCGATCGCTTTTATTAATTTTAAAATGTTCTCTTATTTATGTAATATTACAACTACGAAATGTAGACGGGGAAAATAAGCTTTGCGAGAAGATCACGGCTACATCATTTCCGGCGAAGCGCACGACGGAAGATGGAAATAGACGAAGTGTGTTGAAGCTACACGACAGCGACGGTTAAACGGGAAAGATAAAATACGGGTTTCGCGTGACCGAGCCTTCTTTTTTCCGACGTCTTGGGAATGCCGCAACCACCGAAATAATTTCAGCGTTACATCACTCCGCTAAATTATAAATGCAAGGGCTTCACACTTTTTTCTGCGCGGACGCCGCTTTAAAGCGCGGCGTTTGCCCCAACGGAAATACTGCCGAGCGCGACAAGACCCGTGGAAGACAACGCGGCGACTCGCCTCCTAAAAATAATGGGCACGAATGATTTTTGTCAATCCCCGTCCTCAAGTGTGCTTGGTTCGCAAATATGCATAGGCATGGCATCTCGAGGAGGGAAAAACTTCCCAATGTGTTTGCATTATTATTGTATGATATTGTCTCTTGCCACATCGCGTCGACGTATTTGTCCATAGAAAAACTACTTTTCCTTGAAAAATTATATTTTGCTTTATAGAGAACGATTTCTACCAGGTGAGGCGAACGACAAATTCAACTTATTAATCACGTTCCTCAAATTTAGATGTCGTTTAGCTGAGGAGAGTAAACTTCTTTCGATCATGAAACCTTAATAATTACACGGTTAATTAAAAGGATTAACATTTCGGTGCATGCCAGCCATCACTTACACTCTAAAAGGCGTTTCAAGATAAAAATGTGTGAAGTCCACCCACGATTTTTCTGCCCGATTTGTAGCTATAATATACTTAGATGTAACATTTTCATTAGAATATTATTTCTATTAAATAAAAAAACCAAAATGATGCCATAGTAGCTAATTCCACAGACTACGTATATTGATGGCACACTACCGCTGAATAAAAGCAAGCAAACCGAGTTAATATAAAAGCTTTCTGTCGTAACGAATGTTTCTTTTTTTCTCTCCTCACGGAGCAAAACAAAAACGGCACGGTGCACGGGCTGCTCAGTTATCGCGCGGCCGAACGCTCCCTCCCAATTCACGAACACGGCGCACGGCAGGTGCACTCCTCTCCGTCCATCCCATCGAAGCAACTCGCTCAATCCATTTTGGATTTTTTCCCTGCACGTTTACTAGAGGAAGAGGAGACGCAGAGCGCTCGGCGTGCAGCGTGCTCCGGACGCGCCGCTGAAGGGTAAATCGCTTGGAGTGGCGGCAAAATTCTTCCAGGTGATGGACGCGCAAGAGAGAGAGGCCTCGCTAGAGGGGGGAGGATGTAGGAGGGAGAAAGCGACATTGAGGGGCGCGGGAGAGAGGCGAAGAAAGGATGGGAAGAAGAGCGGAAAATAAACCACCCCATCCAACCAAACCTTGGCTCACACACGGACACCCCCTCCCCTCTTCTCCGCCTCTCTCTCTCTCTTCTTTTCCTCCTCTCCCTCCTTTCCCCACCCACTACTCCCCACTCCACCCCCTCCTCTGACCCTTCCAATTAACAAAACCAACAGAAAATCGATGGGTGTGTCGGGAGAAGCGAAGGGAGGGGTGCGGAGAAGTAAAAGAAGAGGAGGGGTGGGTAAAAAGGAGAGGGGGAGGGAGGTATGGAAGAAGCAGGAGGGTCTAGGGGGGAGGGGAAGGGGCAGAGGAGATGGGGCTGGAGAAGGGGAAAATATCTGTAAGAGAAAGGATGGGATACGAAGGAGAGGGGAAAAGGGAAGAGGAGGGGTTGCGTACGCCGGGGGGGGGGAGATGGATGAGGGAAGGTTGATGGATGGGAGAAGGTATAGGAGGAAGGGAGGGAGAGGGGTTGGAAGTAGAAAAGGATGATCAGTTCGCGATGGGATAGGAAAGGGGAGTGGAGGGAGAGAGAGAGAAGTGGAGAGGGAAAGGAAGGTTTCTCTGGTCCAGAAAGAGGAAGAGGTGTAGAACGGGTGTGTGTGAGAGAGAGAGAAGGGGTGGTGAGGGAGAAGAGTTGGAAATAGATGGAGTGGGAGAAAAAGTGTAAAGAGAAGAGGAAAGAGGGAGGAAGATGAGAATGTTGTGTATCTCTCAGAGAATTTGGGAGATGGGAAGGGAAGGGTGGGAGCAGTGGTGAATGTGAGGGGACGGGGAAAAGAGGGAGTAAAAGAGTGGTAGAGAAGGGAGGGGAGGTTTCGGCTGAAGGATAGGAGTGGTCACTTTGAAGGACAGGGTGAGAATGGGAATGGGCGGGGAGAAAATGAATGGAGAGAGAGTGGGAGAGGCGGTGGAGGAGAGAGAGAAAAGAGTGTGTAGGAGCCGGGGGGGGAAAAGGTTTTGGGATGTCCAAAATACTTTTCAATTACCGGGATGGGAGTGGAAAAAGGCAGTTGAAGCCATGGTAATGAGAAGAGGGAAATCGGATTAAAATAGAAGAATACTTCGGATTGAAATAAATTAGATGGAGGATGACGTAATTTCTCATCTTAATTTCGTGTCCCCGGAACAAAATGGATTTTTTTACGCGAAACCATTCTTGATTTCTTTTCATTACTTTTTTGCGGAGGGATGTATACTGTAAGCTTTGTACGTGGCGACGATTCATATTTGGCGGAATGATTTGCGGGTGAATTCCACTTTTTTTCTTGCTCTTGTTGCTCAGAATGGAGCGGAAGAAGATTATTTATTAGCGCATCAGCAAGGGTAATTGTTATATACCGATTTAAAGCATGGTATCATGAAGATATATGCAACCGCGGGAGAGTAATGATTTCAGATGATTAAAAAAACGCTAGTTTAACCAAGGATCTGCGGTCTGTTCTATTTAAAGAACCATGGAGGGGAATGTTTTCACCTAACAGTATTGTTTTTCGTCGACGACAAGAATGCTGATTTAGTATGAACTATAAATTTAACTGCGGTTGAAATAAACTTTCCGCTCTATTTCTTCCATTCATGTAATTCATTGTGGCATCAATTCTTTAGGAACTTGCTTCACTCAAATTTTGGCGCTTTTTAAAATATTTTAACTTTGATTTCTCTGCGTAACTAAGATCCCAATACTTTTACGAATGTTAGACTTTAAATTGCCTTATTTTATCAGAAATATCTTCATTGATGAAAGTTTTCGCACCGCCTCATAGTCGTACGTCTTTAAGTCTTAATTTGATTGCTATGACGCAATATATAGTTTTCACACGTTATCTTTTAGTCCAAAGCCAAGGAAATTTAAGCAAAGCCGCAATTTCTGGTCGTATTTTCAAGGCGCAACCTCCTTACAGAAAGTCTAACCAAAAAAACAGATCAGAGTTCCTCAACATTTTTGCATTGTCTGACCTCCCATTAATGCAGAATCTCAACTACGGATAACCGTATTTCATATTCTATAGTTGGCATCTAATATCAGTTTCCAGTTATTAACCAATTCGAAAGGGGGGCGTACTTATAACTTCATCGTCTCTTGTTTAATTCATTTAAATGGTGCACAGGTTGCGAACCTCTGAAATGTGCCAGTTGCGTGAGTGCATATTTAAAAGGAAGTTTTTCGACAAGAAAGCGTGCAGAATCTCGGGAATGGATCATCGTCTTAACGGTGCAATAAAAGACGTTTAAAACATTGATCAACCTTTTTTCGTTATACTTTATACAATATTTCCAAGATAAATATTTTTTCCTTTCATTCAGCTTTTCATCTACCGTTTTTATCAGTTTTGTTGCCCTGGATAAGCGACTTCACCTGGCTGTGAAAGGCAGAAAATGTAGAATTGTGTCATTTCGCTCGTGATCCTATATTATTTTCGGGGAGTAAATTCGATGAACTGTTTTACGATGTAATATTTTTAATAAGATAAATGTCAGACAACGAATTCGAACTACTCTCCTAAAAGAACGAAGGAATGTTCGACAGGACTCTTTTCAAGATTCTCTTACATAAAACTCGTTGGAACGGATGAGTATAAAGAAGACAATTATGTTGAATTGATTTGCGCATATCCGCTTATATTTATCACACAAAAAACAGTCCTTCAAAATATTCGAGCTAATTGATTGGAAACGCATTCGAGTAAATTAGAAATCATTAGAAGCGTTGCAAAAACTCAATTTGAAGCACGCTGATAAAAGAAGACTGATATTACGCAATTCTAAAGAGGTGCCCGTGCGCGCATTTCAAATTAACGTATAATCTCTAAAAAAATATGCTTTATCTCGTCTGGTGATGAAAAAAAACAAGCTTTCTAAGAAATGGTCCAAAAATTGTAGGCAAATAATTAACCTGGGTATGCCGTATATATACATCATGCTGTTTTCTCGGCTGTTTCCTATGGGTATGCCGTAATATTCCGTCACGCAGCTTCTCCGGCAACCAGCTGCATCCTTTTAGTTTACCATCTTGGGAGTAAATGGGCTTCACTTCTTTATTTGGAAATGATACGCTTCTCGGATTTAGACCCTGATTTTGCTTTGCGGGTTGCATTTCCGCTACCCTAATTTTAAAATTAAAAACATTTATATGTTATTCATAATATTATTATTTTTTAATTTTTAATCACTTAGTAATTGTGTAAATTTTTAATGTCTTTATACCATATTTTAGGAATTTGTGTTCATTAAATATTATTAAAAAGTTAAATTTTTATTGTAATAATAAATATATATTAACATTTTAATTAATTTCTTGTGGTAAAAATAGTTTAAGACAAATTTTAAGAATAAACAAATCGAATACTGAATAATTTACTTATTTTTAAATTGATTTGCGAGTTTCGAAAAATTAAACACCCAGATGAGTGGTTAATACATGATGAGAAATGACACGTAGTAAATCATGAGTGGCTTGAGATTTTTCTAGTTTGAACGGTTAAGGAATCGAATTCCTCGGCCACTACTCCGCTCCATCATACGCACGCGCCTTTTCGATGGGAAAAGTAACCGACGCATTTTAGTAAGAGGCACGAAAATAAAAAAAGTTCCGCCGCGGATTCCGCTAATTTATTCGCTCACACACGAGAGCTTTGTCATCAAGTGATGCAGCGAAAACTAGGTCGAGTGCGCGTTGATATATTAGGCGACTCGAAACAAGTTATTACGGATGACTCATGAGGGTTAAGCCTGACATTTTAAGTTCAATCATGAGCGGAAAGTTTCCTCTATCCTTCCTTTTTGAACGTTACGTCTGCACGTGGGTTTGCGCGTGCGTGATAAACATGCCTCGCAAGATGGCGGCTCGAGACGGATAAGGGTCGAACCAAAAATGACGTATCCGATGGGCGTGCAAAACGGGAACCGTAAATATTAAACATAGATTATGGAAATGGTAATTTTCTCGCATTTCAATTTGAATTTTGAAGCGTCGCAGTATTTACGAAGTGTTACATATTACGGCGACGCACTAAAAGCAAAAGGAAAACGGCGTTTCATAGTGAATAGGAAGTGATTAAATGGATGCCAAAAACAAAGCTCTCGGAATAACTAAACAGGCTTCGAAGAATGGTTTAAGCGACATATTTTTAATTTCGGGGAGGATGATGTGTTCGGATCAACAGGATGAGTCACAGCTGCTTCTTAATCAGAAACCGAAATAAATTATTATATCCCAAAATATAAAAATGACTCGAGAGATGGGAAAAACATAAGTTTCTACGTGAGGAAGATTATAAAATGCCATATCCTGTAGTTGAAGACAATGGAAACCATGTTTAAAACTTGGCAAACTCGCATGATCTATGCTTTGCTACAACGCAACAAGCTAAGAGTGTCACCTTGCTTTAGCAAACGCATCCTAATGACGCCTTCTAATATATGACTGGAGTTATTGTTGTCATGTTAAAACAAAAGTAGTTTTGTTATGACAAAGATAGAAAAAGATCAAGCTACTGAACCGTCTTGAGTAACGTTTTCTTCAAGTTTATGCGTGGTTTAATATTTGGGAAGTTCAAATGCAACATTTTCTATGTAAATATGAATTTGTAGTGATTGAAACAACTGAAAATTAGATCTTCACGAATGGACGCGCTATATAATTCACAACGCCGAACACCCGAGTTATTTTGTGAATTTTATACAGATAAATATCCAACCAATCGCCAAATAGGAAACATTCAAAAAGCGGCCACGTGAGATTTAGGAACGCGCATTGGCTTTCAAATTAATGACACATCCGAGAAATAATACGGCGAATTAAAAGGCATTCGGATCTCGTCTTTGAAACGAGCAGGCGCTTCTAATTATCAGTAAGGAAGGAATACGGACGGATGGCGAGAGGGGA
The DNA here is from genome assembly GCA_028673005.1 of Tanypteryx hageni. Taxonomy (NCBI): domain Eukaryota; kingdom Metazoa; phylum Arthropoda; class Insecta; order Odonata; family Petaluridae; genus Tanypteryx; species Tanypteryx hageni. The sequence continues at coordinate 69,256,708 of CM054116.1, read as the reverse complement.
AGGGTGGCGATAAAAGGGATCGAAGGGACGGATGGAAAAAGAGAAAGAGAGAGAGAAAGTGAGAGAGAAAGAGAGAGAGATAGTGAGAAAGAGAGAGAGAGATAAAGAGAGAGAGAGAGAGAGAAAGAGAGAGAGAAAGAGAGAGAGAAAGTGAGAGAGATAGAGAGAGAAAGAGAGAGAAAGTGTGAGAGAGAGAGATGGAGAGGGATGAGGGAATTAGGCGGATGAAGAAGGGAGAAAGAGGGGGAAATAAAGGGGAGGCTGGCGTGCTAGGGTGGAAAAATCGTGAGAACGGAATGAAAGAGAGGAAGTGTGAGGGGGAGAAAGGAGGAAGAGAGGGAAGGAGGGAGGGAGGAAGGAAGGAACCGCAAGGATGTGGATTCGCCTGATGACAGTCCTTTGTTTACCTCTTTTCTCCCCTCATTCTCTTCCTCCCCACCCTATTGCCTCTTCTGCCCTGCTCTCCTTACACCTCATTCCGGTCCCCTCTTTTTCGGGACTCACCTGGGCGGTCGAGGAGGAAGGGAGAGAGAGAGAGGCGGAGGGAATGGGAGGGTCCTCCTTCAGTCCGCCTTAACCTCAACCCTTCCTTACTTTGAGATGAACGCTCTTAACCCTCCCCTCACCTCACCTAACGCTCCCGAACGTTATTAACCGGAGCGGGGTGGGTGGGAGAGAAATAGTAAGAAAGAGAGAGAGAGATGGGAAGAGATGAGAGGAGAAGACGCAAACGGAGCCGCTCCTTCCTTCCTTCCAACGATTCAGGAGAGGAAGGATTAATCCCCGGCACCACCTATTATAAGGCAAGGTAATCCAATTTTATGGAGATCTTATGGAAAATTAAGGACGTTTTTGACGTCGGCGTGTGTTTTGTTTTTCTTGCGTCGCGTAGGAGAGAGAGAGTAAGAGATAGAGAGTGGCGCGCGTAAGAGAGAGAGAGAGGAAAGGAAGAAGATATTTCGCATTGTAACTACAGCGGTGAAATTGCTCGGGGAAAATAGCGCGAGCGAGAGCGTTTTCTAATTAAGACCATCTTTTCCTCTTTTAATTAAAATATGGATCGCTTCGAAATAAAAAAAATAAATAAGCCGAGTACTTATCCTGTTATTGCCCGGGTTTCCGTCTCATTTTTATTTCTTTGTGCGCTTTCGAGTGACACGCGCTACGAAATATTCCGTGTTATTTTTTTATATATTCTTAGAGTGGCATTCTAGTTTGGAAATGGGAGAGGAGGGGAGATATAGGAATTCTGGTTAGGCAAAGGAAGGGGGTGGTGGTTTCTTTTTTTAGTTCAGCATCCCGCCTCGATTCGTCGATATCCTACTCGATCGCGCTTTGAATTTGGTTGTGGCCCAAAAGTTTAGGAAAGGATGCGATAATAGAGGCAAATATAGTAAGCTATAACCGCGTCGGCGAGCGATTTCCCGAGTTTGGGTAGTTGAAACTTTTAACGCCCGAGCGAAATTCTCCCTTTTTGTAATTGGCCGTATTTTCCGAAAACCCTCCTTTTTGAAGTTCTAAACTCGTAGAAAAAAACTCCTCGCTATTATAATTACGATAATTAACGAGGGGAACAAACAAAAACGGCGCAATATCCTCCCCTGGTTAAAAGAAATGATCTCGAAGAAGGGGTGAAGAAAGGAAGATCCGGTGTAACTAGATGCATGGCGTCGAGTAAAATATGTGCGTAGAATATTCCCTATTAAGGCACCTACGTAGCCAAATGATATATGTCGACGGAATTAATAAGGCTTGCGGATAACTAACAAAAGCCGGGAGGGTATAGTTCGCGCAAATTAATTTGAAGTTTTTTTTTTATACGTCGAGTTAGTCAAATTCAGAAAATTTCCTTAATTATTTTGAGGAGATAATTAAAATACATACAAAGCATGACCGGCCGTTCGTTTTAATTGCTCCATAATCAAAGAATCTGTTCTCTCTTCCCCTCTCTCGCTAAAGGAAAAATTTCTAACTTTTTTTATCCCGAAAAGTTCGAATCACGTACCTACTAGGGAATTACAGGAGTTGATTTAAAATAGCAACGACTGAATAAAACTAAATTAGAAATGTATGGACATCTCCACGAATTTCTGTGCAAGTTAAATTACTATGGTATTTTATATTTTGGCTCGCTGCGCTCCATGTGAAGAAATCCGGCGATTCTCCATGCACTGCAACCGATCGACAAATAGGTGTTAATTTTCAACTTCTCCACGGTTAACCAAATGGCGGACATTTTTTAAGATTGAAGTAAAGAGATGAAGTTTACATTCGATTAATTATCATTAGTACCCGTAAAGCATTCTAACAACATTTTTCAGTCACTGACAGGAGAAATAATACTTAACAAAACCTTGAGGAGATAAATTGCGACGATTTGTTCACCGAAAGAAAAAAATGTGCGCAACGGGCGCAATCACTGCAACGATTCTCGCAAAGAGCGGTATCATTTTTTAGGAATCTCGCGTAGTGCCGAAGGTCATTCGTGAAGCGGAATTTATCCTTTGGACGGCTTTTAATCATCATATCGCTTGGCCACTACTGGTACCATAGTCCGATATTCCATTGTTCCTCGGTGCGCATTTGAAGCCTTACAACATTCTCGATAACTATCAAGGGGAGTTATTATCCTCCTTTAATTACCGTCCGTGAAATTACGCTGCAAAGGGGATTAAGAGGAACAAGTTTTGAGCAACGTAGGGTTAGAAAATATGGATGGGAGTGACGTTTTGACGGTATTATTAGCTCCCAACACCCGCCTTGCCGTTTAATTTCGTTTCGTTGCCTTTATGACTGAGTGCTGGAGGTCGCCAACGGAGATCGGAAAGAAATGACCTAGTCGCGGAAATGATTATGAGTGACGAAAATCTAATTTATGAGGACCTTTGTCTTCAAATAATAGAAATAAAATACATAAAACAGTGATAAAATGGTGAAATTACTTGATCATAAAATCACTACAGGCATAAGCTGGAATTTCGGGAATAATTAGAAGTAGAGAGAAAAATTCTTCCATGACCAGAAATCGAACACGAGTCTTCCACTTACCGAGCGAATATTCCCTGGTTCGATTCCCGGTCATGGCAGAATTTTTCTCCAGATTTCTGCACATTCATGTATTAAACACAGAAAAACATTGTTAAATTTCTCTTCGCATTTATCATTATTATTTTCCTGTATTTCATCATAGATAAACTCAACAGAAACGTGCCTTCAGAGGTTGATTTTAAAATTAAAACCATCTAAACTCAATACAAGAATAAGCAAATAGAAAACGGAACGAGTAGAGAAAAGATAAAAGACCATGCAATAATGTAAGCAAATGATAAATCCCTTCAAAAGTACAATTTTTGAACCTGTACATTTTAAAAATAAATGTTATCCATTTTGTCTTCTTGTGCTTGGGCAATAAGGTGAAAAAGTCGATTTTGCTCTTGAGGTTCTTTTCAAACGTCGAATATGCAAGTTTACATCCAAGATAACTTGTCCATACCAGTTGGCTTGTATTATAGTTCTCAAGGAGCACATTTAATTCTGAAACTGACCAAGAATCCTATAATAGGGACATAATTTTCCAAGTGTCTGACCATCCGTCCGTCTGTCTCCCTCTGTATTTCAAGAAATTTTTGTGGCAGAGAAATGCAATAAAAGACATCTTGCTTCTATTAGCTAGAAGACCACTGGAAAACTGTCTTCATTTTCATTCACCATCTTGAAAAAATGGCAGCAGTTTATAATATGTGAAAATTTATATTTCGGAAACGTTGCATAGGAGAAAAAATCTTTATGAAGAAAAAGTGTCTTGACAACAGCAGTTACGAAAAATTATTTTCAGGTTAGCAAGAATAAATGCGAGGCTCCTAGCGCTGAGGTTCCTGGAGCGAGCGAAGCGAGATCGGGATTGACGCGCGTAGCGCGTATGGACAGGGCCTCCAATAAATCTAAATATTTTTAACAAGGGTGACCTCCGAAGGGTTATTGCTTTGGGAGTTTAAAACACAAATCGTCGCTTTGAGATTTGTCCTCGTGCAGCCATTTTCGTGTTTATAGAGTCCCGATTCTGCCTATAAATCCATCCCGCCCTCACCCTTCTCAACGCAGCTCCTCCCGCGCCGTCCAATATGTAGGTAGCCAGCCATTTTAAAGACCCAGTTGCTCAATCCAAACGGATAAACGCATTCTCATTTTCCCTTAAAGCGGACGATCGATCGACCTTCGCGGCAGAATAACGACCAGCCACGTAGAGAGGGAGAGAGAGAGAGAGATAGATCGAACGAATATCTTCTCCCCCTCCTCCTCTCACAGGCCGCCCTCCGAACCTAAAGGAAAGACTCAAACCGACTCATTTGGGATATGAGTGGCGGAGATGTAAGGGTCATACTCTCTTTCTCCCTCCGTCTCATTCTCCACTCCACCCTCTGCTCCGTCCTCCTTTACCAACTCCCTCCCACTCGCCTAATGAAATAGACCGACCCAAAAGCATGCTTTCCTTAACAACTCCCCTCTTCGCTAAAAACGCCCTCACCGAAAACCTCTCTCCCTCTTGCCTCTCCTGCCCAAGTCGCCGCCTCTCCCCTCATTCTCCCTCCTCCAATCCACCTCCGCCCACTCCTCTTCCTCCTCCCCCTCCACTTATCCCCACCCCCCTCACCGCGTCCCGCGTCTCGCCCTCCTTTAATTAACAGAAAGTGGTTCATTAGAGCTTATTCATTAAAGCAGAGAGTAATTAGCGAACTTTAATGAATGCCGTAATAATCTAACAGTGACTGTGCCTATTCTATCTCCCTCTTTCCACCAACTCTCTCTCCCTTTCTCGCTCACTCCCTCCCCTTTCTCCTATCTCTCTCTCTCTCCTCCACTCTCTCACTCAGGCTTCCTCTCATTGCCCGCTCTCTTTCTCTCTCTCCTCCCTTTTCTCAACCTCTCTCTCTCTTCCAATCTCAATCTCAACACCTCATTCTCGTCCCTTTTTTCCCCCTTCCTACTACTCCTCCCTCATCTTTCCCGCCCCTCCATTTCACTCCTGTTCTCTACTCTTCCAACCTTTCTCTCCAATTCTTGACTCTGTCAACCAACACATCGCTTCCTTTCTCTCTCCCTTTCATATCCACCATCACTATTCCTCTCCTGTCTATCCCCTTATTCTTTCTCTCTTCTTGATTCTAGAAAATACTTTTTTTTCCAAATTCCTCGGCGTTTAATTTATAACGATCTAGGCGTTCCACCTGCACAAAAATCTAGGTGTGTGCATGCCGTACATTCGAAGGCTCTAAGCTTCTTACGAAACAAACCCGCTAAGAAATGTACGCGGAGATTCTGAAAGAGATATTTTATAAGCCCGTAAATACGTGGATTATTCGCGGGTTGCTCCGTGTTTGATATCGATTTCCGCATGACGAATAAATTGGAAATAAAATTGCGCCTGTTGATCCGGTAAAGTAGCAGCATAAGTTATTTGGGAATTTATTTACGTTCACTATAAGCACAGCTGAATTTTACCACACCTGTGGTTTAATACATGTTTGAATGTAAAATTATCGAGCCTGTCTTATGGAAAAAATCAGCCGAAATGCGTATACGGTTTTTCATAACATGTTAATGGCCATTGGAGAGTTGTTATGTACATATTATTTATTTTTCAGTTTTATTTGTAAGTACTTATTTTCCCAACGCATTGTTAATTATTACAACGAATAGTTTGTTTTCAGAAAATCCTGTTCTCATTCTGCGTCTGTCGTTTTAATGATTGTTCCCTGAAGAGACATTTATTAATTAGAAAATGCATAGTAGCATTAATTACCACGAGCACCGTTTCATAAACATCAACCAAATTCGGAGGTGGTGCCTTATATTTACGAATCTATATTGATCCTTTTATATGTCATACGTTGCTTGCTAACTCTATTTATCATAACGACCCACAAACGCAAGAACGCATACACCCACATATATAAGTACATAGACACCGTGCAAATCTCTCTCACTCCCTCATTCGCTGTAATTGTTTATTTCGGCCCTTTTTTAATTTCGCGTCACACGTCTCCGTTGTGACCGTCTTTGAAGAAACGCTTTCCCACATTACTGAAAGAAAGTTCCATTTTTGTCCGCCTTTGCGAGAGACGTCGCTTCGTTCGTTCTAATCTTTTCATAACCCTTCGCACGCAACAACTCATTCCTTGCTTCCCTCCGCTGACGTCTCCATGAGGTAATTTTCATGCATACCTACCTTTATACACATCGGAGATTAAAATGGCAGAAAGCGATCGATGACACACGTATATATATATCACGGAGGTTTTTAAAATATATATTTCAGACGAGAAAAAACATAAGCGGGCCAACATTTTTGGGCTAATTCTGAGGAAATGTGTTTACGCTGAGTTTAATTTTTGATGCTACAGCGTTTTCGCGAAACTTATGACTGGTAGTAATTTGCTAATCGTGTGGAAATTACTGTGCATATTTTCGGCAGTTCTCTCTCTCACTTTCTCAAATAAAGTCATTTATTTCGCGCTATTACTTGAAATTTATGTAACTATGTGATTTATTTATTCCTTTCTTTTCTCTCAATATACGGTATCAGTTTCTCATTCGTCAGAACCTGTATCGAGTCCTGGTACAATCTTTTCTTTCTCTTATAGCAGGGTTGGAAAACTACGGGCTTTTAAATCGGATTCAGGCCCCATGCCTAATTTGTACAGCTCGGGAAGTTAACGAAGAAACAGAGACATATTTTTAAACATTAAGCGTTGGCTATAAAACAGTGGTGCCCAACCTTGACTAAAAGGCGGGCTTCATCGGTGGTTGCGAATCCTTCGGCGAAACGCATTGGAAGTTGCCAATTCTTCGGAGGACCGAACAGATTTTCATTAAAGCTATCTATAAAGTTGTCTATAAATTTTGAGGTGCTTTGTAAGTAAAAATCAAGTCTAAATAAAGTTATTATGTTTAACATTTCACTTTTTAAAGGTTTATTGCCCTAAATTTTCATAAAGGCGTTTGAATTTGTGCTGCATTTTTCGGATTGCTTTTTCATCATAGCTTCGCGGGCTGCAACCGGCCGGCCGGGCTTAGGTTAGACACTCCTGCTTTAATATATTTGAAAATTCTTAACTATGAATTTCACTCGTGCTATACAATAACTTAAACAACTTTAGACAAACTGTTATTTAATCCGCATAAGCACTCGCAACTACTATGACGAGCTCCCATACAGACATTTTCTCACCTCTGACGTTTATGGATAGTGCGTATATATCGGACGGAATAAAACTCTGCAGCTGTTTAGAGATACCACGTGATTTCATTCAAAATTCGCATCCGCTTCATGTATACCAAGAGAGTTTACTTATCCTTCCACTTAAGAAAAGGGACCGTGCTATATTTCTATTATAGCACTATTTATTTATGCCTCGCATCTTTGAATTTCGGTTTCAATATCCCTTCACTATTTATCTTATGTATTTCTTGCTTGCTCACGATCGAACATTCTTCTGTGTGTTCTTGAGATGCATCTTCAGAAATGCCTAATACTTGACAGTGTGCCGTTTGCACATTCGCCGGCTCTAAGGGAGAGTTGTGATAACAATTACGCATCGGATACACAAGGATGATGCAAATGGCTATAACTTTTCTTGTTGATTTTTCTTCCTGATAGAACAGTGGTAGTCAAACTTCCTATCAAACGGCAGACGCACAGATTTTTCCAATCTATAAGCGGGCTACAATCGGAATTGCAAGTTGCCAAATGAAAATATGTAAGAATTATTTAACAGCATAAAACTTGTAAAATGTTCAAACACGTAATACTGAGCTCATCTTAAATATATTTTATGAAGATAACTATAACGACCACGTACGGGTGGAAAATCAGATGCGTACTTCTGGAACAAAGCAGTCGTCCTCGGTGGAGATATACCGATCGTTGATGCTAATGGTGTTAATGCACCCCCTGCCACACACCCTTGCGGTGGCTTGCAGGGTAAACTGTAGTTGTAGATGTAACAAGATTCTTAAACCAAAGATGACTCATCTTTGATGATGGCTACTTTGTAGCCGAAATTTTAATCTGATAAAGCCCAACTTTTTGAGGCTATAGGAGTTATCCGACTCATGCACAGCGTCGTAAACCGAAACTTGATAAAAGAACTTGGCTTAAACCAACCTACGCGAAACATCTCTCAGGCCTTATTAGACATACTTTCTGAAAACATTTACTGTAGGCTCTGATACAGGTCAATGAAAATATAAAAAAACGTAAAATCCAAATTCATGTATTTGACACGATCAAAGTTTTGTTGCAGAGCAAAATCATCACCTGATTTGATGAAGATAATTGATGATGTTGCTATGCAACGAAACTTCGGTCGTGTGAAATATATTTATGTGGAATTTACAACGTTTTTTCTTTTCATTGCAATGAAGCAATTCCACCGTGTTTACGCCGGAAACTATTGTATTTATCCAATACAGGTAATTGCATTTTAAGAGAGTCGAGAGAACTTATAAATGCCAGACACTGGATCCTCAGCCTTAGTACGTTCCTAACATTCGTAGCGCTATTGCGTAGTGAATGGGTACAGATCGGTGTTCATTGGGTTGCATATGATTCAGGATGTTGTTTCCACCATGTTATCAGAAAAATCTTGACTAGTTATCCATGGCATAATTGTTCCTTCCGATTTTTAGATATATAATTTATGCTATAAATTAAGATCTAATGCATTATGGCTAGAAAAACGTGATTGTGACAAAGTTTTATACCCCAAAATTCCTTGGTTTTTGTCGCCTTTTAAATTATTCGCGATAAATGAAAAAACTCAAGATTTTTATTTAAGATGCTCAAATTTTAAAACTACCCCTCTATGAACCGTATACATTTTGTAAAGGAGACAAATACATCCAAGAGAAATTTGGATTTAGTTGGGCAATGTAAGTCTAAGTTCCCACCTTATACGGTGTATACATACATTTTAAAAAGAATTATATAACGAGAATGCAATAAAGTACTTCACCATGGTTCATAGGGATTAAGTGCTTCTGAAAAATTGTCGGATAATTCGATGAGTTTTTTAAACGGACAGAAATACGGTTGTTTTATTCGTTTTTACTTGAAGTAAAAGCAACGTCATTTAATTATTGAATACACCTCGATGCATAAAGGAACAAAAATTTCGAAATGACGACGAAAAATGTGGATGGCTGCGACTGGATATAAATGGTAGAGTCATGTCCTCCCTTAACCTCTGCCACCCTCCTCGACTACATGCTCAGCCAAAACAAATACCAATCATCAGCTTCGAGGATCTCCCTCTCTTTCTTCATCTCCTTCTCTCTTCCTCTCCAGCAAAACACGCTCTTTTGCGATTGACGAACATATTCTCGATAATGACCCTCCATCTCTTTCCTGAATAAATCCCTGATTGCTCGAACAAGGTGCGGTTTTCCGAGTCGTTCAACTCGCGCCGCTTTCACGCCTCCGTGAGGAGTGAAGAACATCTTCCCTACATCCAACACTTACGCATATCGCGCCTCCATACGATTCTACGCCCTAATCGCCAGACTGCTCACCTCTAAACAAATGCAGCGGCGTCAGTCCTTCCCCCCCGACTCAACACGCGGGCGTTCAGGACGCCCTTTTCTCACTTTTTTAGTTAATATAACTGGTACTGATGGCCTCTTTCACTCTCGTATTACTTCATTTCCTTGTCCTTTCTCCCCTCTCCTCTCTCAAACCTCCTTAATTCATTCCGCTGCTTCCCACTCTCTTCTCCTCTCTCTCTCTCTCGCTCTCCTCTCCCACCTCAGACTTCCGTTATCCACAACTTCCACAGTCTCCTCCGTTCTATTCTTCCACCACTTCCCCCGCATTATTTGGCCTCTATCCTTCTTCTCTCCGCTTTTATTCCCCTCTTCCGCCGCCGTTTACAGTTCTCTGCTCGTGCGCTTTCGGTTTACGCCACTTTTTAGCATACTTTCTAGAATGGAAATAGGCTTATAGTTTTGTCGTTGTGGTTGTCTGTCTGTCTGTCCGCCCCTCTATTAACTTTTGAACCAATGGAACGATTTTAATGAAACTTGGTGGAAATCTCTCGCTACATGGGCCGAGGTCCCGAGGATAGTTTTTGTTGCGAAGATCGAAGTCCCGGGTTAGAATCCAGGAACTATCCTTCCCATTTGATTTACATGGGAAATCTGAAATCCATCGTGCAGGGTAATTTTCTCTTGCACATTAAAATATCTTAGAAATGTAATATCGGAGCGAGTTTGGTACTGTTCTCTGAGGAAAGAAATGAAGATTCTAATTTTTATCGTAGAATTTTGTTTATCGATTATTTTTCTTAGAACTTTGCGTAAATACTGGCAATTTTGCAGTTTTTATCACTCATTATGATAGTGTTGTCACAGCAAAAACTATTGTTGGACTCAGATTCGGTATATAATAATATGTACACGCGTTATCTTTGCCGCACAAATACGCGTGATCAATTTAATATTCCGTTCGAATGTATTTGTAGTATTTTATAACGCTAAATTATGAAATTTGGGAATATAAAGAGCTACATATCTGCGATGACTTTAAAGCTATTAAAGCCAATATAAGTATTAAACAAATGATTAAATGGAAGGTAGGCATCATAAGTTCTGTTTGGATCATCTTGTTTTTTTCCTCCTACTACTTCTCCAGCGAGTCCAAAGTTTATGACCCAGTGGCCTCGCCTCCCCACGTCGCCATGTGCGAGCCTTTTTGGCGGTGGCGCTGTTGCTTTGCGAAAAAAATAAGTCTTATATTTAGGTCGCTGCAGCGAGTCAATAAACATGGGGAGAAATTTTTCGATTTTCAAAATAAAGGAAGAGGTCGATCTCGCCCGACGCCCTTTCGCGTCTTCTTAAAAGTTTATGTTACCGACCAAATAGAGAGATGGAGTGGTTGAGTGAGAGAGAGAGAGATGAAGATTGGGGTGGAGAAAGGGGAGAGAGTGGAATAGAGAGTAGAATAGGAGAGTGGAGGAATGTGGGAGGATAGAGGAAAGTGGAGATGGAGATGGAGGAAAGGAGGGTGGAGTATATGTAGGAAGATAGGGGAGGATAGAGTGAGGAAGAGAGGGAAGGGTAGAGTGAGGTAGAGAGGGGAGGGTAGAGTGAGATAGAGAAGGAAAGATGAGGTAGAGGGAAGGGTAGAGACAGGTAGAGAGGGAAGAGTAGAATAAGGTAGAGAGGAGAGTGTAGAGTAAGGTAGAGTGAGGGGAGGGTAGAGTAAGGTAGAGAGGGGAGTGTAGAGTGAGATAGAGAGGGGAAGGTGAGGTAGAGTGGGGAGTGTAGAGTGAGATAGAGAAGGGAAGATGAGGTAGAGGGAAGGGTAGAGACAGGTAGAGAGGGAAGAGTAGAATAAGGTAGAGAGGAGAGTGTAGAGTAAGGTAGAGTGAGGGGAGGGTAAAGTGGGGTAGAGAGGGGAGGGTAGAGTAAGGTAGAGAGGGGAGGGTAGAGTAAGGTAGAGAGGGGAGTGTAGAGTGAGATAGAGAGGGGAAGGTGAGGTAGAGAGGGGAGTGTAGAGTGAGATAGAGAGGGGAGTGTAGAGTGAGATAGAGAGGGGAGGGTAGAGTGAGGTATAGAGGGGAGAGTAGAGACAGGTAGAGAGGGAAGGGTAGAATAAGGTAGAGAGGGAAGGGAAGAATAAGGTAGAGAGGGAAGGATAGAGTGAGTGAGGGAAAGTGGGTCGAGTGAGAGAGAGGTTAGAGTAGATGTAGGGAAGGAGGAAGAGGGAGTCTAGAGAGAGAGAGAGAGGAAAGAGAGAGAGGATAAAGGAAGAGAGAGAGAGTAGAAATAGAGGAGGTAGTGAGACGGGAGGGCACAGGGAGGGTTAGAGTGAAGAGGGAGTGAATGAGGGAGAATAGGGAGGGTAGAGGGGGATGTTAGGGAGAGAGAGGTGGTAGAGGAAGTGAGGGGTACAGAGAGGATTTTCGAGAAAGAAAATGAAGTGGTGAAAGGAAAAAGTTGCAAAAGGAGTGAAGGATATAGAATGGAGAAGGGACAAAACACGGATTAAAAGAGGTTGGAGAGTATGGGGGATGAATAGAGAGGGAAGGGGAGAATATGCGTAAGACGGGGTCTAGGATAGTTCGACCCAGGGCCAGTACGCCGCAGGACAACAATCCAACCCAAACAGCTTCCAAAACACATATAACCTCTTTTCCTTTCTTATTTTATTATTTTCGTGATGTTTAAAATAGTCTTCTATATTTCCCATTTTAAATGTGTAAATGTGTAAATTTTTTAGCTTTACTTTACTCGCAAAAAACATCGTAAAATTTAGGCGAATTTTGTTGTTAAAAGCACAAATGTAAACTAACTCGATTTGTAATTAAAATTTGGTTAGTTTCCTTAACCCTCCGACAGAAAAATTACTTAAACAAAGAAGTACAAATATAAATAATTTTGAAATGAATATATTTTTTATCTACATGAATAATATATAATTTTCAGAACCATACTTAACCTACCCACTCACCACAACCCAACTCGGGGGAGGGGGGGGGGCGTATAATTCATATTCAACCTAACCCAACTAGAGGTAATCAACAATGCCGGATTAGGGAATTTTGCGTCAATTTGTTTTGGCTGGGGGAAAAGGAAACTGTACCAAAATATGTTGGTAGGAAATCGAAATTTTATTCTTCCATACGTTCCTTAGATACACATATTATATTAATGCGTGCGCCGAGCTGGCCCTGCGCCGAACTGACCCATTCCCAGGGAGATGAGATAGAGGGTGAGGAAAAAAGAAAGCGAGAAAAACCGAGATAAATAAACCAAATCTTTAAAGTTAGCAGCTTAGTATCGTAGCGTTTCGAGTATCGTAAACATGGCGGCACTGCCGCTTCATCAAAGAAACTCCTTTTCTTCTTCCGTTTGGCAAAGGCTTTATAATCATTTATTTCCCTTGTCACCATAACTTTATACTCCTGGAATCTTTCCTCGACCTCTCAACACGATCCATTCATGTTAGATTTTTTCTGCACCCTTTTTCTCAATTTATGGCCTTCTTATAAGCTTACTGTATACTCCAAAACATAATTCGTTTTTTTTAATCAATCAGAACGAATATATTTTTACGTATTCAGTTCAACAAAGAAATTAATCGACCTAAATTTGAAGATTTGCACATTATATTTGCGTCTGATTTAAATTTAATCGATTCCAATATTAAAATTTTATCTAATTGACGGGAAATACGGATGCGAGGCCACCGAATTAAGAAAAAATATACATAATCTCCGATACTTTCGATCTTGTTGCAATGGGATTAAATCCGATGACCTGTGAAGTTCCCTGTAAAGTTATTGGTACCTTAAAACTCCCTCCTTAACCGCTTCTATGATGGAGCACATAACCGATTCCAATTTTCCCCTTGATCTGAAAACTCTTCATTCTCACCTTCTTTTACTTTAGCGATCCGCTCCCTAACGACATCTTCTCATATGTTCCCCATATAATTAGTGTACAGTGTATACAGCTTCATTACTCGGATCTATTATCATAGTACCAACGGTCGATCAAAACCCTCCTCTGCAGATCTGCTTTTTAGGCGTTCTTTACCAGCGAAGCGGTAATAGCGGAACGCCTTATGGACACGTCTGGTCCGTCCGTCCGTCGTAACTTTCATCTGCTAAACAGCTGGAAGGATTTTGATTAAATTAAGTATTAGTGATCTTTATTAAAATTTATCACCCAATTGTGATTTTGAACTGAATCTGTCAATTAGAACTTCCACTTTACATAATTTAATAAACTTATACTCGTATCTCGTTAAATGGCATCCGTCAAGAAACAATGAGATACCAAGCTTTTCTCTCCCTAGCTCTTATATGATCTGTAAGGTATAGATTAAAAGATTTATTCGGATAGAGAACAACATTTACTACAAGAAAGTCCACGATACTACGTACTTACGAGTTATAGTTTCGGAGATAGAAATTCTAGAAAATTCTGAGCAAAGCATCGCATATTTTGTTTACGTCGTTCTCTCATGCGGTTCTCTCAGCAAACAATTAAAATCCACGTTTCTCTATCCCACGCCTTCATAAATTATCTGTGAGGTATAGTTTAGGAAATGTATTCGGATAGGGGCTAACATTTACTACAAGATAGTCTCCGAGACCATAAAAGTACGAGTTAAGGCTTCGGAGATAAAAATTCGAGAAAATACCAAGCAAAACATAGCATATTTTGTTTACATCGATCGCGAAGACGGCTCTCTCAGTAAACAGCAATTAAAAATTCATACATTTCTCTCCCATGCTCTTATATGATTTGTGAGTTATAGATTAGAAATTTATTTGGATAGAGAACAACATTTACTACAAGATAGTTCCCAAGACTATTTAATTACGACTTATAGTTTCGTAGATAAAAATTCGAAAATCGCCCATCTTTTGATACTGTTTCATACGTATAAGAACGTCTTTGAAATCTCTGTGTATTCCATTTATGGAGTATACTTTTCCATCCTGTTAACTTATCACTATACACTCCTTGATTTAACTTGAAAGTTCGCTAATCCCTGTCTTAAAATCCTAGCAGCAGATTTCACCAATATCATTCTTTTACTTTCCCCAGAACTAAGTCACTTATCTTTGTGAGATGTTACTAGAATGTAACTAGAATAATAACCAAATATCATGTATGAAAATTTTCACATATCTTCATTCTATAGAAGTTCTGAATATTATGAACACTTTCTACCAATCCAATAGTATAAAAGACAAATTAAGTCGAAAGACGATATGAACATAAAGCCTGTGGACTAAAAAAAGTGGACATAAGGACTGTGGACATATCCTGGAAGCGACAAATTGTTGTATTCTCTTCGTGTATTTTCTGCTTTACTCAAGCTCACACTTCGGAAAAAGGACACATTGTAGGAATAAAAAACAGATTCCTCGTTAATAAATTTATCCCACGGTACATCTCCAACTACAGAAAAAGTATTTTTAACATAAAATTTAAGTATAAACTAATTAAAGTAGATTTAATCGATTAAAATTGGTGCGATAAATAGTACAATGTAAAAATTTGAATATTGATCAAAATCAGTTGCAACATGTTTAACGAGGTAAAAAAGAATGGTAAGCTTTACTTTCAAATATAAGTAAGAGGTAGGTATCTATACAATTAAATCAAAGAAAATTCCAAACAACGGATAATTAGACTGTCGAGAAGTCCTGTCTATTTAGGAATCGTAATTCACGAGCAAAATTCTGGGACATTATAGGCTCTACCCTCTAGAAATTCCTTTTTCAGGAGATTTTACGCTATAAATATTTTTACTACAGATCCTCAATCTGCTTTACGATGCATGCATGATAGATTACAATCTAATGCAAATCACCAAATCTATTCTGTCATATCGCTGCCACTGCACTTTTCATCTTTATCTCCGTAAATGCTAAAATTCCCATATAGTGCCTATTCACTTCATCAAAAAATCTTCGAAAACCATTGAAATCTCATCGTTTCTGCTATAAAGAAACATGAACCTACGCATTCCACATCACTGCTCCCTGGAAATTTGGAACGGAGCGATGCATTCCGTTAAAATTTCGACAACTGCGCGATTATAATGCTACCATTCATTTGAAATCCGCATATTCATTTAACCTCTCCCTCTCTTTGAAAGAATTCGAGTGGGATGAATCTGTGGGAGAGCAGGCACTGGGGAGATGGAAGTCTCCAAAGAGAGAGAGAAAAAGAAGAGGGAGAGGACGGTAGAGAAAATCAGGGCACTAAGCAGCGCGAAGAATGATCACTTACTAGGTTCGGATGCAACCGGGAAGCATTTTCGCCGTAGCACTGCCAGAGACGTTGCCTCGGGGATCTCCTACCCTCTCAAAACTTAACGGCTTTTTTTATCTCTCCCTCTCTCACACACACATGCATTGAGAGGAATGAAAGTAGAAGAGAGAGAGAGAGAGAGGGGGGAGGAGATGGAGACTAAGGAGAAGACAAGGAGAGGAAGAAAACGTACCGTCGTTACCTGAATAGCGCACATTTGCCACTTCATCACGTAAAATTCTACAATCTTTCCCGATCGTTTTCGCGTTCTCTCCGCACAATGCGCGACTCCTTCCTAACCTCCACTTGCTTTCAGAGCACCTTTCCGATTCGTCCTTGCTTCTCTTTCACGAATCGCTATGTTCCAGCTTCTCTTTTCTCTTATCTCCCGTCTTATCTCCCTTATCTCTTTTAATCTCTCTATTTCACCCCTCATTTGCCCCTTCTCGGAACACCCAGCACTGCTCCTACCTATCCTTCCATTCCTTCCGCCACCCTTTCAAAAATCTCTTTCGAGCCAACCTAACTTATCCCACCCCCCCCCCCCCCTCTCACTCTCGGTTTCCTTTTCGTCTCGTCCCCTTCTCGCCACCTGCTTCTATCTGAAAATCTCGGATATCCCCGTAATTTATTTTTGCTTCGTCCGTGTGTAAGGTAAGGTCCTCCTTTCTTTCTCTCTCCGATCGAGAGCACATAATATCCGGGGTTAATAGGTACTGAGGATTTTAGGGGAAAATACCGTATTTTATTGGAACGTTTTAGATGGGGCGGATTGCGACCGTCTTTTTTTTTAAAGAGAGATTTGGTAGGGGAAAAAGTTCTGAGAAGATAAGGGGAGAGCGGTTTTGTGGACATCTATCATTCTCGAAACGTCAATTTAACGGGGCTGCGAAATTGACTGTTGATACATTCATCCTCGAAATTTGAGTTTTTTCTTCCGAATTAGATGTGATCAGGAATAGGCAGGTCGTTGTAATTTATACTCAAATTTTTTAAAGGAGTTCAAAATATACCGTTTTTTAAATTTATCTTTCGGAAGCGCGCACAATTTTTAAAATTTCATTTCATAGTCACTTGTTAAAGATAAATGGGGAAATACGAAAATGTCGTAGATAAAAGTTCGACCAAGATTCAAAGCATCGCGACGGCTTGGTGTCACCAGATGAAAGCGTTCATTCGATATACTTGAGAAGTGAATCCTGTCGTGGTTATTTGGATCAGTGGTGGAAATATTCTAAAATAAGCACTTGAAAAAATGTATTCTATTTGTATTCTTTCTCCGCCATGTAATTAATTACACGTATATGTATCATCCACAGTAATGTCTACTGTAGATACATTTTTATATCCGCAAAAAACCTACGAATAACAAATTTGATCTACGGCCCAAAAATAATATCGAACGTTCTAACCTTTTATGGATATTATCATGGGTTTTAAATATAATATCAAGCGTGATTAATACTTTGATAAATAGTTTTAAAGAAAACCAATCGCAGAATTAATGCCTTTATGACCTTATTCAGGTACGTCATATTAAACATAGCGTGCAACTTAAAATGTACAGAAACAAATTATGCGTAGCATATTGTGTCGCCGTTTTGTCCAAACTTTTAGCACGAGAATATCATTGACTAAATTTAGAGATTCGGAGTTGTTAAAATATGCAAAGCAGGTGTTAACTGTGACGGCATGGTGCAAAACTCTTAATCACTTTGACTAGTAGCCACGGGGACATATTAATTTATGGTGAACAATTCATAAATATAATGCCCCCAAACTTGTCACAGAGTTTAACTTTCCTAAATCCGGCAGAATATATTTGCCCGAGCAGTTCATGAATCTTTCATTTTCCTCGTGAATTAATCGAAACGTTCCTACGCGATTATCGCAGAGAATTACCGAAAACAAAAACAATATTAAACTACAGAATGTAGAGCTGATAACAAGATAGTTATAATAGTAGTTTGACTATTTCGAAATCGAAAATTATTTTAAACATTATATGAATTAATTACAGCTGCCAATGCATGACCACCTGTTTGTTTATTTTGTTTTTAAACAGTAATAATCCCATAATCCTCTTCAGCGCATATCACTCCGAGCCCGAGTTTCGACGGTTGGTTAAATGAAAACCAATTCAAAAAGTTCTAAACAATTCGTGTTAAAGTAAGGCCGATATAGTACTTTGATCGAGACCGGTGATGGTGAGGATTTTGCCGGATTATAACGCTTCCGTTTTAATTAGTTTTCGCGCCAGAGATAAAAATCGCATTCGCAGAAGTGCATTCACACGATGTCGTTCGCTTATTTCGCTTTACGCGAAAGAAGGGGCGGGATAAATATGGAGGAGAGTATGAGGAAAGGGATTTCTGCATGGAGCAGGGGGAAAGAGACCCGTTGCACGAAAGACCAAATTTCCAAGAGACCACGCGTATATTATTAAGCGAATGCGACAAGAGGAAAGGGCATTCTCTTTTACAAGTGCAAAAATGGAATGAGAAAAGTTCGTAGAGGGAACGGCAATGGAATGGAATGGGGTGTGTTACATGTGCATGCGTGTGTGTGTGTGTGTACCTCTCTGTATAAGGCCCGACCATGTTGTAAGAGGGAGTAGGAGGGAGAGAGAGGGAGAGAGAGAGGAAATCGGGAGAGAGGGAGGTTCACACGTGACTTTGACTTTATTCGGAGTGTGAATGAAAGGTACGTAATTACAGTTTCAAAATGTAAGAGAACGTAATATGCAATTTCGCGTACGGTTTAGGAAGGGCGGGAGCGGAAGGGAGAGAGAGTAAAGGGGGGAAGCCTCCTCCCGGATATGCATAAGCGGAAAGGGGTCTGAAAAGTTATTAGATATGTTTCCCGAAACTAATTGTCAGACGTCGCGATATTAACGTTCGCCTTGAACTCTGTCCCGCGGATCTATAATGGGAAGGCAACCGTGATGTGAAAAAATAATACGGTGGCAAACATTTTTTCGCGGGAAAGTTTCCCTATCAGTAGAAACTCGGAAAGATTACGCTATCAAACTGTTAACGCGTAGGCGAGGATATAAAAAACCTGTAGCAGGTTTTCCTCGTCGGACATTTTTAGGTACAATTAAGAAATTCAATCTGTAACTTTTTAAATGTATATAAACACATTAACTTGGCATTAATTAATATCCTGCGAAATTCCATGGTAAAACTAAGTTATAAAGCTTTCCGATGCGCATTAATATTATTAAACTTTCCTTAATATCGTGGTGCTTATATTTAGACCCTACACGGCGTGGGAGATACGTTTTCTCTTTTCACCAAATATTGACACGTGGCGATATATATTTATATGGATATTAATGTGGTTTTAGGTAGACTTTTAAACCTTTTCAAATTTTTTGTTCTGATACGTGAATAAAATTTAACGTTAATCACCTTTAAATGTGCGCATACCATGGTTTTATAAAGAATTCTGATATTCTCAATTTTTACTTTAAAAAATATGCAGTTTGACGAATGATTCCGGGAGAAGGATTTGTCACACTTTGGTAATCTAAGTGTTAAATTTTACTATTTTTCTGATTCATTTTGTACTCCTTCGTAGCTAAATGATGTCTTCACAACGTTTCCGCCCACAATACTGTGTTGTGGCAACTGTGGTGACAAAATACTATTCATTTCGGAGTTCTTCGATAGTTTACTCCCAGCAATATTAGGAAAATCTTTTGACACACGAAAGATTACCAAACATATTTCTTACGCAAACGATATTTTACTGGAGCAATCCCGGTAAATGGTATATACGATTGACTTTTAAACTAGAGATTTAAATGAAATCCTCGCAATTACTCGGGTAAAATCAAAATGCAATAATTGCGTTGCCTTACAAGTTTCAATGAGACAAATACCTTTGTCGTACCACCTCCACTCTTCTACATAAGGAAAAACTCACCAGTTGCAGATGCTTCGCATGTGCGCCTATGTGACTGTAAATTACGTGAGGTAGATCCCAAACTTCAAAAGGTACAAAATTACGGATTGGAGCGATAAAAGTCGATGAATTAAGAAATTTTCGCTGCAGTTGCTTCCCAAGTTATAAAGCGGGAAGGTAAAGACGACGCATTAAATATAAGTGGAGTGTATGTTTCAAAATGAGCCGACGTTACGGAGAGGATTACCCATACTAAACGAAGTGTATTTCATTACAGTCACAATCTAGACAGCCTTTGTCGGCGTCAGGCAGGTCTCCTGGAAAAACTACACGTGCGACCTTCATTCTGCTTCCAATCTCCCCTCCTCTAAGGCCATAACTTTAGATGATATAAAGAAACGGCGAAATCTATTGCAAAGAGTCGAAATACAGATGGCAACATGGTTATAATTTGAATTTTAAAGCCTAAATTTTAATAAAATAATAAAAAATATCTCCTAAATTTGTAGGCATCAGCAATAACACCAGTAAAAGTAACTTGAAGAATTAGCCGTAAAATATCTAAAGCTGTTTGTGATAATACACGAATTGATTCAATTTTAAATAAAAAGGGATGCTTCCCGATGGCAAATTCAATGCCACGGCCTCTGGCTGACAAATCAAGAGTTCTTTTCATCTGGCTAATCAAATGATAATCTGTTATCTCGCATAGTTATATGGTTCTAACAAAGTGACCTCGGGGAATTTTATTTCGTTGGAGTGCTATTAAGCATAAGCAAATAAAATTGTGTGCTTAATATGCCTATTGAGTATATAGGTAAAATAGAAAACTGCGGTTTCACTAAAATTTATGTTAACGTGAATACATTTTTCTAGGCATCCACGGGTATTTTCATCAACTCTCTCTCACGGTCACCAGCATCTCAAAAATGACGATGAAGGAAGCGTCCAACGAGCTACTGAGCCATTGCAAATAAAAACTCGATTTTTTGTAAATTGACTGACACAACCGACCATTCATTGAAAGACCGGAGATTTAAATTTGAACAAACAGCATAATCACAAATAAAGACCAGCGGCAAACAAGAAACTTCCCTTCAGGGAAGGGTGAATTAGAAAAATACAAATACAAGTGAAAAAGAGCATCGTATCCTTGAAAATGACGGCTTTGCTCTAGTGACTAAGGGAAAACGCAGGTTTCTAAATACGAGAGAAAAAGTGTACGGAAATGATAATTGTGCAAACAATCCCGGAAATTCATTTGGTATTCCACGATATGCGTGGATACAACTAAAGGCCGCCATACACCGAAAGCTGCGCCACGCTATGCTATACCTCGCTAGGTATGTCTACGCATCGCTTGCCTGCAGCAGATAGCTAGTTCCACACACCAGCCGCTAAGCCACGCTATGGGTATGTCGCCATGCCTCGACACGTCCAACGGCAGTCGCCTCCCGCGCGATTTCTGTGGCATGTCTTTGGTGTGCGGCGTAGTGTGCCTTTAAGGCCACCGCACACCGAAAGCTACGCTACGTGGCGCCACGCTGTGCTATGGTATACAATGCTATAGACCAGGGATTCTTAACCGGGGGTGTGACAAGGGAGTCCAGTGGGGAGAAGCGTCGCCTTTCAGGTTTGTAGCGCTTACTTGCAAAAATGAAAAGGGATCTCTGGGAAAACCAGTGCAACCGAAATAATTCCTACCGCACACCTGCTGACATGGGTATCACCATGTGGTTAATCCCTTTTCTGGGGAATTGCGACGAGGATGAGCGAACAAATAAGAGGCGTTGGAGCAATACAGTAGCGTAGGTCTATGGCATCCATGCCGCTAATTGTTCCTTCCCCACCCCAAATGAACCTTGCTTGCATCGGAGAAATATCAAGCAGTGCGAAAACGCGAGAAGAGAGGCGAGAGGCGGCCTGAAATGTCATAAAACATTCCACAAACGCAGAGGCGAGCAAGAGGTAATGAGGTTCGAGGGGTAAATTGCTCTGCTGTGAGCCCTCGGCCTCCAGGCCGGAATCTACGTGTGTGGCTCGCTTAAGAAAGATGCTTTCTTTTAACTTCCGAGAAGGGATTTCCAAAGAATTTGTTTCGTTAAGGAAAGTGGGGAACCTAGAGGTCACCCATGATCCATATTTATTTCCTAGGAGATCACCTTCTCCTTCGGTCATTACTTCATTGCTAGTTGCTGAAGATAGTCGAGTTCTTCTGTTTCAGACTGCATTTATTGACATAAAGGTAAGAAAATTTTCATAAAATTATATATTATTTAGTACTTAATTTTCTAGTATGAAAATATCCTTTTTGTTTGCATTAAGACGTGATTTTAATAACTATTGTATTAATTGAATAATGTTTCATAAACCATAGTTTTTGCTAATACATAAATTAATCTGTTGCACCCTAGTTTTAAATATTTTGGAAATGCCGAAGAGAAGGAATTACGATGAATCATACTTATCTTTTGGCTTCACATTAATCTAACGACAAAGCATACAGAAACCTCAGTGTTTCTTATGTGGGAAATTTTTTTGCAACGATAACATAAAGCCATCGAAACTGAAAGAGCACCATTCTTCCATTCACCCTGAGAATGTCTCGGACAGTCTTGAGGTATTTCGACAGAAGAAAGCTCGATTTGAGACATCAGCAACTTTGCCGAAACTTGGATTTGCTCCTACGCAAAAACCTTGCCTAGAAGCATCTTACAAGGTCGCATTTTGTATTGCAAAAAAACACCAAGCCTCACAATATTGCAGAGACTTGAGCCAAGCCTTGTGCCCTGGAGATGGTTGAACTGGTGTGTGGTAAAGAACAGCGGAAGAAGATTGAGGCAGTTCCCTTGTCAAATCACGTTATTCGTTCTCGAATTGCCGACATGTCTTCGAATATTCTTAAACAGGTCATGGAAGAATTAGAAGCTAGCCCCTATCATTTCAGCATGCAATTGGATGAGATTACCGATGTATCACAGTGCAGTCAGCTGCTTGTTTTTATTCGGTATGCGCACGCTGGTACCATAAAAGAAGAATTTCTCTTTTGAAAACCTATTCTAACAACCACCAAGGCCTCAGACATTCTTGAAATTGTAAAAAGTTTCTTTGCCAAGCAAGGGTTTGATTGGAAGAAACACCTCGGTTTAATATGCACCGATGGATCACCTTCCATGCTAGGAAATAAATCTGGATTTTCCGCACTGGTGAAGAAAGAAGCTCCAGACGTCATTGTAACTCACTGCTTCATACACCGCCATGCTCTAAGTCCCTTCCAGAAACTCTGAGAACTTTGTCAATAGCAGTGCAAGTAGTCAACTTCATTCGTGCCAGAGCCTTGAACCATCGCCTGTTCAAGAGGTTTTGCAAGGAAATGGGGGCAGAACACGAAGTTCTTCTATACTACACAGAAGTCCGCTGGCTTTCCA
Organism: Tanypteryx hageni; assembly: GCA_028673005.1. Classification (NCBI taxonomy): domain Eukaryota; kingdom Metazoa; phylum Arthropoda; class Insecta; order Odonata; family Petaluridae; genus Tanypteryx; species Tanypteryx hageni. The sequence continues at coordinate 69,233,540 of CM054116.1, read as the reverse complement.
GAGGTCAAGTTTTAAAACGTTTGGTGGAACTTCGTGATCTCACTTTTTTTGAAGGAGAAAGAAAATCCCCTTTCTGAGCGGTTTGAAAGTAAGGATTTCATTCTTGCCTTGGCATATTTGGCAGATATATTCTTTCATCTAAAAAACACAAATATGTCCATTCAAGGCCCGTCTGTGACCATCATGGACGCTGCTGAAAAACTGAATGCATTTCTGGGTAAACTGTCCCTTTGGCAGAGAAGAGTGCAAAACGGACATTATGCCAATTTTCCAACTCTTGAGGAAGTACTTTTTGAGGCAGACATGAAAGGTGATAAAATATTACTATTTAGCCTCCAGGAAGAAATCTGAAATCATTTGGAGACCCTTCAAACAACTTTGAAGGGTTATTTCAGCTTGGAGGGCATGAAAATCGACACATGGATTCACAATCCTTTTCTTGCTAATTTTGATGACATTGAAGATTTTGACTTATAAAAGATGACTTAATCGATTTAAGAGCAATAGAATTGTTGAAAAGTGAGTTTGAAGCAAATACTCTTGCTGAATTCTGGTGCTCTTTGGCTCATGTTTATCCACAGATTGTGAAGCGAGCTTTATCAGCCATTGTTCCCTTTGTTACAACATACTTATGTGAGTCAGGTTTTTCAACATTGGTTGCCATGAAGACGAAGAACCGAAACAGATTAGATGCTGCAGATGACATGCGAGTTGCTCGGTCCAAAACTGTTCCGCAATTTCAAGCTTTGGTTGACACCAAACAACAACAACAAAGGTCCCATTAAAATTGAAGAAAAATAAGTTGATTTATAAATACAACATTTCTTTTCGATAACATTTTTGAAGTTATCTATATTAAATTTAAAATTTGTCACACGTAAATATTTTTAAAAATTGGTTTGTGCATTGAAATTTTTGTTGTGGAATTAATGAATTCTTACTGGGTTTATCATCTGCATTATATTCTTACTGTCTTAAATTGAGGAAACATTGATTTGAGAGTGTAATAATGTAATAAATATGTTTGATTTTATTTATTACATATACGTTTACTAATTAATTAAACCTAAAAACACAAACAAAATTTATAACTATAGAAATTTTTTTAGTGGGGGTACGGGGTTATCATGGATTGCTGTAGGGGGTGAGAGCCTGTAAAAGGTTAAAAACCTCTGCTATAGAAGCTCATAAATGCGAGGGGGTGGAAGGTTCGCCTAGGGCGCAAAATACCCCTGCACTGGCCCTAGCAGTGGCAGAGAATGAGTGGAGTGCGCATGCGTCACCAAAGACGTGTCACAGAAATCGCGAGGGAGGCGACTGCCGCTGGACGTGTCGAGTAGGGTTGCCAACTCGTGAGGAGTTGATTCCGGGAGATTTCCGCTCAATGAGTAGGGAATTTCGGGAGAATCCGGGAGGTTTCTCAAAGGTAAAAAACGCTTAAGCGTACCATGATACTTGTATATTTATATTGATGAGAAAACATATAAGGAACAGTTGATCTTAATTTTATTTTTACTCCCTCCATATGCGTAGTACAGAGTATTGTTCTCGTGAAAAAAATCGAGTTCGAGATATGAACTGAAATACACGGTCCCCTGAGCACGTTTTGACTATTTTCTCAATGATGTCGTTGTATATATGAGTGCGATAGTTTTTTCTGTGAGCGTCTAAATCATAAACTAATGGTCAGAGTAACACAAAATTTATATTTGTAATTTTTATTATAATTTTTGGCTGTAATCGGTTAACGGGATTTGGATGTTTACTGTTGTTATTGTTTCGTTTTTGGCAAATAACTATTTCAAATCTTCATAAATATAGATTTTACATATTATAAACTTCATATAAAATATTATTCTCTATAATTTTTGTATTTAACATATTCTCGTAGAACGTATTGTTTATAAGATATTTATTTATTTTTCGTAATTTCCTAATAAACACGGTAACACGTCGAAGAAATTAAATATAACAGAATTTAACGGACAAGGAAAGGGTACAACATTTTTTATTAGCATTTTAAAATTATTTGCAATAATCGTACGAATTTAGCACTTGAAACATAGGACGCATGAATCAATGATATTTCACTTTCCTATCATCGATTTTTGGATCCGTTTCGGTTCTTGCTACAAATTTATTTTGAACGTGAAAATTCAACGTTATTTTCTGATGAAAATTTTTGTTCTTTATGATGAATTGCATTTTTGCAGATTTCTTTTCTCTTTTATACGTAATTAAATAATATAATAATACAAGTTAATACTGTATAATTATGGAAAAAGTCATATATATATATATATATATATATATATATATATATATATATATATATATATATATATATATATAACCAACACCACATATTCAATTGATGTAAATATAAAGGCGCATGAGACCAACCCGGCCCCTTGGTAATGTTGCCAACTCTTCAACAGCATTTTCAACTATGCAACCCGCATGGCGATCACCTTGTTAAGTGAAAACGGGAGAAAAAGGCCTCAATCCGGGAGTCGGGAGAATCTCTGGAATCTTGCCCTATTCCGGGAGACTCCCGGCGAATCCGGGAGGGTTGGCAACCCTAAAGTCGAGGCATGGCGACATACCCATAGCGTGGCTTAGCGGCTGGTGCTTGGAACTAGCTACCTGCTGCAGGCAAGCGTTGCGTAGACATACCTACCGAGGTATAGCATAGCGTAGCGCATTTTTCGGTGTGTGGCGGCCTTAAGACGCGTTAAACCAAATACTTATTTCCAGGACGTAATAAATTACCTAACTTGCAAATTCCCTGACCAAAACTTAGAGTGCGAAAAAGTTTATGCTAACGAGAGAAGCTCGTCCTTCAAAATTGGTGCAAATTTTTCCCTCCTCTTTACGACAGCAACACCTGGCCCACTGGTGTTTCAGTGCAAATATTTAACTTTTACAATCGTAACCGTCGTTCCACACCGGATCAGGAGAACAACTGCAGGTAATGCAAGTGATAACCCCATAAGACTTCTAATGATAGGCAAGAAAACTGGGATAAATCTGAGAGCGATTCACTAATTTTGGATGGACTCTCTGATGATCGTACACCACCACACCAACCAAGTGAGCTGAGGACCACAAGAGCGAAAAATGGCATTTCAAAGTCAAGAACGGGATTATAACTACGTACCAGCTCCATCTAAGTGAGTTATGCAAGGACTGCAAAGAAAATCTACAACCCCAGTAGCAGATCACAATAAGTATACACACGTAAATCATGGATCTTTTGAAGGGAATAACCTAAGATTTAACTTTTTCTATGTAAACATACAGTGTATAAGGAAAAAAGGCTACTTCCTTCAACTATTACTTCAAGAGAGAAAAGTTAACATTTTTCTTCTAGTTGAACATTGGTTAACAAAAGATGAAATCCCAAATTTTTATATTAATGGTTTTAACCTTGTCTCTCATTTTTGTCGTGAGAAGCACAAGTGTAGTGAGGTTGCAATCTATGCTAAACTCGATATGAACATCAGATGCCTTAATTTTAATGGAAATTTTGAGAGGGTTTTTGAATGCTCTAGGGCATTATTCAATGCTAGCTCGTCCCAATATAACTTAATGGGTGTATATCATCCTCCAAATAGCAATTTATCTAACTTTTTTAAATGTCTCAGTGATGCCTTTCTATTAGTGCCAATGAAAAATATAAATGGAATAATACTATTTGGCGATCTTTATATTGATCTCCTAAAGAAATTCGCTGAAAAAACCGATCTTATAAACCTTTTGTCAACATTTTGGCTCCAGTGAACCCACCAGAAGAGTGTTACATTCCCATTCTATAATTAAATTAAATTAAATTTAGTGGCAATGTTGTCTCCGATCCTGAAAAAATAGCTAAAAATTTCAATCTCCATTGTTAATGAGTATTATATGTAAACTTATACTTTATAGCCTACAAGCATCATTGTATTCCATTATCACATTTTTCAACTGTTACTGTAACGCTGTAATTTCTTGTATATTTATCTTATGGCAACTATATTGTACATATGTTCTCCTGACTTATCCTATGTCATCACTTTGATGGCCGTTGGACTAATAAAATATTATTATTATTAAGCCATGTCTCTCTGATGGCCATGAGAAGGTTGGAGGGAACGGATTCGCATTTCATCTGCAAACCACCCGTCATCAGTGTGTTTCTGGTTCTACCAACATTTTTTGTTGCAATTGGAAATAGATATATATTTTGCTGGATTATTTTCAGCTATGACACGAACTCGGATGATTTTTCTCTTGAATCCTACAAAGGTACCAAAAATTTCTAGTTTCTTCTAGACATTTCAAAACGTAATAAACGAACTTATTTTCCCGATCCAAGATTTCGCGAAACAACGAATGAATCATAAGACTCGTTCATGATGGAGATATTCATATTTCCGCCCACGCACCTCAAGACTTACTGCTAGGCTTAATCCTCACGTACGACTTTTTGAGAGCGAGACAGACATTGGCGTAGAGAAAGAGAGAGAGAGGGAGAAGGGGGAGAAAGAGACGAAAATCGCTTCCCTTAACGACACGCCGAACGAAAAACATTTTATTCCTATCTCGCATTTCAAGCAACCCGATGCATTATTACGCACCCGGAACGAGGCCGCGTTGCGTGAAGATACGCCTCCGGTCGTTTCCAGCTTACAACGGACACACGTCTGGGAAATAAAAAAAAATAACGAATTAAAAAAAACGGGTAGTCCGGCTGCTCTTCCCTTAATATTTTTCCTCGCGCGCCAAGCGTTAAATTATTCCATCTGCATCACCACTCATTACCTTAGCCGAAGGTTGTCTTTCCAGTCTTTTTTTTGAGAGGTAAAGAGAGAGAAACAGAGGTGAAGGAGATAGATAGAGAGAGAGGCAAAAGCGGAGACGGAAGCCTTTCACGGTGGAGCGGGAATCAAAATAAATAAATAAAAATGAACAGAAACGTAAGACACCATCTGATCCTTTCCAATCCTTCGTCTAAAACTGTCGCGATGCGCCGCCGCAATTTCCCCTCTCCTTCCCCTCCCCTCCCCAAACCCACGCCCTCTTCCTGCTCACACACGCACGGCGATCGTTTCCCGTGGTAATTATCTCCATCCTATTTCTCTTTTCCAATCCTGTTTTCATCCCCTTCTTTTATTTTGCTTTCTATATTGCCGACTCCCTATTCACCTACCCACTATCTCTGTCCGATTTGCATATCTCCTGGTTCCCTTTCCGATCTCAATTTGACGCTTCTTCCGCTTTCGTCTCCCCTTCCTCTATCTCTTTCCCTCGTCTTTTGCCCATCTTTAACTCCGAATCACCTCCCTCCACCCCTCTTGTCCCTCCTTTTCTCCTTGTGTACTTGTGTGTTTTTCTTAGTTTTTATGTAAAACTGTTTTTGTGAGTATTTCATTTTATGTACTTTTCTAATATGATCCTGTAAATCTTTAAATATTGCTATCAGTAGGTTTCGCAGGTTTTTCACATCCCCCTTCTTGTGTGGGTGTTTTCCTGCAGTGGAGTTTTTACTACTTTAATTTTCCTTTGTTTTCCCCACAAACAACAAATTCCCATCTCTTTTAATTTCCAAAAATGCTAACTTGGCATTGTATTTATGCAGTAATTAATTTTATGTAATCTTTTATTCTATTTTTTCTTTGTTGCTGTCTTCCTGTTTATAATTGACAATGGGTTAGATGGAAGATGAGACTGCTTAGTCTCAATCTCGCCCGAATAAAGACGTATCTATCTATCGATCTATCTATTTTCTCCCCTCTTTTCCCAATTATCTCTTCCCTCGCCTTCTCCCCTTTTCTTCCGCACTCCTCCCCTTTCTTTCCCTCTCCTCCCCATCTCTTCCCCACTAGTTCTCCCCCTCTCTCCTCTTCTCTTCCCTCTCCTCACCACCCCATCTTTTCTCTCCCTATTTCCTATCCTCTCTTCTTCCTCATCTCTTCTCTTTCTCCATTGCTCTCTCTTTTCCGCCCCTTTTCTAATTTCCACTTCTCTTTTCTTCTCTTTCCTCACTTTTGCCTCTCCTCCCTCCTCCCCCCCTTCTCCCTTCTCTTCCCTCTTTTTCCCATTCCGCTTCCTTCTTCTTTTTCCTACCGACTCTTTTCTACTCTCTCACATTCTCCTCCCCGCCTCTCTTCCTCTCTATTCCATCCTTTCCCTCTTCCTTTCTCCATTCCATGTATTCCCTCTACTCTTCACCCTCTTCTCTTTCACTCTCCCTCTTCTATACCACCAACTTTCACCCGTCCTCTTCCCCTTCTGCCCTCCACCCCCTCTCTCCTCTCCCCATTCTGCCCCTCCTCATCTCTTCCTCCATTCCTCTCCTTCCTTCCCACACTCTCCCTCTTTCCCTTCTCCAATCCCTCCCCCTCCCTTCTCTTTCCACCCCACCCGCCCCACGCACAGACGTACGGTGGGGGAGAACCTATCTATCTTCCTTTGCTTATACGTGTCCCTTGCAATTTTCTCGCCGTCCCATATCACCAAGGGAGGAGGAGGAGGTGGGAGGAGATGGCGTGGGCTTATCGCGTCAGTCTAGCCACCGAAAATATTCCGTGTACGCCCGACTCGCGGCACCCTTGACACGGGGACGAAACGGGTCTCCATGCATCCCTCCCTCCCTCTCCTATATCTTCCTTCGCACCTGAAAAATAAAACGACAGAAAACGCGCCCCTCCCCCTTGCTAAGGTAAAGCCGTCACACATCAAAGGATCAAAAATTAAAATGACTCGTCTTCTCCTGCGCCTCTCTCTTTTTCCCTACCTTTTCCTTCCCTACCCTCCATCCTAACTTGCGTCCCGTGTTATTTTTTTCCATCCTGCTTATTAGGGAGAGAGACAGAGAGGAGAAGATTAGCTGCGTATCTACGCGACACCCTTGCAAGTCGTCGAGATTGGCGAACGCGTTGCGTTAAGCCAGGAGAGACGGTGAGAGGAACGAAGCCGGTGTGACGACCGCCTAAATAACTCGCTGCTACCTTTCCCTCCGCGTGGGTATGTGCGCTCGACGCGGGTCATTGCACTTACGCTCGGCTCGTTTCCTAGGCGGCGGTCGATTTTGTTGGGAAGGTCGAAAAGAGGGCGGTCGCCCGGGTGCATCTCGGAGTTTTCGCAAACATCGCCGATTTATGTTGAACCAGTACGGAAATTCCGAGCAGCGGAAGGAGAACTATGTTGAACGAAGTTTTTTTTAACCACATGAAAGAATCGTCGGTTTTGAACTACTGAGAATGTTCTGCACATTTTTCAGGCAACATCCGATTTTTCCGAAGCATCAGGCGTATCTAGAATGTAAACTTAAGCTTTTAAAAATCTACCGGCAAGCTATAACATATAGTGAAAATCTGGCCCATCGCTTTGGGTAACCTTCATCCATGTTTCCAAAGAAATTCGCGCGCAAACTTCAAATCTGTAGAAAACAGTCAACCGTTAGCTGCCATTCAAATTTTTCTTTTTTTATATCTACGCTAAAAAAGAAAAACAATTCTTTCAGATATCCTCCAATCTATTGTGTTCCGTGTGTATTTCTGGTTAATCAACCTCTTGGATTATTATAGCCATAACTCCTTACGAACCAGGCACACGAACAAGAGAGGAGGGAAACGCGGTGCCGGAATTAGTCTACTCCTAACGAAGAGCACCAAGGGGATCAACTGCTTAACGTCCCTTCCAAAGGACGGAGCGCTGACTTGCGCGGTCTCCTCAAAGCACACATTCTTCAATCTATTTCATTTAAAGATAGTCCAATGCGATTAAAAATGAGGTAAAATGCGAAAATTGCATTTTATGAATCCAGAGAGGGACAGCGGTTTCATTATATAAAAAAATATCCGTCTTAAATTGCATGGATCGTTTCTCATCATTGCTTCGTCGGCCGCAAAGAATGATCTCGCGGGCCGCATGAGTTCAGGTGGACAAAGATGTCACAGCCCTAATCTCAGTTCAGAAGATTTGTGAATTAAAAAAATGTATATTGCCTATTTTTGGGAAGTTTCTTTTTATAAATTCCTGGATTATTTAATTCATCTACATTCATTTCGATGAGAATCAAATTGTATCAAATTATATCTATATTGCATTCGACGTTCCATCGATCGCGATTGAGTAGATCCTTGTAATGGTAATTTCATTATGCTTAATGTAATTAATTCCATCCACTTTCGTAAAATAAATAAATACATTACATACATAATTTTAGCTAGCTAAACACTTCTATTAACATCAACGTAATTGAAATTGGAGCTTACGAAATTCTCATTCAAACATGGTCATTCTCGAAATGGAATTCGTTTGATTCGCAATTCTGAAGATTTATTCCAAGAATTCATTTTCTGTTGTTCTCGCCTTATACAATTTTCGTTACTTTTCTGCAAACTCGATCACGACCATTGATCGCCTTTTCAAGGGATTCTCATAATTTGATTCTATTGGACTCTCCTCATAGAATTTTACGGAATCACGGCTGCTTATCGTATAACGTATTGATGATATAAACTATTAGTGTCATTTCCCCCTGTTACGATAATTCTTCACATACTATCTCTTCTTCCCCAAAGAGTTTATTAGAAATAAGACGAGAGCACTTCAAAAATTTTGATTTATTTTCTCAAGCTACACGAATTTTTAGATAAAAATATTTGAAATAGTAGCATAATAAGTACTTGCGCGTTTGCATGCAGAAATTATACTGTTCTGAAGAGTATTTAACTTTAGACCATACTGAATTAAATGCCGACGTAACCTGGTTCAAAAAATATTTTGAGTGGTATCTCACAAAACTTAACGCTTTATGATTTAAAGATAGAAACACAGTACAACGCAGGCATAGGAAATATCGACACGATTTCGTTCCAATTAAGAGCTCACGTCTTGGAAATAACTTTACACGCATCGTTTGAAGACGATGCATTTTTACGGCGGAATGTGCGCCGAACGACGTTGCAAATCGCTCTAATTAGTCCTTTCGTCGCCTCCACACTATCTGCAAAATAACACATCCTTGGCTCTGTAACTGACGCCAGATCTATTTTCCTTCGATAAAACCGAACGTCATGAACTCTTAGGGGACCTTGCGAGACATCATAACGGATCGGGTGGTCCAGGAAAGAAAAAAGGACTAAGGTCGAAAAAAGACGCGGAATGGACTGAGGCGGACGCAAAGGAAAAAAAGCGTGGTACTCATCGAGACAGAGAAAGGAGATAAGAGAGGAAATAGAGTAAATGAGGAATATATGGAGAACAGAAGATGGAAGAGGTGACTGTGAAGAATGGAGGCGTAAAAGAGGAAAAATGTATCCATGAAAATCGACCGAGGTGGCGCTTCATTTCACGAGTTATTTAAAACCGCCAAAATTTAAACGATTGATCGAAATTTTTAGATGTGCGAAAATATGAGGACAGAAATAGAAATAATGATGGTGAAAACATTAGAAACGGAATTGTGCAGAATGGATAGAGGGAAGAGTGAGAGAGAAAGCGAGGGAGGATAAACGTGGAGAACTAGAAACGCGTAAAGTGAAAAGTGAAGATGGTAAAAGGGAAAAACGGACTCCAAAAGAGGAAAGGAAGGGGGGAAAGAGAGGGAGAGAAAGGGGAACGTGAGAGATGGAGTGAGGTAGGAAGGGAGGGAGGGATAGCGTAGGTGGTGGAAGGGTCACCAGGCACTGATGTACACGTCATTAGTTTGATTGGCCTTTGCTGTCGTTGGTCGTCGGAATGAGAGAGAGGGAATGGGTGAGTGAGTGGAGAAAGGGTGAAACGGGAGGAGATCGGCAGAGAGAGAGAGAGAGGTGTGAGGGAGGGTGAGGGATGACGAGAGAGCTGTTTCAAAGGAGTGAAGGAGAGAGAGTGCACGGCAGGCAGAGAGAGAGAGACATGGAGGGAGAGAGTGATGGCGGGTGGGATAGGTAGACGAGAAAGGCGTATAATTTTCCGAAGTGCTTGGCTCGGAGTTGTGGGAGGGAGGGAAAAGGACGAGGAGTGGGAGGGAGAGAGGGTGGGGGAGAGAGGGTGTGGGAAGAGAGAGAGATATTGAGTAAGGGAGATGAGAGTATAAGAGAAGATAGGGGGTGGGAGGAGAGTTAGATGAGGTTTTAGAGTGAGAGAGAGAGAGAGGATTGAGGGAGGGAGGTTCGAGAAAGAGGGAATGGAGGTTTATTTTTTTGGAGAGGGCCGGTACGGATGGAAAGGGAAGCGAAAGAAAGGGCGAGAAAATGTGAGAGGGATAGCCGGTTGGTCAAAGGGAGAGAACGGAGGTAAGCGGAGGAGGAGTTGGGAGAGAAAGAGAGAGAGAGGAAAAAAGTTGGAGGGAGGGAGGGAGGGGTGTGTCGGAACGGAGATTGGAGGTGGGGTGTTGGGGGGCGGTTGAGTTGGGAAATGGAGGATATGATAGGACGGCGGGAAGAGGTGGGAAAAGAGAGAGGCGAAAAGGGGGAGGGAGAGCCAGGAAAATTCGCGAAAGAGAGAAGGTCGAAACAAATGGTTATAAGCAGGAACTGATGAGGAATCAGGTGTGAAATTAGCCGACTTCGCGTAGCTAAGCGGGCGATTTGATTAAGAGTGATTTCCTTACGTCTCTGTATACTTATATGCCCCGTGGGAAGTCTTCGCCCCTTTTTTGTATATATATATTTTTTGCGGGACACTCGCGCCTATCTCTATTATGCAAGAGTATTAATTAATCGTTCGCAGAAAATCCTCCGATATCCTCGCATTCATCTGTGAAATGGACGAATTGGAGCTTTTATCAAATTGAAACGTCTGATGTGGGAGGGAGAGAGAAAAAAAATAATTCCCAGCGAAACTCGTAGTGAAAAATTGATTTCGCGATAGCTTAGGAGAGAAAACTAAATGTGCGCTTTCTAATTAAAATTTCAAGCGAGTTAACCCGTTTCTAATTTTGCCAGATATTGCGGTATTAATGCATACGATCGATAAAAGCGGATCAATTAGAGAAACCTGCAATATTTAAGTTTTTTTCGTTACTTTCAGAAATCGTCCTAATACGAAAACCATATGATTTGAATTTGGTTTGCACGACCAGGTTAATACTGCATCGAACTGAGCACAAATGTTAAGAAAGATGGCATAATAAAAACTTCATTTTCGGTAAATAAAATTCAATTCTAGAATTTTGCTACATAAATTATGAAATACAATAAATTATACAACACACATAGTAACTTTTACAAGCTTGCGTGCGATTTCCATAAATCATTTTCTGCAGCACTCAAAGAATTATATTTCCTCGAGCCTATAAAATGTTTCAAGTATTTTTGTGTAATTTACCCTCAAAGAAGGGCGTTGAACTTGATGAAAATTTACGAGATAACTTTAAATATTTGGAGAGAACATTGGAAAAACATTTCTGCGTGTTTGAGACACTTGAAATTGTATTTTGCACGAGTACATTCCTATTTATTCATTTAATTTAGCTTTGTCAATTTTTACTTATATTTATGTAAACATTTACATTGAAAGAATTTTCTTCCAAAACTCTAAAGTTCAAAGACGTGTTTGTTTGTTTGCATTTGAAAGAGCAATTATGGAATAGAAAATTCGGCATTCGCACAAGGCGTACATTTCAAAATTTTTGTTATGAGTGCACATTTCGACAAAATCCCAACTTTATCAGAACCTGTGTTATAAATTCCTACAATTTTTCATCCCTCTATCCAATGCCTTCGTCAATTCTTTCATTTCACAGGACGAAGAGTTCGCGACTCCATTAAAACTAGCGCTCCGCCGTCATCCTCCACGCAGAATCACCAGTCGATCCCTCCACCCGCTAGGATTCCGTAGTAACAGGAATGTCCTTTCTCTCTCTCAATCCTCTCATAAACCCCTTTTCATCGATTCCACCCACACAGATTGCGGCCCTTTCATCGGGGGGATGTCCCATTCCCCCCCCCCTCCCTTAAAACCATCCAAATACTCCCAGAGAGGGAAATAGATAGAGGGAGGGAGAGAGAAGAGAGGGATGAAGAGATGGAATGAGAGAGAGAGAGAGGAATGGAGAGAGGAAAGAGAGAAATGGAGAGAGAGAGGGAAAGAGAGAGATTGATGGAGAGGGGGATGGAGAGAAAGGAAGAGAGAGAGGGGGAGAGAGAAAGGGAGGGATAGAGAGAGAGGGAGGGATAGAGAGAGAGGGAGGGATGGAGAGAGAGGAGGGAGAGGAGGAGGGAGAGAGAGGAGGGAGAGGGAGAGAGAGGATAGAGAGAGATTAAGGAGAGAAAGGAGGGAGAGAGAGGAAGATGAGGGAGAGGAGAAGGGAGAGGAGGAGGGAGAGGAGGAGGGAGAGAGCGGAGGAGGGAGAGAGAGGAGGAATAGAGAGGGGAGGGAGAGAGAGGGGAGGGAGAGAGAGAGGAGGGAGAGAGAGGGGAGGGAGAGAGAGGGGAGGGAGAGAGAGAGGAGGGAGAGAGAGAGGAGGGAGAGAAAGGAGGGAGAGAGGAGGAGGGGTGGAGAGATAGGGCGAAAAAGATGGAGGGAGAGGGAGGGAGAAAAAGAGGGGGAGAGGAAGAGAGAGATAGAGATAGCGAGACCAGCACCTCTTCCTCCACCCACTCCTCAACGTCTCTCCCGCTACATTCCCCTCTCCCTTTCCTCTCACCCCTCCTGTCATTTCCGCTTCGATCTAAAATGCCTTCGAGCCGCACTCCCTCCCTCTCGCTGCCACCTCCACCTATCCTCATCCTCCTCTCTCCCATACCACTCTCCACCCATCCGCCATCTTCTCTTTCTCTTTATCTCTCTCTCCACTCTAAATTAATCTCTATATCCCCTTTTAAACTGCTTTCCTCTCCTCCATCTCCACCTAATGCCTTCCTCTCTCTCTATCCCCTTCGCAACACTTCCCTCCATTTTCCACCTCCTTTGCTCACTTCCACAAAGCCTCTCTTTACCTCTCATCCGGCCTCTTTTATCTACCCTACTACGTATTATATATATATATATATATATATATATATATATATATATAATTCCTTTTTGTTTTATAGCTTACCTTGCTATACCATCATTCCCGTATTTGTTTCCTATTACATCCGAATTCGCACTTCTATATTGCGTGCTATAGCGATCCAATATTACCTATTTTCTTGCGATCACTCGAACTTCCATAAGCACAATTCAGATTATTCGAAGGGGAAAATGTTCATCAAAGTATTCTTATCGTTCAATTGAAGCGATATGGCTCTTTTTAATTTTAAGTTTCTTACCCTAGACGTTCGAGTGCACTGCCCATACAATCCTTTATTGGCCTTGGTTGGTCTAGGGCAGAGGTTCTCGACCTTTTTTCCCCTCGCGACACACATGACGGGCCATGCTCACGTGCGCGACACACTGCACGTTACAATCCGCCGGACTAAAAATAATGAGTACTGTGTAATAATGAAGATTTGGGGCCTAAACATCGTTTTTATTGTTGTTAAAAATGACGTAAGGGACAGACAAAAGCTCTGCTTAGCAAAACTTACTTTATTTTTTACACAAGCCGTTGTTAAAATACACACCTCCCGGTTCTTCGCGACACACCGTTGTGTCTAATTTTCCCTTCTCTACTCTTTCATTCCGTTTCTATTATCCCCTGATATTTATGCTAGATGTAACCATGATAAATCTTCAGCGATGACCTATTGTTTTCTTCCGCAGCTCGTTCTTCCGATGCATGGTTTTAAGCCTCATTACTTTCTTGATGCCAATCCGATAATGTGCTCTTTTCAATCTGCCAACTGTCTTAAATTGAACTGTCATCGTATCATTTAGTATCGTTGATTCATCGTCTACTTTCTCTCTAACTCATTCTCCATTCTCACCTCAAAATACGTTTATCATTCTTTTCAATGCCAATCATTCACAACGGGGCAAGTACCGAATATATGTTCCAATATTATTTCCACGGATTTAGTCCTTTCGTGAGTTTATGCATACATACTTCTTCGTTGCAATAAATACGCAAACGACTCCACTTGTTATATTTTTTCAGCAAAATCGCATTTCCAATAAAATTCGTCATATAAATAAAAATTAGTATTCAAATCACATGAAATATGTGTGAAATGTGAATGCCAGATATATGTATTTTCAACGACATAATCATGCACGAAATTCATTAACATTATCTCTATGTAAATATCGTCAAATCTAGTAGCAGGATAATAATTCACTAAATATAAATTACGAGGATGTTTCTTACATTGAAGTTAAGAATTATAAAACGGATTATTTAATTTATTTAAATACCTTTGGCAAGCTGTTTATTCATTGACTTAGAATGAAATCTACATTGCCGTATATCTTATATAGTAATTATCTTAAGATAAAACATTACTGCCCTCTGGAAGCGAAAACTACTACTAGGAATGCCTCGTGTGCGATTTATATTAATAGCTATTTTTATTAAATCTTGAAGAATACAAAACCGTCCAAAATTATCATTTCTACCAAACACTGGCACATTTTTGTTTGTTTGACGGAACTTCTCGCTAATCAGCCTATTACAGCCAACTGACACCTATATCAATACATCCACTATTCTTAACATATAAGTACTACAGCATATCTCGTTTCACGCTCTGATACTTCCTAAGAGTAACTAATTTTTCCCGCAGCTACCTTTCCCTAACGATAACAAATATTTACCAACATTTTCCGGCTTTAATTCGTTAGGTAACAGCCTCTAGTCCGCACACTTTCCTCTGCGGGTTCTTTTTTCCCTCTTAGTTGGACAGGTAGTGCCACTTCCCGCTTTAATCGGCGATATTTTTACACCCTTCCCTTCGAAACAAAGTGCCCCCGATAAAGCGCCTCCCTCCCCCTCCCCTCTGACACTCCCCCCCCTTGGCTCTCTATCAGGTTCGCTCCGTACACAACCCTAACCTAACTCCTCTTTCCACCTTTTTCTCGCCTCTAACTTCTCTTCCATAAACCCTCCTCACCTTCCTACGGCCTTTCCTCTTATTCCTCTCTGCTCCACCCACCATACACATTTCCACTCCTCTTTTCTCCCGCCCACCGTGCGCGCACACACTCACAAACACACCCCGTCCGTTCGTCGCGCCCAATTCCCCTTTCCCCTTGATAGCGACACCTTGTTTTTCTTTTTGATTCGTGACCGCCGATTCTAAAGAGCCGCAGATGAAATTGGCTCCTCTACTCTTTCAATATTTAGCTCAAATGGCATTGCATGAGTCATCCTCCCTCGAGACCTCCCACTTCTCTCCCTCCCTTTAGTGATCTCCTCCCTTCCCCCCCTCTCTCTCCCTCTCATCGCCACTCCCTACCCTCCCTCTCTCTCGCTCCCTACCTCCCTCGAACCACTCGCGCGAGAGTGACCGTGTGTGTGTTTGAGCGAATGTCATGATGCCACGTTGATTGATAAAGGAAACCGACCCTCTTGCGCACCGGAGCTTTTCCCGCGTCCGATAAAAGGCGAGTTTGTGTCCTTCCGATTGGGAGGGTGTGCGAGCGAGTGAAAGAGAAAGAGGGAGAGGAATTATTACTATCGATCCTTGGGAATCGTGTGTTACGAAGGCCCGTTTTAAAGGTTGATATCCGGCGAGCATGAGCAGTGGAAGAGAGGGAGAGATAGAGGGAGAGAGAGAGAGAGAGAGAGACGAGGCGATGTAAATGTTGTCCCGCAGTGCTTTTAACGTCCGCCATCGTCTCTTCTTTCTCACCGACGTGCGTGCGTGGCCGACCAAGAATCGCATAACACGAGCGATTGATGCTCGCCAAATGGATTGCTGGTCACCTCGCTCTATCTCCCCAATATCTCTCTCCCTTTCAGACCACACCGTCCGGAGAGGCGATGTGATCCTGCTCCTCTCTCTCTCAGAGATTGGCCTGGTGGAATCCCAACATGCCGTCCTGTCATATTCGTCCAGTTTCAGTTATTCGTGTGTGTGTGTGTGTACACACACGTACATACATACATATACATATATATATATATATATATATATATATATATATATATATATATATATATATATTTTTTTTTTCTGAACGTGAAGAGTGAATTTCAACATGATTAAACTATTTAAAATTCACGCGAGAATTTACAATCACCCATATTGGAAGAAATAAAACTTCTGCAGTCATTTCTTAAATTTTAGTCATGATTAAACCAGTCATAATCTATCAACCTTCGAAGGATCACGCTGGGGATTGATGTAAAAACGACGAAATTAAAAACTTTGGTTGATGATTTTAGCAAAGCTTTTGAAATACATATCACGGGGTAAATAAAAGTAATTGATATAATAAATTAAACTTCGAATGTGATAACACCATCAAAGAAAGATCCATTATGCTGGAACTTTTGTTTCAGAGAGGAAAAGTCCTTTAAATCTTCTGAAAAATTATCCTTATTATCGATTTATCGAGTTTAACTCTAACATCATACACCGGAAAACGTTTTCATTTTTTATCTATCCTGCAACGAAATCTTGGTCTAAAGTTGCTTCAGTTCGTCCTGTTGCAGGGACGAGCTTCGGATCATGCGACTTCCGCTAAGCCAGCTTTGTTTGTCATCGAATGAATGTATAGGTCTTCGGAGAGGAGTAAATTTCCCCAAACCGACGTGAATGCTTATGTTACTTCATTTTTTTATGGTTTAAGGAAGGAATTTTCCTTGCGTTCAGTTAATACTCATACCAGTTTCGATAAAATTTAAGAAGCCGAGATTCTCATCTGTATATTTTAAAGAATATAATTTTATGCGTACAATTTATAACAGCCAATTTAACGAAATTTTCGTAAATTAAAAAAACAACTTGAAATGTCGTCCGCAGAAAATTCCATAAATGATATCCGATTTCATTAGTTTTATGCTGATCACATATTTATGATGGCTACTCGTCTCACGAATATTTAGCAATTTAAGCTAATAAAAGAGTAATCGCCTCAATAAAAAATCATTTTATCACAAAATATGGAAAGATTTTATTTTCTGAAAAAATAGAATAGCGACATTTTCCAATTTTATTGGAAATCTACAATTTTAAATGCGAATATTTTAATAAAGATCTGAATATTTAGCACTTCAGAACGACCTTTGGTGGACTGTACGAATTTTAAGGAACAAAGTATCTCTGATCTATAGGTAGTGAAAAATTCTCAATCCAAAGTCAAATGATGAAAGGAGGATCAGAAAGAGGAGAAATGAAATGTAAGCGGCGGCGGAAGAATTATGACACGGGTGACCTCAATCGCCCACTCCTTTTAAAAATTAATATTCGGGGAGTAGGCGAAAAAGGTCATGCAAGGATCGAAGATGGAGAAGGGGATCAAGGTTGTGGGACTTAAGCTTTCGGACGGCCAATAGATTGCCAGTTCTGAAGAGGGATTGCGAGAGGTTATGAAAAAAACTGGACATGTACACAAAAGTTTATGACACGAGGATTAACCTAGATAAGACGAAAGTTATTAGGGCCTCAAAGTCTGAGAGAGGGAAAAAGATTGATTGTGATTGATGGACTAGGAAGTATAAATAGCTCCCGATAAGTAGGAACCTCAATTACGAGCGATTGAAGGTGCGAAATTGAGACTGCGACAGAGGTCGATAGAACCAAGCAATCGATAAACAATTGTTTGAGGGAATGGAGATTTTGCAGCATGGAACATGTCTGTTTTCAATCTTTCCGAAATAATCTACTTTCGATCTATGGCTCTGTCAGTCTATAATTAAACTGGAAACTTGATTTGGTCAATGGAAAAAGTTTTATTTCCTATTCAATATTTTTTCAATAATAAAAAAATTAAAATTTATTGCCTAGCAATGTACAGAAAATAAGTAATCCAATTAAGTTGTGGGATCCTTATCCAAATTCTCATATAACGCCATTAAATCAATCGTTAGAATTTTTGGAGTGCACTATTGTTCCATGATGTAAGCTACACGGACCAACGATACATTTTACTTTCTCATATACGTAGTATATTGAGAAGTAATGTAATCGTGAAAAAATTCTACTTGGAGATGTTGATGGAAATACGCGTTTTAGGTGTCCCCGAGTCCATAAAAGTGGTTTTCGCCATGCCGTCTGTCTGTCGGTCTGTTCGCTGTTCTAGGGCCCAAACGCGTACATAAAATCGAATGATATCTCGTATTTGTGCAATATATCATATTTTTCAGATCCTTTTTCATAAAAATGATATTGGAAAAAAATAAAGGGTAGTTTATTCTTGGCGATTTTTAGAAAGATATTATTTACTCAAAAATGGCTCGAGAATTCGATTAAAATCAATCCAATTGTAGAACCTGATGTCACAAATAATTCCACGTAAGCCATATATCGCTTAAAACCACTATATGGTGTCCAGTGGCATTACAATCTACGCTAAGCTACCTTACCTAAGCCCTAAGACGTCACGCCTCCGCCGCGATCCACTCAAAGTCTTATTACAAACTAAACGGTTAAATTAAATCGAATGATATCTCATATTTGTGGATAATATAATTCATAATAGACACTCTGAAGAGATGAACGTTATTGCGCAACAATTAGGGGTACTCTATTCTTGGATATTTTGAAACAAAATTCGATTTACTCAAAAATGGCTGCAAGGATTTTGATTAAAATCCATCCAATCAAACGGCCTGATGTCACAAATAATACCAACTAAGCCATATGTCCCAAAAATTTGCTAAATATCAACCAGTTGCATTAAAATATACGCTAAACTACGGTTAACTTTGATTTATAAGCGTTATTCTTTTATAAGCGTACACAATCGACTAAACTTATATACGTATATGAGAAAGCCTGTGCAATGCACATTGCGCCGTTTATTTCCATACTTAAACGATTTCATCATCAGCACTTCCCAACACTCGTCACATTTAAATATGCTTTACGCATGACTACAATTTCCGCCCTGCAGTAGTACTCCAAGCATTTTTCAACTATGGCTTTGAAGACACCTACTCGGGGAAAATACTAATAATTCTACAGCAAATAAATTAGGTGCGTCCTGCGATCGGAGGGAAACGTATACAAGGAGATGTGAGCAAAACAGTATTTCACGCGAGGAAATCTTCAGTAGTCGTAGAAGATTGACCGCCAAGCGAACCATAGGACGGACGGCCGACAGGAAGAAAGCGGAGCAGAGACGCCGAAAGAGATGAAACAAACGCGAAGAGGTGAATGCTGGACGGAAGATGGAAAGTCGTGCGAAAAAGAGGCCGATGATTAAATATTTCATTCATTGTCGCCGTTAATTAAATGGGCGTCAAAACTCATTTTTCAGGCTAATCAAAAAGTAGCGTCAAAGCTGTCCGAAAATATTCGTCCAAAGCTGCTGGCTTCTAATACATTATCGTAATAGAAATATATTATTTAATAAATTATGCCGAAAGGGCCTATCTCCATTTCTCTTCCTCTCCCCCACCCTTTCTCAATGCCTCTCTCTCTCTCGAACTCCAATAGCAATCCTTATTCGCAGTTTGAACTTTTATTTTCGAGCTTATGAAACATTAAACACTCGCTCGCCATTACGTAATTATTTTCACCCCTCCATCCCCATCGTCTCCCCTCCATTTCTCTCCACTCTCTTCACTCATACCATTCTCCACTCTGGACTCGCTCCCTCTCCCTCCACCTACGCTCCAATAAGAGCGCTCCGCACATAATACACGGATGATTAAAAAACCCCTCTCCCTCCTTCATGTGTATAACGGCCCTTCCAAAAACGTTCTCTTATTACCTCCCGACATATTGATCTAATAACGCTAATGGGCTCAAAGTGTAAGTAGAATGAAAGAGGAGTCCTCGAAACATTGCATGGAAAAGCTTTGCCTCGGGGGCAACATTTCAATCCGTCGAAACACGCCCTAATAGCTTCCAATTAGACGAACATTTGCGCCAAGTTAAAGGAGACGCAATCCTTTCCCTCTAGAAACACACGCGCGTGAATCCATGCGTACAGAAGGACAAACCGCCGAGTACGCGCGGAGTAACACTTAGTTAATCAGTTGCAAACGATTAAAAGTGTTTCTCCTTCGATTACCTATCAGAGAGAGAGAGATGGAGCCAACACCTTTTTTTATCGGAAGGCGGTCTCAGAAAAGAAGTATTTTAGATTCTTCAGACTAATTTCGACCGAGATAAGAAATCGCCAACACGTTGTATTCACTATAATTTCCAACGCACAGGAAATGCGTTGTTATGATCCCGATCGCATAATTTTTGCGTTCTCGTTTACTTCCTTTAGTATCGGTATCTATATTGTCATTTAATGATTATAGTACGTATACAACTCCAACGTTATTAATTTATTATTAAATGAAAGTATTTCAGTAAATAAACGGTCTTTGCAATTGCCATAAAGGTTCAGGAAAATCAGATGCGCGTTTTGATTACAGAGCAGCCGTCCTCGGCGGTTATTCACCGATAGTGGATTCATAAAAATGATTTAGAATCTATTATTTGCGAATCATCACTGACGACGTTTGCTTCGTAGCCAAAATACGCATCTATTTTGCCCAAGCATTTTAATGGCTATTAGAGGGGGAGAGAGAGTTGATCGGATTGATTTTAATTACAGGGCGACCTTGATAATTTTTTTTGAGCATTTTAAGCATTTACTTTTACGACACGCATTTCATTAGCAATAAAAGGGTGAACCGGAAGAGGCTGCGATCGAACTTTTGCATCCGGAGGGTTTCTATCAAATCCCCGATCGTAAATAACAACAAACGAACACTTTCGCGTGCCCTTCCTATCGCGTCCTCCGAGGACAATCGCGGCGACAATTTCCCTCGCCCGTTCTTCGGCTCAATCGATTGACAAAAAAGGTATTCGGCGAAAAGTGTCGGCTCATCGCCATACGGGAAAAGGATTCCGGAGGCCGCCCGCAGTCACAGTCACTCTCGCGCGCTAAACGAGTTACGGCAGCGGAAATTAAATAATTATCCTTCCCGGGAACGATTAACGCACGAGGCAAAAGCCGACGCTTTTCCCGCAGGAAACCCAATTACGATCGGTTCTCGGTGTCACCACTTTACCGCATTTTGAGGACGGGGAAAACTATACGCACGCCGTCTCCCTCCCTCTATCTCTCTTCCCCTGTCTCTCACCCCACCCTCTCCTCTCTCTCTCTCTCTCTCTCTCTCTCTCTCTCTCTCTCTCTCGCGAATCGGGTAAATCAGAGCAGGAGGGAAAATGCCGCGGTGTTAGCGGGAGGGAATAAAATCACCGACATCATCATGCTTATTGCGCGCTTATAGCATTTACCAGGGGTGGTCAAACTGTAGACGAATGTGGCTCTTTAAGCCCCAAATACAGCTCACGGGATGCTCTCTTTTAATGACCCATTTAGGGCCAGCGCGACCATATGATCATGCAAAATACTAGTGAAAATTATTCAGTTGGAAGCTTACTATCCGTTTTTATTTCAAGGTTTGTGGCTTGCAAGCACTCCATTGAAAGGCACGAACGACAGTGTAGTAAGATCAGGAAAGTTATTTGTTATTGATAAACGATAGAAGGTATTTTACTAAATAAATAATTTATTTCTTAATAGATTCATTTAAAATGACAGAAGTAACTTCAAAATAATGAAAAATATAATTCGACTAATTTTTATTTTTGACGCTATATACCTACTAGTGTAAATGATGAATTTGGAAAATCGAAACATCGCGAAGTTTTTTCACATCAACACTTAACGGAGCTCCTTCTTGCAAGACTGGCATCTTATCAGCCAGATTTTACCTATCTTTCTGCCATAATGGAAACCCAATAGATCTCTTGTTCTAACAGAAATTATTTAAAATATATACATATATGTACATATCTTAATGTTAAATATATATTTCTAAAAAGGGTGTTCTTGAGGCTCCCAAACTTCTTATGATTATCGTATAATGCTCCAAGTTCCTGGAATTTTGGCCCTGCCCTGCCGAACAGCATCGGAATTAATTTGGGTAGAAGTTTCCAAATTCCTTCAACGCGCAAGATACGTTTATTTTCACTAAAAATAGAGAATTAGTGCTTGCACAGGTATTAGATGATTTTTTTCGGAACGGATTTAAAGTAAAGAAAAGGACTCTAGAAACAAACTCATTACTTTGGGCGTGCGTGAATTCTTGGGATGCGAAATTGTTTTTCCTCGAATATAGTATTGCTAGTGCTATAGGTAAAATACTCATACTTGAAGCCGCGAGCTTCGTAAAAAATTTATAACAATGAAAAACTCCATTTGCAACCTACTTCTTTAAGCGTCATGTGGAAGTAATTTTTGAAATAGCAAAGATAAACAAGAAAGAGAGACAATGGGCATGAAAATATTAAGAAAATTAGTTGCGCATATAGGCTACAAAACCGTTGTACACTTATATTATTTAGCATGATACTGATTATATTTATATTCACATTATATTGATTTATTATCCATTTATTCTTTACTAGAATCCATTCCCAGTCTATCACCACTGATGGAGAATGTTCTGTAGCCGAAATTCACATCTGATTATTCTAACCATTGTATGGCTCTTGGAGAGAATGTGTCAATATAATTCTAGCCATGAGACGAGAATGATAATTTTCTATTGAATGAGAGAATTCAAGGAATGAGAAACGTGACATCGCTTACATTCCTGGAATTCGAATACTAAAATCATATTTATCTTAACTTAAAATTTCATTCGAACCTAGCAAAGGTGATTATAAAATGTTCCAGTAGCAGCGTTGTGCGCCACGGTTTTTTGCGAAGGAAGCATATTGCTTCGAAACTAATTACTGGTAATATTGCATAAGAATAACAAAGGCGTTTATTTTTCTACATATTCAAACGTCTATGACACGAAAATTAGTTGATTCGAGGAATATATTTAGACACAGAAATTCCCATTCAACGGCTTTAACGTTCATCGATTCTTATCTTATATAACCATGTACTGTTTTAGTAATAGAGGCTCGAATGTGGCCGTCTTCGCAGCTTTCTTACCTTCAAAGTGTCGACCGCCTAATCCTCCTTTCGACCATCGAAAATGTGACAGAACGCATGAGGGCAGACAAATAAACTATTATCCCCAATCCACGGTAGATTTATGCAATATGTTACGCCTGTTTCGCTTTTTCTTTTTGCAAAGAATTGCATTTCTTCTTTTCAATTGTAGGAGAGTACAAATCCTGATTACTTAGAAATTATGTCTAATACCGCTCTCTAAATATCACAGGTGTTCCTACTCCGAGCAAGGAGTGCAGCGCCTTATATTTCCGAACAGTTTAAAATAAACCGAAACGAGAAAAATGTAACTACCATGATGCGTTAGAAATGTATGAGCATATTTGATGGAATGTAGGTGCCATTGTGCCAGAAAGTTAAGTCAAAACTGCCATCTTCGGAATCCAAACCACACCTTCATCGCCTATTGCAATTTCGATTTCCAACGGCATTTTTGGTTATGTATACTTTCCTTTCAATGGCAGACCTCATAAAATTATTAGTTTCAGAGCTTTAGTACGAATTTTCTCATACTTTGTTTTATTAACACTACGCTTTTTTGTGAAAATAACGAATTTATAGGCATTTTCTTAAAGATGTCAAGTTTAAGTAGTATTCCGTTATAAAATAATCTCTCGGAATTTAAAATTATTGATCCGTTTTCGTTGCATTTTCAAGCTCAAATCGATATACAAATTAATCCGAATGCAATTGTGTTCCTCCAGCTATTGAAAAATACCGCCAAAACAGATAATAAAACAGATCTAAAAGGCAGGTTTGTGCCGACGGTTTGAAACCGTCCTCCGCCACCACGACGTTACATCTTAGAGAAGATTAATCCGAAAACGGAAGAATTTAAATGAGCTAGAACGGATGAAAACGAAATTCGCGACCTCACACGAGTTCACGTATGCTATAGCTGACATCTGATATCAGAAGTGCCAAACTCGACGTGTTTTTTTAATCTGGAACCAGAAAATTGAGCAATCATCAGGGAGACGTAGAAAG
This sequence comes from Tanypteryx hageni, assembly GCA_028673005.1. Taxonomy (NCBI): domain Eukaryota; kingdom Metazoa; phylum Arthropoda; class Insecta; order Odonata; family Petaluridae; genus Tanypteryx; species Tanypteryx hageni. Next base: position 69,209,570 of record CM054116.1, on the reverse strand, counting down.
CGTGGTCTCCAATCCAATTTCAAATACAATTCGTTACCAAAAGCAATTTTATCGGATAGGGACAGGAAAATGTGTCTGTATGCGATTATGCATGCTGTACTTCTTTCAATGGCCGATTTTGGGTTGAACATCTACTTGTGTAGATATTTTTATCGAACATGTCAAAATAAAAAAATCTGATGAGGTTAACTAACCATACCATATTTATAAAAATTCCAAATAGGTCAAATGATAGTAAATATTTGAAGGAACTGTGAGAAAAATTTAAAGACTTTACAAAGAACAGAAATAAACTCAAACTGTAGCCTTCTGATATTGGATATATCCCCGAAGCTCCAAAAATTAATAAAATAAAAAGGAGCGTACGTCGCCGATCGGCGGTGTGGTGGTGACAGCTAAAAAATTTAGTTTTCACAATATCTCTTCAACAATTATATGGGAAAATGTTTCAAACATAGGTTGTAGAAAATTAAATTTCCTACAACTTTTATTCCAGCACGTTTTTACATTTATCAAATATTAAAGCAAATATAAAAAAAACGGATAAGTTACAAGTGTAAACACCCATTTTCGGTTGATCGATTTTTACCAAAAACTAATCAGCACGTCATCCTTTAACAAAAATGTCAAATATAAAATTTCATGCTGATGTGATTAATAGTTTTTGCGTTAGATCCCACAAAATCCCGGTCACAGACAGACACACACAGACACACCCACAGGCATCATCGATAAAATAGTTAAAACGTGTTCAGGGGACCTTAAAACATGTATTTCCGTTGAAATCTCGAATTCGAATTTTTTCATAAAAACGAATACTTTCTCTATACTTCGTGTATGGAGAAAGTAAAAATGCATTGACGAGACGTTTGATATGCAATGGGTTTGTTGAAGTAGTTATTGAACTTGTTGATTAGTTAGGTCAAATGGGTCAAAGAAATTAATGCACACAACGATGACTCGACAAAATCTTCGGCCTACCAATGCGCTCTGCTGTCATAATTGTGTTGTCGTGCCCTTCGAAAGGCCAATGCGTTAGCTCGAGAACGAAATTTACTGAATTATTGAACATTTTCGAGAATAACTAACAAGAAAAATTAAACGCCCTTCACCAGACTTTTCGATTACTAAAAGGTTATCTTCCAGATTTTTTATAGGTATTCAATTCATAGTTCTTAGGTTGAAAATTAACCTCAGGAAATTTATCATAAAGACCAATCCAATAACAATAAAACTATTAGAGTAGGTAATACGCATTTAATACAATCATCTTGAAAACAGTGGGCACCTTATTTTATTTTTGAGTTTAATAAACCAAATTTTTAGCGATGAGTGATTTAAGATCAGTGCTGCTTACTCTTTTCGGCTCCAGAGCCATATTACTCACTTTCATAGTCATCGCGGGCAACACGCAGGAGAAAATACAGTTGACGGACAATATATGGAAACTTGAAGGCCTTTGCGACGTGTCTTATCCGCAAAAATTTGGCTTATGCCGGGACGGGTGTGACCTGCGGGACATATTTTTGGCACCACCGACTCGGATAGTTAGAACCAATCAGCCGAAAATTATTAAGTAGTTGCTTTACGAACCCGGGAATTTGTCATCCGAGATCCACGCGATTACAGGTCTCTTTTCGATTATCATCCTAATAAAAGGAAATATTATTCTACTCAATTGTTTTCCCTCTTTCGGAGTGAGAGGTCCCTTAAAACTTCCACACGCGGTCACGACCTAACAAACAAACAAACGATCCGTTTAAATCCACGAACATGCTGAGATACGAACCGATGTCCACTCTTGCCACTACTTCGGGTCACCATTAAAAGAAAAGAAAGATTGAGATAAAGGGAGGGTGGGAGACATGTGGAGATGAGGAATAAAAGCAAAATTTAAAAAATACAAGCCTTTCCCTTCTCTTACTCCAATCCTTCCCTTGCCACTTCTGCAAACGAGGATCGAACCATGACACCAAGTATCAAGTGGAGATGCGGAGAGAGAGGAAAGAAAGGATGGATGGATGGAGAGGAGGAGGAAGTCGGCAGCTATGGCGGCGAAGTTGGGGAGGAGAAGCTTGGAGGAAGTAGCCCGGGAGTGGAGGGGACGTTGAAGGGAGGAAGAAGGGGTCTAGAGAAAGAGTGTGAGAGAGAGAAAGTGGGAGAGAGAGAGTGGGAGAGAGAGAGAGAGTGAGAGAGGGTGGTTTTATACATAGAATGGAGTAGGAAGGAGAGAAGGAGAGAGAGAAGGGAGTTGAGGCCTTTTTGAAAGCGTATTGGTTACACCGCATGATCCCTATTTCATCCTAATTAACCGGCATCCCTTTTCCCTCCCACCCCTCTCTCACTTCCACTCCTCTCATCTCCCTCTCCACGCTCACTCTCTCCCTCTTTTAAACTCACACAATCCCTCTCTCTCTTTACATCTCCCCTTCCACTCGCCTCCTTCTCCTCTTATCCCATCCCACGCCCTCCCACCCTTTCTTCATTACGCGCCTAATGAGAGAGGCTGTCGCGGGAGTGGAGGCGGGGGAGAAGAGTGGTCGGGAGGGAGGGCGAGGCAAGGGGGAGAGAAAGAGAGGGAGGATTGGTTGAGGCAAAGGGTTGAAGAGTGGAGAAGGAAAGAGGCAGCGTACTGACGAAAGGAAGAGAGGAGGAGGAGGAGGAAGGGAGGGAGGGATGATGAGGGGGAGGACGGCGAGGGTTTTAGAGGAGTGTGCTCGAGAGCGTAGAAAGAGGAGTAGAGCGAGGCGGAGGGGAGAGACAGACGAGGGTTTGGGGGAGGGAGAGTTGTGCATTAGACGATGGCATTAGCGGATCAAAAAGGGAGGATGGACAAAAGCTCCTAATTGTTGGAGTGGGAGAATACATTAGAATTTTTTACCTCACAATAAGCGGGCACGTTTTTTTTGTGGGGAGACGAGGGGTATTGGCGATTTTTTTAGACAAGGAAAATGTGAACGTTTATTGCAAGCGTTCCTTAGTATAACTTCTCTGATTATTTATGTATCATGCGGGATGATTCAGAATTATCGATTGGATATTTAAGGGCTTCATTAGTCCTATGTCTTCTAGTCCTGAAAAGTTTTTATTCCTTCCAAATTGATATCGCCGACCCTTTTTTTATTCCATTAGCTTCTTCAAATATCTGGAATAGCAATAGCTTCATATTTTGTTTTCCACGCACAAAACGCAGCGATGATATACAAAAATTACCCTTGCATAAACCAACGCATAATATTTAAACATTAGACAAAATAACATTTTTCCCAGCGAAAATTCTACTAGGATACACAACTTCGACAGCAGATAATTATCGATTCAAGTAAGTAATTGTCTCGTAGTAATACAATTATACACGTAAAAAAGGAAATTTTATAATAATGGCCCACTAAAATTAGATCTTAAATTTTTGGCGCATTTCAAATCATCGCGGGCTCTATTATTCTGGTAGTAACCATTGTAGGATTACATCCTTCCTTGATGCTCAAATTTAAGAGTCGTGTCTACCCTGATGTAGCAGGGGAGTCCAACCTTTGAGCGAAAATGCATAGGGAAACTTTAGTGCCTTGAAAACCCTGCATCAAGAGGGTAGTTTAATTTAAGGTAACATGTAGATGCAAGTTAACCCTTTTTCTGTCGGCTAATTACTGAAGTGCTCTTCTACATCGCCGCTACTAAGGATGTTTCGCATAGCACGAAAAATAATTCTGCTAAAAACGTCTGAATAGCGAAATTTCCGGCGTTGCCTATTTTTTTGGTAGTAAGGAAGTATGCAAACAATATCGTTTTCGAAGTTCGGCATGTACTCTAAATTTGTACATAGTTACCATGTTGCAGCAAATGAAAGAGTTACGCATCGATCGACTGCCATAACACATAAAAGTAACTTGGCGAAACATCAGGAACAAAAACATCGATGATAAAAAAAACTCGAAACAATAAAACAGTTATGAAACACCAAACTCGTTAACGTGAATTCGCGATCGTGAGCAAATATACGCGCGGAAACAAATCCGAAATTCCGCAACATTGCTAAGAAAATTAGCCTTTTTCGGAATTTCGGAGCTTATGAAATTGTCTCTCAAAGATATTTAGTATTGTTAGGATTGGTTACATACGCAGAAAGTGCGACGTGCAGCTCTAAAGAAGGTCACACGTGACGTAATTTGTTGACAGGCAGCATAAAGGATTAAGATGCTTTCGTTGAAATGAATTCCAGGAATATTCTTTGACCATCACGTAGGTAAACGTTTTTACCTTAAATCTTTTCCCAAAAATGATTCGAACATTTTTTTTTACCTCCTGTAACTGAGTATTTCGGAAATTATAAAAGTCAGTATTAATACAAAATAGGTGGCTGAATACCTGTCGTGCATGTTCCCTATTTGCTTATTAGATAATCTGTTTCGCTCTAATGGAGGCGTTTCACACAACAGAAAAGAAAATGTATGAACGACTTCCACCAAATCATCTTGTATTTTCCCTTCTGTATCAAAAGCATTTCAAGAGCCTCTAGACTTGTGGTTTCAAAATGTTTTGTAGGCGCCCTTTCCAATATAAGAATTTCGCGGAACCCCAACTTCAAACAAGGTTATATATTTTTACATACAGGAATCACAACGTTTAGCCGCATTAATTTACTAGGACTAATTTATCATCAGTTTATTAGAGCAAATATTATTGCTCTAATGACCTGTCAACATTCCTAAGATTTATTTAACGTTTCCGCGGCGTCCCAACAATCACACGCGGCACCCCATTTGGGAAATTCTGCTTTAGATTAAGCACTACATGTCAACACCATTTGGCGGTTATTAAATGTTGATAAATAAAGGAGGGGGAATAGAGGAAGAGAAAAATAGAGAGAAAGAGGGAGAGAGGATGACTTAGGAATGGGGAGAGATAGGGAGGAGGCAAAAGGAGAGTGAGAGAGAGCGATAGAAAGAAAAGTTTAAGAGAGAATAGTATGATGAAAGATTAGGCAGAAGAAAGGGGGAAACAAGAGAAGATTAGAAAAGGTTGGTGAGGGATGTAGTAAAAAGAGAAAGAGACGAAGTGAAAGCGCGAGAGAGAGAGAAATGAGCAAGAGAAGAAACCTAGAACAAAAGCCTGTCGGTTCGTTAAAAAAAATATACGCGAGAGGAAGGATTAACTCTCAAAGCTTTCTGTTGGCAAAGGAGTCCGGAATGAGGTGACACGCGAAGAAGAGGTTGGACACCGTCGATTTTCCCCTATCCTCCCCCCCCATTCCCCCTCTCCCCAACCCTTCCTCCCACTCTCATTTTCGAAGAGTGATTAAGCGATGACTGACCAATGAGTGCTGAGAAGTGGGAGGGACAGAGACAGAGAGGGTAAGAAGAAAGGAGGAGAGAGAGAGAGGAAGTGGGACGGGTATGTGGAGAGCGCACGAGAAAATTGAGATGACCGAAGTGAGATGACAGTAATCCAAGTCTCGGGTTGGAAAAACTTGAAGGGTGTGGGGGCGGAAGGAGAGGATGGACGAGCGGGGGACGGTGAAACGTATAAGGGATGGGCGAGAGAAAGAGCGTCGGTTGCCTATTTGGCCGCCCTTGGAAGGGTTTTGAACAAGAGGAGGAGGAGAATAAGTGGAAGAAGTAAGCGTCTTAATGCCCCGAGATAATGAGGAAAAAAGGGGGAGAGTAGGAAGAGAGGAGCAGCATTATGTATAGAGGGGCATGGAAAAAGAGGGAAGATGGGCATTTGGCGGCGACGTTGCGGTGGGAATGGGGAAAGGGAGGATGGAGAGAGAGAGTGGAGATGATGGAAAATAAGTAGAAGAGGGAAATGAAAGCAAAGTCGAGCTCTATGTTCCCTCTTTCTATATCACTCGGAGGTCGTAAGCACCGTCGAGTCAATTAACACCGGAATGATTGAGACGTCTTGTTCAGGCGATAACGAAGAAAGAGAGAAAGGGAGGGAGAGAGAAACGGGGGGGGAAGGGAAGACGGAGATGAAAGGAGAATCCTTACTCGAAGGAATGAAAAGGGCCGGAGAAGGGAAAAGTTGCGATTGTTACGCGAGGGTAATGAAAATGGGAGGGGCGAAGGAAGGAGTTTCCATTTATTCTCCAAGTCCTTGTGACCATCAGGAGGAAGTGGGCCTTTTTTGCGGTCGCGCGACGGATTGTCGTTTTTGTTCGCGCTTATTTTTTTGCGCGTCTTGTTGGGTTTGCTTGCCTACCGATCGAGTTGTGGTCGCCTAGTGAATGCAACCACCGATAAAAAGCATTAAAAAAAGAACATAATGCTTACAAGCGTTGAAGAGTTAATATGTACCATCGACTTACTTAAGAGAGGGAACTTACTTTTTGTGCTTATATTCAATATTTCGTTCTGTGAAATTAAATCTGAAGAATAGAGTACAAAATTGAGGCATGGATGAAGTAAAAATTTATTTAACGACATACATATTAAGTGTGTAAAAAATTACTCAGATTCTATAATCTTCAGTTTGAAAACTATATTCTAATTTTAACACACAACACCGTAAATATTTATGATAATTTTAAGTTTACTGAAAAAAGTTTAATTTTTATCACTGGATCGTACCTTTCTCTCTAAACTAACATAGTTCGCTACAGGCGTATAAGAAATTTCTGTTAATTTATAATTGAAAATTTCTAAATAAATTGTGACTTTCAACCTTTTAAAATTAAGAACAAATGCCTATTTATTCATATTATTTTAAAACAATAGCAAGAGAGAACTACGGTGTTCAATGAAAGATTCGTACAATGCAGAGCTGAATTTATTCTATAAACATTGAAGGAAGTAAAGATGTTTTTAAATAGCCCGACTTTCAAGTATTTCTCGTACGCTTGCGCACGTTTAAGTTCCGATTTTTTTTAGAGCGCTCTAGCGTTTTTGTTTCTGATAAAAGTCTTAGATTCGCTTCAGCTGCTGTTATTGAAGGCAACGATCGATCAAGTTGATAAAAATTTGAAAAATCCAGATCAGATCGACCGCTCTTGACTTATTTGTAATTATATAACAAACAGAGACACTGTGGGTGCTAGATAACATAGTAAATAAGATCAGTATCATCTGACTAGAAAAACTGACGAAAAGTTCAAAATATCCTTGTCCGTAATTGGAATTTTTTGTCTGACATCGTTCCAGAACAAACCGAACAGGTTAGGCGGTTGGAAAAGGCGTTCTATTCCGAGTGTGTGTGTTGGGTGAAGAATCAGCTATCGAGTTGAACTCGATGCAACACCTGGTTTTCAACGTTTTAATTTCATGTATCTCAGATTTCACTATAAAAAATAATTTTTGGTTCGGTAAAGTATGCAATATGTGCTAGCTCGTAAATTTTGTATTGACGATAAGTGCATAGTTATGAATTTAATGACTGAATGCAAAACTTGTTACAAATTATGTCTCTCTAATTAGAATTTATTGAATCAAACATTTTACCAGGCAAAAAAAGGAGACGAGAATTTGATATTAAATTTAAATTATAGAAGTCTATCTGCAACTAACACATTTTGCATTAATAGCCGAGGCTTTCCAATGTTATTAGTTTGTTTAACTGTCTTCCAATGCTCTATCAGTAGTTTCAGTAGTATCACTTTACTGTCAAATTCTCGCAGTATCTGGTCCAAATCGATCGTTATGAACACATTATAGCAAGCGGCATATTACAGGGAAACTAATAATTCCATCAGCTCTAATGCGTATATTTATGGGAGACATCGAAGGTGCTCTAAAATTAAAACAACACAGTTATTGCAACACGTTTTGCTCAACGGATTGGCTCTTCCGCATACAAATTGTTTCTGATGTAGATTTAAGTGAAATTAAACTCGCCCGTGTTCGCCTCAGGTCTCTTCTCTCGGATGGAAATCCTGCTGAACACGTAACGCACAAAGCGAATGACAATGCACCGACAGAAGTAGGTCATTGTATTACCCCCGTAGTAATTCACGTCTTGACGTAAATTAGGTACTTCCTCTGAACTTAGTATCAAAGCGACATTAAATCAGCTCGTGCAATTGAATCTCAATTACAGGATGCCTGGATTAATGGGAGATAGGAATTCAACGGGAATGATGCACCTCCGAAATAAAGAACGATAATGAAATTCAAATGGATTTGGAGATAAATTATATTGCCGCGTATGAAATTAGCAAACTCATCCGAAAACCAGTACATGTAAGAGTTGCTTACCACGGTTAAAATTTGAGTAATACGATATAAACATTTCGCCGAATAAAATGTGAATCTTGTATTAACTACTCATCATCCAAATTGAAGGGCGGAGTGGAAAACACAACATGATTTTTTTAATATTTCATTATTTCACCTCTATATTTTATTAGTAATAGAAAATATTTTAAATTAAGTTTCTTGGAAAGTAAGTTCATTATGAATCGTCAAATAATAAATTCGTTACTTGAGCATTGAGAAAAAATACGGAAATAACACTGGAGGGATTTCACATGATAGTGAAAATAAGCTGACAAATGTTCAAAACATTATTTCAGACAAATGTGTAGTCGTTAAAGATATTTGCAAATGAGATTTTTTTTGAAACCGTCTCCTTATTGGTTCACCCGATATATTAATTACCCAATTTCGATCTGCTTCCAAAATATTACTTCTTTATGAGCAATGGATAAAAAAAACTTGATTTCCCTTGGATTGAATTCGCTCGCTATCGCTTCTACGTTTTATTCGTTCTACTCATGATTGATTCTGATTTTTTCTGGCTTCAACTTGCGCTTTATACCGATTTCGATTATTTAATTTACTATTGATTTATTGATAAAGATACAGATTATTTCAAGAAATATCTCTTCAAAATCACGTTAGTTCACATTTATTTATTGATAAAAACAGAATTGTTCATAAAATAAACAGAATTGTTCATAAAATAAACAGGTTTCACGCATTGTAGAACAAATTATATGTATGCATAAAAGTATTATCTTCATGTTTGTTTGTTTAATAACTCTCCAGGATTACATCTAAGGTATTAACTTAAATAAAAATCATTTTCTCACAATGAAATACTTTTATCTTGAGTTAAAGAATTCCCGAGAATAGTAATTTCTTCCAAAATACTAGAAAAGTTTTTTTTTTAAATTAGCTACAACGATAACCGACTCCTAAAGAAAGATACAAGAGTCTTCTTTATGTTGAAAGAAGGGCTACTGCATCTCTACAGAGAGGGCTATATATATTACACGATATATATTTAAAATAATATTTTACAATCTTAAGGTTATTGAAATGAAAAATAGGACCTGGAAAATAAATGCCCTCTTTGAAGCAAAAAATACATTTATGAGAAAGTAAAACTTATAGGTGGTGAATAAAGATATATTTAAGAAATTTCTCACCAGGAGCAGATTAAGACCAGAAAAATAAAACATCTCGATCAGCAAACGGAGAGAAAACGCTCATTAAAAATGCTAAAACCTCTGAAATGGCGCGCCCTTAAGCATTTAACCTGGACATCCATCTCTTGTACCATCTCCCCGATCCAGAAATTCGTGACAACAACTAATAAAATCAAGCTTCAATGGGGTGAAGTTGCCAGAAAACAATGACAGCTCCCCCTCTTTCTCCCCCCCCCACTCACACCTGACATCACTTCCCCCCACCCCCAGATTCCTTCGCGTGATCCATTAACGACACAACGCAACATCGGGAGCGAATTTTTCGCGATCGCCAAAACGAAAACGCAAGGAAACAAAACTCCTGGGAGCATCACCAGGGAAATAAATGCCAAACAAAGTCGAGAGAAATAGGGATGTGTGTAGGGAATGAGAGAGAGAGACTCGGAGATCGCAAGGGCGAAAAAAAACACGAAGATTTGTTAAGCCAATCAAAAGTCCTCGTGAGGGACCCAAACCATTTTTCCCTATCCTGCCGTATTCGAGTGGATGGGTATGAGAGAGAGAGAGAGAAAGAGAGAGAGAGAGGACGCATTGATATGCCTACAGCCGCTCCTCTTCCGTCCCTCCCACCCCTCTACCATCACTCTCCCCCTCTCCAATCAATCTTCCTTTCTCCTCCACTACAAATCCCGTACGATCCTCCCCCGCGCGGTCTGCTCTCCCCTCCTCCTTCTTTACCCCCCCTCATGCTGACGTATATATAAAAAAACAGCGGTTGATTGGACCCAAACATCGGAAAACCTGGATACGATACTACGACCCTTAAGGTATAGGAGTAGGAGAGCTCTCTTTCTCTCCCTGACCCCTTACACACGCGCGCCTGTCCAAAAAAAACCGAGAGGGGTTTATAATTTTTTTTTCATCCGGAGGATCGTTATCGGGGTGCATTCCATCTCGGAGGACCTTAGTATATCCACTCGCTAGATAGCAAGTGGACTGAAGGACTCCGCTATCCCCAGCATTGTTGCGGAGAAAATCGAGTTGAAAGTGAGGGCGGGGGAAGAGAAACGTTGCGGTCGCTATGGACATACCTGGAGGGGAGGGAGAGCTGTGTTGCCGACGAGTAATGGGGAGGAGGTGAAGTTGGATTATAGAGAGAACACGTGACTAGGAATCTAAACCTCCGTAAAACCACTTACAGTTCTCAGAGAGGGAGGGAGGAGAGGGCGCCCGTTTTAGCTTTCGGGATGTCTGGCTTCCTCTTTGCTTTCCCGATGAGGCAAGTTAATGCTTAAAAAGTGTGCTGCATTACTTGTACCTGGGTGGACTTGCACTGCACTAAAAAGACTTGGTACTTGTGCAATGTTATAAGGTTGTATTCGGTCGTGCAACGTCAATCTATTAAATGACGAGAACTTGCCTCCGTGGGGAGGTAGGCAGATCATTTGCCTACAACTATTAAGTTATTTATAAGTTGAATTTTAATCACCATATAAGGGCTTAATCGCATGTTTTTAATGTTTTATTTTAGCATCTCGTTAATTATAAGTTCTTTTAAGATCCGTGACTGTTATGCTAGTAATGGTCAAATAAGTTTTGTAATATAAGACTATTATTGTGCAATAAAATAGTAAAGAAATATCTATATATCGCGCCAAAAATTAGTTCGATATCTCCTAATAAAAGAGGCGCAGGAAGGGGAGGAGGTATTGCGAGCCGCTTATATCCTAGCTAATACGAGGTTCATTAAATACTTGCTTTGCTCTGGATAATGTACCTCAGTCTATCGCATTTTTCTTCTATGTCATATTAATAATTTTTCATTTTGTTAAGTTTTCAAAAAGATTTCCAATACCCATTTTGGGGCCTCCTAAAATGTGGGGGCCTCAGGCGGCCGTCCGTATTGCCCTCCGGTTAAACCGTCCCTGCCTGAGGAAACAATACTGCAATGGTAAAAATCTTTCAATATTGCATTATCCATTGCTATAATTTTAAGATACTTTACAAAGGACCAAAAATGATCGGCGGAAAGAAATTCGAAATTTGAGAAAGCTTGAGAGAGACAACCTACCCTAACGCAGGGCGTGAAAAAAATCCTTAGTCCGTCACAGCTCTACAGAATAGCAAAAGATATACTACCAGCCAAGTATAAATACGTCCACAGGGAGAAACTGAAAGAAAGGTGAACAATAGCAAGACCGGAAGAGTCGAACAAGATGATTGGTAAAAAAAGGTAGAAGATCCAACAAAAATACACCCGAGAGGAATAAGCGAGTTAAGTTGTGGGAAACCCTGAATAACATCCCAGTCTGTTGAGCCGCATGTAGTGAAAAGACGTTTACTCGTTCGATTCCTTATTTGCTAGAAAAAGAGAAATCCTCCAAGGAATATTTTTAGATCCACCGACAAAGCGAGAGATTTAATCTCACCGAGGGACTGGAACGCTTGGGAAGCACGTGACCTAAGGAGACGACACGCTATGAAGGAAGGAAGGCTTTTTCAGCTACAAGTCCCTCTAGTGGTGAATCGCTACTGATTTATCGTTATATTTCGAGATTTATCTGTACGAAGAGGTGTCCGCCAAAATTAATAATAAATATACCCCTAAAAATATATTCCAAATAAAATTCCAACCACATTCCCATTGTAATTATGCCTCGCGAAAAATACGGTAATTGACATTTTATGTCCACACACGTGTTGTCTCATCTACAAAGACAGACGGTGACCGAGTTATAGTTATTGAGATCTCAGGGATGGGTTATGAAAAAAGTCTCCCATAAGCAGAAATCCTTTTCGTTGCCAGGAAAGAAAAGATGAACTCATTTTTTTTTAATTACTAAAGTAAATAACTAATTGTCGAGGGAACATTATTCGAGTAAAATCCTTTGATTTTGTCAGTTTATTTTCATTATATGAATTTGTATCCAAGCATGAAATTTTTAAGTGATTTATATAAATGTTTTTTGTGTGTTTAAAATGGATCAGATAAGTTATGATGCTAGGTAAATTAACTACAGGAGAGTAATATGCATCTCATAAAAAATTCAAGATAATTAACGCCTTAGGAAGAGATAAATAGGGAGCACCTCATTTTCCGCATGTATGCCTATTATAATGCAAAATTTGGTTCGAACATGTGTGATCACGCTCCGAAAAACATAAAAGGAATTCATAAAGAAAATGGTTAAGAGAAGAGAGAATTGTATGTTTCCGAAAACTTTATGATGCTCTGTTGGAATCTGTCAAATCAATCCCTACGTATGCTCATCAACTCTATGAGAATGCTACAATAGGGTAAAAACCTGCACAAAAATAGAAAAGTAATGGAACCACGCAAAAGAATGCCAGACGCTACGGTATTAAATTAGGGTAAAGAAAGAGAATCAAGATGAGCTCGGAGTAAAGATTAACACTGATCGGAAATAGCCGAAGATATCAACGGGAGATCTACTCACAATCCCCATGAGAATCCAAAAGGGCAAGAAACCTAGGCACTAATATACAAGTCTGCATCCTATCAGCGATTCCTGTTAAATTGCGGGGTGTCCACTCAATGCGGGGCTAGAAAACAATTGAGAACGCGAAATTTAAGAGGAGAGCGTTAAGATCCTAGAAGCAATGGTTGGATCATTAACATTGGTACTCCCTAAGCTTCAATTTAAAATGACGCTAAACAGAATGCAATTCAATGTAAGTGCGGACGGAGGAAATATGGGGAATGGGGCGGTTCCGGATAATCTTGAGGGGAGAGGACGTGAAAGGACCGAGTCACGGAAGACACCCTTTGAAAATAAAAAGGAATCCACATGGATGGGGAGGATATAACACCCGTAAGCACACATACTCCATAATGGCATGCGAGAAAGTAAAATAATCTCAACACGACAAACCATTTCACGGCTGTTATTTTGGTCGTTTTTCGCTCTAATTTGGCGCGCCGTAACGACGACTCCGGCCGACATTTTTCCCTATTACCGATAGCGAACTGCAAAGGGGGAGGAGAGGCGGGGAGTGGGAGTGTGTGACAGAAGAAATAACTACTCTCGTCCCCTTTAGAACCCAGCATATCCCTCCAAACGCGACGAAAATTTAAAACAAAAAAGAAACTCATTTTTTTATTTAACGAACGCGCTGAAAATACTTAACTAAATCAATAGAATACATTCATCATCGAAATTACTTTGTGCTTCCTTTCGTCTCGCGGCGGTTTTATATATTTTTCCCGCCGCCGTCGTCGCCTGACTGTCCCGCCTCGGGCGAGATATGAATGACCTATGTTAATGAGGCCTTCAGAGCGACCTGGAGGGAGAAAATCGATTCACGAAATGTTTCCGAATATAATGGGGCATTTCCCCGATAATCGATGATCGATCTCGACTCTGGGTACACGTCACTAATTGCAACCGAGACTTGACGCGTTACTGCGGGATCCTTAATGAGGCGTCATTAGTTTCGACCCGCGTCTGTTTTCTTATTTTCGGACCCCACCGTTGGCCTCGTGAGTGGCGCTGTGTCACTCAGCAAAGGAACTAGCAGCCCCTCTTTTTGTCGCTCTGACTCTCTTTCGGTATGCCTACGCTGGTTTCGGGACTATCGCATCCGAAACGATGAAGAATATTCTAATTTCTAAGGTGAACGTTTTTTTTTCCTCGTCGAAAATGTCCAAATACTTCATTAGGTAAAAGTCAATATTCTGTAGAAAAAGTTAGTCATCTAAATATTTAATCCCCAGCCATACGTGAAAACCGCGAACATTTCCTAAGAATTTCCACATGGAAAATACGTGTGGATAAAAGGTAGAACTTATTAATAAACCTGAGAATTTACTTTTCTTCGTTTGCACAACTTTAACGTGCAGTACCTTGATTATTCCCAAGAGGGAGATGGAGGGGATACTCCACAAGTTCGATGATGAAGTATTCGTGATAAACGTGTATAAACGAACTCTACTTATAAAATACACCAAATAAATCCTTTTGACCGATTTTTCCGGTGTTGTTTTAAAAAATCATCTGATTTCTGAAAGTCTATAACTAAAATAATCAATTATACTCGATATAATGTAACGTGAGAGTTGGAAAATTTTCCTCGGAATATAGATAAGATTATTGTTAATATAGGTACGTATAATTTATCATAGCGAAAGACCAACAGAAGTAAAATATGTAACTGTATGCACAGAATAGCGATGTAAAGCTACTGCAACGGATTCAGCGTTATAGAAACTAATTGAGGAAATATATTGTAGATAAAAAGTGAAGGGCAAAAATAATCTACGAGACACGGGGTACTTCAGCTACACAGCGGTCTAGCACAGCGTTTCCCAAACTTTATGCATCTGTGACCACCCTCTTACGGCAGCCAATCTTGTCGCCACCCCCTATTATGGCAGCTGACATTATTGCGAACACGTACCTAATCTACCAATCTACACAATGATCGGAAAACTTCGAGAAAATATGGAATTTTGTTGATATTAATAATGAAAAAGAATTATGCAATTGAAATTAAATGAGAAATAAATCACTGTAAATGTTACATACACACTTTTCCGCCTTCACGACCCCTCTGAAAAACATTCGTGACCTCCCCTTAGGTTCGCGGTCCCCAGGTTGGGAACCACTGGCCTGGTGAACCAGATTTCATTCTAAATATAGATCATTCGTCTTAACTCGGTTGTAACGCATCACTAGACTATTACGAGGAATCCACGACATTTGCTTTATTAGAATCAACGAATGCTGATTTATCGCGGAGTTGTAATCGAGACATAGGAAGAGATCGATAGAAAATCTATGATTTTTTCTTTTTCCCGAAAATAATAATTAAATAGTGAATAATCAAATTCATAAGGTCAAAGATAACATTGGCCCACAATGTTATCAATAAGTTAGGAAAGTGTACAGTGTATCACAAATAGGGGCGTTTCGTGCAACGGAGTATTTGAAACTACACGATATAATTTAACCAAACGCACACCATAAAACAGCAAAACATCACGACCCGATTATATCTCTGTCTATTAAAAATTTCACCCTCCCCCATTAGTTGGTGCATCAATAAACATATTACGTAATTTTAATGACTAAATACCGCAAAACGATATATCAGATATGATGACAGGGAAATATCCTATTTTTATTTACCGATTCATTTCCTAATCAGTTTTCATCAACCAAACAATCGAAAATTATTTAAAACATGCCTCACTTGAATTCAGTAGTAGTAATATTTACGTTTACGTTCTTTTCTGAATTTCGCCATCATGTTTTCACAGTTAAAAAATCGATAATACCTTACAAAAATAGTGAACTTTTAATTTTATCTCGGAATACGTGACGTAAAACCAATCAAGTGTGGGCCGGTAATCTAACGGCACTGAGCGTTTTGATTATCCTATCGCGTTTCCATTGTTTCCATCTAGTGTATTGATAACACAGCCCAACACACATTTTGGTGCCTGCTATTTTTTAACTGTTTCTAGGTAATTTTTGGGTGTAGAATCCAAAACAACTGCCAGATTTTGTCTATCAGATCTAGTTTTTGAGGTACGCTATAGTGACCTCTTTTAGAAAAAAATCATCTTTTTTTTAACTCATGTACATTTCAGGTTATAAGTATTAGTATTTGCGACAAAGGCTCATTAAAAAACAAAGAATACAAAGTAAGGTATTTAATTCACAAAGTAGATAAATATACATTCATGGCTTATCACTTAAAAATTTTCTTTTATACGATTTTCTAGCATGGAGTTTAGTAGGACAGTCTCGCTGCAGACTCCAACAGTAGTCGGCCATCATGTGAGTATCCCATCTTCCTTGATATCGTTCTTCCATCGTCTTAATGTCCTGATGAAATCTCTCCCCCTGTTCTTCACTGTAATCACCTAGGTTTTGTGGGAATCGATCTAAGTGGTTGTGGAGGTAGTGAAGTTTTATGCTCATGTTACAACCGAGAATATTAAATTTAGAAAGCATATTTTCCACTAATTCTGTGTAATTCTCTGCTTTATGATTGCCAAGAAAATTTTGTACTACTTTAACAAATGAGCACCAAGCATTAGATTCAATCTCGTTCATTGCTGCGGTAAATTGTGGATCTTTTATAAGCTGTCTTATCTGAGGGCCATCTAATATGCCTGCTTTCAGTTTTTCCATGATAATCCCAGGAAATTTACGTATTAAGTACCCAAAGCAAAGTCCATCTCGATTTAACGCCTTCACAAATTGCTTCATAAGTCCCAACTTGATATGCAAAGGTGGAAATATGATTTTCTCTCTCGCAACCAAAGGTTCGTTGATTACGTTTTCTTTTCCTGGAACCATGACGTTTCTTAGGGGCCAATTTTTGTTAACCCAGTGCTGGTCCTTAGCTCTGCTGTCACAAAGACATAAAAAACAAGGATATTTTGTGTATCTACTTTGCTGTCCAAGGAGGAAGTTTACCATTTTTAGATCGGCACAATTCACCCACTGATATTCTTCATACTTAATTTTTTTCAGGACTAGTGATATTGTCTCGTATTCCTCTTTCAAGGTGGTAGAATGACCAATGGGTATTGCGCCATATCTGTTACGGTTGTTCAAAAGAACACATTTTAAACTACGTTTTGAGCTATCAATAAAAAGACGCCATTCGTCTGGTGTGTATTCTGATAAACCCATTGCTTCTAAGAGTCTTCTTATATCATTACAGAATACTAGGTTATTTTCCTGAGAGAAAAAGGGCAGCAGATCCTTTTCTCTTTTACGATAAAATGTAATATTAGTACCCGGATTAAGCAGATTCTTTTCTTTTAATCTGGGCAAGTAATTCTGAAGACTCCTTGGAGAGTTTCAGGTCTCTACTGAGATCGTTCAGTTCTTGTTGATTGAAACGTTGGGGCTTGTCTGAATCTGCTTCAAAATCACTATCGTTGTCTGATCGCACATATTCACCTTCATCAGACATTGATGGTTCGGTTTCGTCTTCCGAGAGTCTAGGCAGACTGCTGAATGATGGAATGGGGATTTCGTCGGAATGCGGTACCGGTCTCTTTGCTGAATTAAGATCAGGATATGTCCATGTGTGTCTATTGTTCCGATTAATGCCTTTGATATTTACGATACAAAAATAGCAGTCATCGTAATGGTTCCTCGGTTCCCTCCAAACCATTGGTACTCCAAACTTTAGGCACTTTCTCTTTCCAATTGTCCACTGTCGCAAATGTTCAACGCACGTTTTACTCACCAAATGTGGAGCCCAAGCTTTATCCTGGTCTCCCAAGTGGACGCCGAAATAAGCAAGATAACACCGTTTCAGAAAGTCAGAAATAGGTTTTATGCTTTCTTTCAGTGTATTCGCCACATACGTAACAAAAAACGTCGGGGTGATTCACACAGCTACGTCTGCTTGTGGATGCCATGGTTTTAATTAACTGTTTTATGACTAAAGAACGCCGAAAACAAAAACAAACTGAAAGCACAACTGCAACTACGTAAACACAATCGTAAACTGAACCGGGTACGGCAGTGCTAGACACGAGGTAATATGGGCGGATGAGTTCGTGGTGGAGGAGTGGGGGTTAGGCAGGTATAAAAGGTCGAAGTTTTACGGTCATCGGGAATACCAAGTAACTCTAATTGCCTAATTGTATAATCTAGTTTTAGGTACCACGTTTCCTGTAAAGATACCATTATTTCATTATTTGTGCCTGTTATTAAAACGAAAATCAATTAGCCTGTATCTCAAAAACTAGAGCTGCTACGAAAAAAAGCCAGGTATTTTTGGTATCAGCACATCAAATATATCCAAAATCAGTTCTCAGTTTTCCGGCACCAAGAAAAAAATTTAATTTTGTTGGCTTGTGTAATTATTGCTTTTCTCTTTCGATTATTCAAGAAGTCACTGATTTAAGTTCATTATTCCCTTCTTAGAGGACTCTCGAGTAGAAGTCCAAAGACCTTTTAAGGCATCATGGAACTTTTTAAATGCCCAGATTATCCTTTCTGAATTACAGACGAGCTCAATTCATCTCAGTCACTTTCCCCTTTAAATCATACCGTTAAGGGGGGATTTTGGTGTAAGGAAGAAGAGAATTAGGTTTAGGGAACTTTAAATAGTCCAGACTAAAAGCGAGTGCCGTCTTCTTTTAAAAAGGCGAATGATGACCGTTGTCAAATTGTCGGTTTTTCTGAAAATACGTACCAGTGCTGTTTACCATACAGTGCGTCATAATAAATATCTGCCTACGCGCTAGATATGGTTATATGAATAAGACAGTGATTCTCAAACGAGGGTCCGAGTGTCATTTCTCGGGGGTCCGTGAATTGAGTGGGAGATTGATGTTTATTTTTTATCTATAATTTATTCGATCCAGCACACAGCTCTGATTAATATTTAAATATGTAAAAGCGAGACAACGATTGAAAAATGTATGCAGTTTTCAAGTGGAGGGGATCCGCAGAAATTGTGGTACATCGTAGGGGGTCCGCGGCTCCATAAAGGTTGAGAAACACTGATATCTAAGAGGTAGCTGGTCGGTTTCAAAAGTTTAGGAAGAGAGATGACTTCCTGATGTCATTATCAGCCATTGATGACAGTGAACAGTTTTAATCCATAACCTTTTTTAGAAACGACATGCTGATTCCCTCTTGTCAACACGCAATGGTGTCTAAGAGGTAGTGTAATGAATAGCTGGTCAGTTTCAAAAGTTAAAGAAGAAAAATCACAAAACCTGGTTACCTGTTTCAACGGCGAAATTTAACACTTGCAACGTGAATTATTTTAAAGAGCCATTTATTCTGATTACTCTTGTTATCATCGTCGCAGAAGCGCGGTTATTTGTTCCCTTTGCGCACGAAAAATTAGTATTATCGTTTATTTGAAAAATTTCACCATTTTCTTAGGTTCGGCGACGCCATCTCTTGACGAGAATTTAACCATACAATATCCTGGGTGTTGTCTAAGTATCTCCCACGCTCTAGAATCGCGCACTTGGCCTTTAAGACCGATCGTTTTCTTTACGATGGTCGTTCTTTAGGAGTGCTTTTATTCTCGTCGGAACGGCGCTTTGCATATGGGCTACGCCCGCGAAGAAGACCGGCCTATTTGACGGCGAAGTCACTTCTATTTAAGGCAACTTTGAGTAATCGCGCGATTGTATTTGCAAAAAATAGTATTGTGACACAGTAATTCTGGGAAAATATTAATTATAGCTTCATACATTCCGCCTTGATCACATAACTTTCATGTACCGCAATGCAAAGTCCCCACAAGCACCGAATCTAGCACAAATGTAACGATATAAATTAAATAATATTTTCAGGCAATTATTTGTGATGATTTTTAATGTTGAAGTTATGCTAAACAAGAACAGTCAATTCTGACTTTTATGTATCTTCGAAGATGCTTAGAGTGAAGCAAAACCTGGGCGGCGTCTTTGCATGTTTAGTTAAAGTGAAAAATGACTGCAGTACTTTGTTATTTTAACAATGAAAATTAATCCATGTGCGATTAAACTACCCATAGACATCTATTTGTTTTACGAGTAATCGGTGCTTGCATACTGCAAGCATTGGTGCTCTATAACCACCACACCAAATTTCATTCCTACTACTTGAGAATTACCGTAAATTAACTGCCAAATATTCCGCAATGCTATTTACACAGGAAAAACTCAAATGTTGGAGTGCCTGGAGTCGAACTGAGGACTCCTACAGGAGTGGTCTCATATTATCCGAAGGCCTCCTCATGACATCTACAAACCCTGAAAATTTCAGCGCAATATTCCTCTTTAGTTCGTGGCACTAAGCTTATTATAAATAGATTCTTCTTACGGAGGATATCTATAATAAATAGCTGCTTCTTACGGAGAATATATTATAATGATAATGATATAAAATATAAGGTACTTTTAGATATTCTACAGAGCTGAAATTTGGAGGGAATCTTGGTGTTGGTCCAAAACCATCAGGAAAAATCGAAAATTCCAAAATTTCCCCTTACAACGGGGTCTTTTACACCCCAAAACGTTCATTTTCAAGTCCCATTAGAAAACCATTTAAATCCGTACAAGCCTTTTTATAATTGCATTTTTAAATTACTTTTAATTAAGGTACAAACCCCGGACCTGAATTAGAAGACGGGAAAAAGAACGAAGATTATTTTTATTCTGAAAGTAGAACACGAATCCGTGCCGAATTAGTCCAATTATTCGACTTTTACTGCATAAAAACGGGATTTTACACAATTTATAACAATGGCCCAATATTTCTGTCAAGACTACGAGACAATGCTTTTCTTCGGGAATTTATTTTACGTGTGAATAAAACTGAATATTTAAAAGCAAAGGGAAAACATATTTGGTGCGCAGACAATACTAAAAGGAATATTGCGCTGAAATTTTCAGGGTTTGTAGTTGTCATGAGTAGGCCTTCGGGTAATATGAGACCACTCCTGTAGAATTCCTCGGTTCGACTCCAAACACTCCAACATTTGAATTTTCCTATGTATATAATAGCATTGCGGAATATTTGGCAATTAATTTACGGTAATTCTCATCAAGTAGGAGGAATGAAATTTGGTGTGATGGTTATAGGGCAACAATGCTTGCAGTATGCAAGCACCGATTACTCGTATATATATCCTCCGTAAGAAGCAACTATTTATTATAGATGTATTGCTTCAATTTTCGGTGAATTCTCAAAAATAAACATTTTTAAATTAGTAATCTTGATATTCTTGGATAATAAACCACATTCTTTGTTCACCAAATAATTCAATTTTCGGAGACAATTCGCTGATCGTTGATTATAATAAAACTAAGTTTCTAGGTGTAATAATTGTTCGGTGGATTAATAATAGTGTACTCTAATGGAATTAATGGTATGGGAATTATGAATACAGATGGGAAGATAGTCTCAGAAACAAAGGATATAGCACAGGTATGGGAAGAATACATTAAGGAATTATACAGCAAACAGGCAGGAGCGGCAAAAATTGAACTGGAAGATGAGGAAAACATTGAAGAAGACAACTTAGGACCAAGTATTATGGAGAGCGAAGTAGAAAAGGCGATAGTGGAACTAAAGAAGGGGAAAACCACGGGCAGCGATGCAATACCGGCTGAGATACTTAAAGTCATAGGATCAGAAGGACTAAAAGCGATCACGAAATTAATTAATAAGATTTACGACACGGGAGAGTGGCCTCAGGATTTCCTAGAAGTAACAATGATCCCTCTAAAGAAGAAGCCAAAGGCAATGCAGTGTAAAGATTACAGAATGATAAGCCTTCTGTCACACACATCGAAGATCATCACGAGGATTCTTAATAAAAAGCTGGAGAAAAAGGCAGAAGAAATACTAGGGGAAGATCAATTCGGTTTCAGAAAAGGACGAGGAACTAGAGATGCTATAGGAGTAGTTAGAATCATATCAGAAAGGGCAATAGAGTACAGTCAAGATATCTGCGCATGTTTCGTAGACTGGCAGAAGGCCTTTGATAGAGTAAATTGGGTAAAGTTGATGAAGATATTAAAGGATATAGGTGTAGACTGGAAAGACAGAAGACTGATTAGGAATCTGTATGTGAATCAAGTTGTAAAGGTCAGGTTTGAGAGTGTGGACACCTGCGGAATAAATATCGGTAGAGTAAGACAAGGCTGCTGCCTATCGCCAACCCTATTCAATATATATGGAGAGAGTCTAATGCAAGAAGCTTTAGAAGGCACAGGAGACTTCAAAATTGGAGGAAGAATTATAAGAACTGTAAAATACGCAGATGATCAAGTACTTCTAGCAAGAAAGGAAGAGGAGCTACAAAAAATGATAAATATACTAGTAATAACAGGAAGAAAATACGGTATGGAAATAAATACAGAAAAATCCAAGGTCATTCGAATATCGGGTAAAGAAGAGAATCTGAACATAAGTATTGGGGGAAAGCCTTTAGAACAAGTTTCAGAATATAAATACCTTGGAAGCATCATAACACGAGAAGCAAAATGTACGGATGAGATCAGAACTAGAATAGGAAAAGCAAAAGCGGCTTTCAGGAGAAAGAAACAACTACTTACAGGGAATATAAGGGAATATATCCGCAAGAAGTTGATAAAATGCTACGTATGGAGTATAGCATTGTATGGGGCAGAAACATGGACGCTAAGGAAAAATGACATAAAATACTTGGAAAGCTTTGAAATGTGGACTTGGAGGAGAATGTTGAAGATAAAATGGACAGATAGGATGAAAAACGATGAAGTACTACGAAGAATAGGAGAGAAGCGAATGATTATACAGACTATCAGAAAGAGGAAGGCTAACTGGGTTGGACATTACCTGAGGAGAGAGAGTATGATTAAAGACGTGTTAGAAGGAAAACTAGATGGGAAAAGGGAAAGAGGTAGGAAAAGGTTTCAGCTGATAGACGATTTGAAAGGGAAAGAGAGTTATCAAGATATGAAGAGGACAGCAGAAAATAGGAGTATATGGAGAACCAGGTTTAACCAAGAATAATCACGGACCTGTCTACGGACAGACTACCTATGATGATGACTTTACATTTGCTTGTGGTTTATTAACACGGTATAATTTATGGTATAATTTATTTGATAGAGACATTAAGCTTTTACTTGTGTAATTGGTTCGCTTGAATCTTTCCTTCCGTTCACTTCAAGCGAACCACTTTGCCGCAATTACTATCGAATTTCCTGAACTTTCTAAACCACCCAGAATTTTGTATACCCCGAAAACAAGGAACGAATCATCCCTATCCAAACCCCGCGGAGATCCTCGCGAGAAACATCTTTCCTTTTCCGTATCCTTTAAGCTTCCTTACTCGCCTATTTTCCCGCCCACATCCATCGCATCCCAAATAATCAACTTCCTCCCCTTGCAAACGCAGATACTCCCTCGCCCTCAACTCGGCGACCACACCTTTCTACACCTCCCTCATTCCCAATCCGAACGCCTCGCCCCCTCCCCCACCCTCTCCCCCACCCATCCCCCACCCCCTCATCCCATGTTTCGCGGATTTGGCATCGTTACCGGGGAGATGCGGGGCACGATCGCACCTTTTATTTCTTTTTTTAAGGGGGTAAAACCGATACGGGGTGGAGTGGGCGAAGAGGAGCCGAGAGGGGCAGCCAGGGGCTACAAAAATCTCCCTCTCTTTCTCTCTCGATCTGCCCGCTAAAACCTCCCATCTCATTCCCATCCCTCTTCTCCCGCCTATTCATCACTTCTCCCCATCTCCTCCTATACATCCCTTTTCCACGAGGAATCAGGAATTTTAATGGGGGCGCGCAGGGACCAAAGGCGCCTTAAATGAGGGTGTGCGAGAGTCGTTGTCTTTCCCCCAACTACCCCCTCCCCAAAAACCCCACTCCTTCCTTCCATCCCCCCCATTCCCTCGAGTTCCTGACACCTATAGCCTGTCCCCCCTCCCGCTCACCAACACCGCGTCACCCTCCAATTTCTCCCTTCCCTCCATTTTCCCCACTCCCTCCTTCCCAAAAACCTCCAACGTATCTCATTTTCTCCAGACCTCCTCTTTTCTTATTCCTCCCACGACCAGTAAGGTTCTTTCGTATCATCACGGATAATTTCCAGGGATATCTTCAAGTATTTATTTTTTTGTGGAAGGAGAAGGTCTTTCTCATCCACGCGTGACAAAATATTTCTTCCCTACGTTCACCGGCGAAAAATTCCCCTTCGACCGCCTGTATTTTACGGCGAGGCCTGTGTGTGTGTATATATGTATATATCAGAGGTGCTCACTATTTTTGGGTACAAGGTCTACTTTTCTTATGGTTACCCAGCTGAGATCTATTTTTCCACAAATTTTAAAAAGAAATGATATACACAAGAACTTTTAATAAACGATAATTAAACAAAAAATCAAATTGACATTTTTAATGGCATACCATAGTAATTTGTACAAATATTCATTTTTTAAACTTCCAGCGGTTTGATTCGTTTTTTGTTTTCTGCGCATCGAAGTGTTTCATTTGTTTAATGAGGCGGCCGCTGTATCGAACGGCTCCTGCGAACACCAAACTACCGCGCGCGAGGGCCATGGACTTCAGCTTTCACTTCTGAAATAGGCGTCACAATTACGAGCGAGAGGAATCGTGCGTGTGTGGGCCGCCTTTATCGAAAAGTTTTTCGCACGCTCATGAAAAACTTGGAACGTGTCAATGAGATTATTTACGTTATTTTTTATCGCGAAAGCATTTCCTTTCATCATGTTGTCACAAGATATTCGATATATTAGTAATTATAAAAAAATAATAGAAAATATTCGCCGCAACAAAGCTATGCCTTCAACTTGAACTCGAATACTGATGTTGATTTTAATATTCCGTTAGCCTGGTTATATCAAAAGAACCAATACAGAGTCGTAAGGCTAATGACAGTAACGTGACCACTCTGTACAAACAAATAAAAGACATCAGAAGAGCCAATAGAGAAACAGCTATTGTTGAACAAATGGTTTTCTTATTACTTCTTTTGCCTTTTATTGATATTGATAACTATATTCAGAACGATCTTGTTAAAAAGGGTCCCAAGACAAGCGCTTTTCTTCCACTGAGTCGCGATACAAAAAAATTGAAGATATTATTGCGTCGTACTAGGCTGTTCATTCCGAGAGGCCATTAAAAATAAACATTTCTATCATTCTTCAAAGCAATTATACTCTGCTATGATTCTTTACAGAGAAAAAGAAATCTAAAGCATTTTGAAAAAAGTAATATTTACACGAAGGGATTTTCTTCACACACATTGACTATCTAAATTCATCCTTTTACCATTAAAGCACATCTTCGCTGCAGAGGAACATTTTAAATGACAGTTTTTTGCATAACACCCTCTTCCACCCTCAAACCTGAAATGTTTCTGGACGACACAATTAAAAACAAATCTAATAATCAGTCCCATACTTTTCATATACGTCGCCAAAACAAAGATGGCGTAGGCGCGATACGCGTAGCGGCTTCTCATTCCCCTTTTTGACAGAAGATATCAGTCGGGGTTCACCTCACAGATAAAAAAAAGAGACCGCGTGGATCGAAAACTATGCCCACGCACGCACACACAAACACCTGTCGTGTGCACTCGTGCAGCTTCCTTGTCGAGCAGACATCTTCTCCGCCTCCACCCGACACGATAAACGACGCTGCGTCGGCCCGCGGACAATGATATCGCCCCAAAACGCGCATCAAAACGTTCGCCGGGACAGGCGGCGCCATTGTGGCAGGGAGTCTTGTCTTTTGTGGCGCGGGAACAGAGACGAGAGAGAGAGAGGTTGCGTGCGGGACGTAACTAGGAGGCACATGCAGAATAGGGTTCGAGAGAGAGATCGAGTAGGGAAAGGGAAAATAGGAGTGGAAGTGAGGGAGAAAAGGGGTAGGAGGGAGATGGGAGGGGGGGCAGGCGGTGCTGTGTTGCAAGTAGAGGCGCCATCCAGTCTCGCGACGCACACTCATACACACACACAAGTACACACTTCCAAGGTTTCGGCAGAGATTAAGACTATGCCTTGATGACGGATGCGATTATATGAGAGGCGGTGGGAAGAAGAGAGAGATGAGAGAAACATGAGGAGGGAAGGATAGCTGTATGGGTTGGGAGAGAGAGAAAGAGGAACCAGGTCTATGCGTTACATTACCGTCGTTAGCGAAGTGCTGAAGTGCGAGAGAGGAAGAGAGAGAGAGAGAGATGAGGCCCCGGCTTTGACAACGACTGCATAATGGGGTCGAAATAATGACGAACTCTGGCTCGCCTCGAGACTGTTCGGAGACAGACACTATGCGAGAGAGAGAGAGAGAGAGAGGGAGAGACAGGTTTAAGGCATAGCGCATTTTAGAGGATTACGAGGTATCTAAGTGTAAGGAGTACTTTGGCGGTGCAGAGTTACTGCATAAAGGGACGTAAATAATCTATAGAGGGAGAGAGAGAGGAGGGGGGGCAGTGGCGGATTTACGCCTCCTGGGGCCCCTGGCGCTTAACATTTTGGGGCTCCTGGCGGTAAACAGTTGGGGGCCCGTGGCCCTAAGCAGTCGGGGGCCCTGCGATCTAAATATATAGCGAAACCGCTCCTAACGGCTGCCCTCCTTTGTGACATCTCTTAACGATCTTTTTTCTATGGAATCATAGAGAGGCTCCACTGGTTTTTAAATTGAGACATTTAATAGTTCTAAGATTATATACACAACATTTTTTCGGGACCCCTGGCGCGCGCCATGTGCGACCCTCCCTAAATCCGCCACTGGAAGGGGGTAATACACCGTGTTGGTAATTTTTAACGTGCTGCTTTTCCTCCGGCCCATCTTATTCGAATTTGCCAAAGGTTACGACTGATGACGTTTTCCCCCCGTACTCTATTGCATTTACTTAATTACCCTGCAATCCCACATAAGTGCACGACAGGCGGTGTCATTTTGCTATGCCTACACAATAATGAGAATCTCTATTATAATTGTAGATAGGAAAAAGACCATGTAGTATATGTCTGCTCTAGAATTTAATTAGATTTTTTAGAACGTTTTCTTAAAAAAAAGGCTTATGTGATCAAAATTTGTGTTTTGAGAGATATTCGTAAAATTATGTCTGAGTTAGATATCTCTTATCAATCTTTGAATTTTCCTATAATTGCATTTTCCACGCAGTTCATAGCTTTTCCGCTACGTGACTTCAAATTAGGACATTTTAAAAATTTGAAATGGTATTGTAGCCCAACTACTGAAGCTAAAGAAGGAGTGAAGAATGAACTAAAATATGCGATTTCTCCTGACTTTATTCGCCAATGTTATTAAGTTTTTCATATGATTCCTACAAGACTGAGTCGTTTCTAAGCTTTCTTTACGGTTCACAAAGTTTAGTTTAAATTTACATCTATATAATTTCCTGCAATTCATCAGGCTGGCTGGAGTGCAATGTTTGCAACTGAATCTCCTCTTATGCCCACTCATCCTAGGAAAAACGAACCTCCATTAATTTCTGTTCTACACTCGATCTCAACATAATGGTGGGGAGTTTAAATTATTTCTATGTACCACTCAGGTAATCCTTCCGACCTAAACTTCACTTTATAAGCTTCAGTTTAGCGTTAATCCGCCGTTTCCCATTGTGAATGAAATTTAATTATACATTACTCGATCTCTCCCAATGCCATCGATGTGATCTGAAGAAATTACCTATAACTCGAGACACCTTGGCCATAGTCATCAATAAACGAATGGCATAACAACTTAGAGTGATTAGCAAGTTATTTAGTCATCCAATTGCTCCTTCTCAGCTCAATTTGATATAAAAGGTAATTGCCAAATAGTGATATTTATAGGAGAACATTGTTACATTAATACAGTTCGAAATTTTTTTGTGAAAGCCTGTTTACTTTTAGGGTAAACAAATTCCAAATAATTCTGTGTGAAACATTTGTTACTGTCGAAAAGATTTTCTTCCTGCAGAAAATATGGCGTTGGTTCACGTTTTCGATCTCCGGTTGCAAGAATTCTTTCTCAATGTCTTTTCAACTTGGTTTATTTTTATTCTTTCATTCAATGTAACTCAAAGGAAGACCCAATTTAACTGACCACCTCATTATGCTATTTGGAAACCTGGACCTTTTTAAAGTATCCGCCGGGTGCGATGTCTCTAAAAAATATTTGCTGTGCTTATAATGTACATACAAAAAGTCGAAAAAAATAACGAGTACTGACATAGTGAGAGAGGTTGATTTATTTATTAAAATTTAATATTAAATACTATTGGCGCGCACACTTTGTATCGGGCCGCGCGATTTGCCTAGCCGGCTCTGCTTGTAGTAAGTATAAAACTTTGAACCTAAAAAACACAACCGATAGGTATTCCATGACGCAGAGCGACTTTCTCGGACTATCCTTCTTTTTTTGGTGTCGGGAATCGAAGTATCTCCTCTGGTTTTGTCGCCTCGCAGACACACACATTTGTATTCTTGGGAAAATCCTCCTTGTAACTTAATCAAGTAAGGGTCAAGGTGAACTACGATAGGTTGGAAAGTTACACATTTGCACAACTTTAGAGAAAGGAGCTCTTTATTTACACGGATATTAAAGCTTTTAGAATGTGGGAGTTGGAAAATTTCAGATGAAGATGGGTGAAAAATTTGGCATAAACTTGGCGAAAACTTTTACGCGAAAGATGATTTAGTTTCTTAAGAGCTTCACCGTGAGCTAGAATCGGACTGATTATAAGATGAACAGAAGCAATCGAGATAAATTTATTATGGCTCACTTTAGTCAGGGGATTTCCACCGATTAGGAGTCGAGATTATTGGATACGACGGGTCAATTAAGACGAAGGAAATTAATGTCAGGATGGATAGCTTTATTCGCTACCTATCCCGAAAAAGCAATTCCGTAACATAATAAAGTGATCTTCAGTGACGTTGATTGTCACTCATTATTGGTCTTGCAGTCTCGCATAAAAATTAAGATAGGATACGGTAATGATCTATTTGCTTCATGACTAAAAAGTAAAATACTAGTATCTTAGACTTATGGTCTGTTTATTTTCACATTTATTCTCAACAGTCTTTATCTTAAAATATGCTGTTCAGGAGAACATATGCTCAAATTAAACGTATATTTAACAATTTATGACGATAAATTTCAATTGCTGGGCTGGCTGACTTTATATTTTTACTCGTTAGCATTCAACAGTTTTGTAATGTTCCACTCAATGTAACTGCTGAAAAGTTTCAAGAAGGAACTTCTCTATTGTTAACCCGGCCTACTAATCAAAATTTTATTATTATTATTATTATTATTTCTCGTTTCAAAAATTGTTCCAAATGTACAAATCTCTTTAATAAGGGTTATTTATTGAATAACCTTCAAGAAAGAATACAATTACTTAGCCAAATTTTTTAAAGTTTTATTTTATCGCAACGGCTCGAACTCGAGCATTTTAGAGCATAATATCTGACATAAAGTTACTCTATTTTACTGTGTGATTTTACAAGAAATTGTTGTAACTAGAATTTATGAAATAAAAAGGCCTTTGTTATTTAACAGAATGCAAATTTTTTTGAATAAATTGGATTTTTGCCATAGCGGTATTTTCACATCTTTAAAAAACGTCTAAATGTAGAGGTCATTAAAAAATTATTGGACAAGTATTTTACGTAACTTAGATTTCGAAGAAGTGTCGTTAGTAGGAGGGCGAATCATCGTGGAGATACGAGGTTAGCTGTTATGTAATGGAAACAAAATTGTAGAGTTACTTGGAAATGGACTCATAATTACACTTCAGAGTGCGCTATTTATAAAGATTTACAAATTACTTAGAATTGATGAAAATAGCAAACCAATAGACACGGGTGAAAGTTTGTTTCCGTAAAAGTAAACAATCTACTCGAACGTTTTTGTCTTGTTGAAAATTTCTAAAGATCTTAAATTCAAGGCCTCTCGAAACAACACGATTATTCACCTGTTAATGGAACAGGCTTTCTGAGATCACCAAGGAAACGCATATCCCCAGAAACGAAAATAGGACGGGAAGTGGAGAGGAAGGATAATTATTTATCTCAAGAAACCGAATTTCGCTACTCGTTCGTTGAGAAATTCCCAAGCGCAAACAACGTTGGGCGTTCCTGAAAGTCAATCAACCTATCGTTTACGTGCCCTTCTCTCTCTCTCTTTCTCTCTCCTCTCTCTTCGTTAAAATTTCCCATCATGCCTTCCTACACGCCCATAAACAACCTCATCCTCGCTTCGCTCCCGTCCCCTTATTTGGCTGACCCTCCTCTCGACTCAACCTCGCCTCCCTCCCTCCCTCCCTCTTCTCCTTTTTTCCCTCCCTCCTACCTCCCACACTTTACCCTCCTCCCTGATTTGCATGACCCCTGCATTAACATCGCATCAACCGACCCTTTTCCTCCCCTCCTTTCCCCTCCCTGCCTGACCACCCCCTTCCCCTTCAACTCCTATCTCTACGCTGGATCCTCTCTCTCTCTCTCTCCCTCAGCAGTACGCGCGCTAACTCAGGATAAACATTCGAAGCCCTGCGCTTTACATACAAGAGCACATTTTTCTCCTCCTGCCATCCTGTAAAGGCAGGATTCTGTAGGATTTAATTCCGGAATTAAAAAATACATGTCCGCAGAGATGGGGGTGTAGGTATTTTCATGAATGTGCCCACATTTTTCTATATCGCATACAATGGGAGTTTGACCCGTTCGTTGTTGAGAAATAGGGGTCGGATTTCGTAAAACACAACTCGGTTTAAAATTTAAGACAATTTCAAAGATTCTTTCGTGTGCAAATTAGTATGATGTCATGACGCGAACCCTGAGAAAAATTATTCGAGGGATACAAAAATCCGACTTGTAGAATATATACGAATATTAACGAGGAGAAAAGTCTAAATCTAAAATTTGAACTTAAAGAGGTGTTAATTTATGGCATCAACGAAACGATTATCTAGAATGCAGTAACTGAAAGCTCAACTTTGTACGTCAAAATAAAATAACGAAACTAAGTGTAACAGTTGATTCCTACGCTACATACCCGAGACGTGAATAAAAATTGATTCATACTGTTAGAAATAAGGAAATAAATAATTGATAGTATTTTGATACATGTTAATTTAAAAAGTCTGAATGTTAATAGGACATATGAGTATTTCATGCAACCAATATTTTTCATGTGTAATCGTATATGCGATATAATTATTTTTATTGATTGATTAAAAATATTATGCAATTATTTTTCAAATTAGCTATATATACATTTTTAATGTGAGCTCATCAAATGTTTTAAAATGAAATTATTGAACGCGTTCGACCTGGCGGCACAATGTATTTATGATGCACGTTGTTTAATAGCGATAATTAGCATTGTTTTTTAAAACGACCGAGTCTCCTGAATTGTGTAGTGTAAACAAATTTTTAGAACTAATTTATGCGATAGATTTTAATTTGATAGTAGACGGTTTTCGATTACCAAGCAACTGTGGAAAGAGCATGCAATAAATATAAAAATTATATTACGGATGAAACGGTATTCAATGCGCAGAAATGGGTTTATCCATGGTAAAATTACCAATTCCTTGGATTCACAGAAGTGAATGAAACTCGCCAAGGAATTCTACGAACGTTAACATCTCTTCCGAGAGTTTATGACCACGACATCACCCCGCCCAGTCTTAAGTCATTTTCCGTCCATTTGAACCCGAAATATACCCTTTACTCCCCCATTTCTTCTATTTAAGATGCATGCGACCCGCTTCGTCTCCTTCTGCTTAATTTTCACAGCCTCCTTTCATCTCTCTTCACGCCTAACACTCCCATTTCTCCCGTATCAACCCTGCTTGATTCTTAAATACCAGACCCTAAAAAAAATCTCCCCTCCTCAAAATCGCACCCTTTTCCCTATATCTTCCCCACCTCTCATTCCACCCTTCTCTCCCTTTCTACAACCTTCCCGCACATCCCAGCCATTCCGCCTTCCTTCCTCCTCCTTTGCATCCTTTTAGATTGCGTGCGGTGCCACCTACCGTGCCACTCCCTAACTGCTGCTACTACTCCCCCTATCCCAGGCTCCCTTCCGAGTTCAAGGATTCTTCTTTAAATCCGCCCCATGTGTGCGCTATCCTCTATGCTCGTCCTTCCTATCCTCGTGCCCGTTCTCACTCTTTCCTTTCCATTCCTCATCATCCGGGGATATCCACCCCCCTCGACCCGTCATAGCCGCTGCTATGACACTTATATGTCTAAGCGTACATTTTCTTAAGAACATTTCCACAACCATCTCTCTTCCTTATATTTATTCTTAACTTTAGCAATGCTTAGATGTTGCATCAAACTACGAACGAGCATTCAAAATGTTTTGGGGCGAATATGACAAGCTTCATTTTAGCTGCTAATCCTTTGCCCGACACAGCATCCTCCAGAATACGTTCCTATAGGAACTCGAGACATACCACTTCACCCCTCACTACCCTACAAACCTTTTCCTGAAATTTCTCCCTCTTCCTGTCTACCTTCATGCTTTCTCTCCATCTCGCTATATCCTCATGTCCCCACCCTCTATCCTCATACTCTCACCCTCTAGCCTCATGTCACCACCCTTTATCCTCATATCCCCACTCTCTATCCTCATCCCCACCCTCTGGCCTCATATCCCGACCCTATAGCCTGATATCCCCACCCTCTAGCCTCATATCCCCACCCACTATCCTCATGTCCCCAACCTCTATCCTCACAACCCCAAACTCTATCCTCATCCCCACCCTCTATCATCATATCCCCACCCTCTATCCTCATCCCCACCCTCTGGCCTGAGATACCCACACAGTATCCTGATCCTTCTGGCCTCATATCCCCCCACTAGTCTCATATCCCCACCCTCTAGCCTCATATCTCCACCCTCTATCCTCATCCCAATCCTCTGGCCTGATATCCCCACACTCTATCCTCATCCCCACCCTCTGGCCTCAGATCCCCACCCTCTATCCTGATCCCCACCTTCTGGCCTCATATCCCCCCTCTAGTCTCATATCCCTACCCTATGGCCTCATATCCCCACCCTTTAGCCTCATATCCCCACCCTACAGCCTCATCCCCACCCTCTGGCTCCATATCCCCACCCTAATGCCTCATATCCTCCCCTATAGCCTCATATCTCCACCCCCTAGCCTCATATCCCAACTCTCTATCCTCATAACCCCACCCTCGATCCTCATCCCCACCCTCTATCCTCATATCTTCACCCTATATCCTCATATCTCCATCCTCTAGCCTCATGTCCCCACCCTATAGCCTCATATCCTCTCCCTCTAGCCTTAGATCCCCACCCTATATCCTCATATCTCCAACCTATAGTCTCATATCCCCACCCTTTTGTTTCATATCCCCACCCTTTAGCCTCAAATCCCACCCCTATTCTCATCTCCAACCCCTAGCTTCATATCGCCTCACCACATCCTAATCCCCTCACTCTCTCTCTCTATCTCCTTTCCACCCTTTATCATTCTCTCTCCCTGTCACCCACTCCCCTACCCTCTTTCCGCCTCTTCCTGTCTTCCATATTCTACCTCCGCTTATCTCTCTCTCTTCTTCTTTGTCCCACTATCCAGCCTTTTACCTTTCTTCCACGTCTCTCTTTACATTGCACATTGTACCTCATGTAATATGAAATTTTTTCTTCGCCTCTCTCTTCTAGCTCAATCTCTACTTTTGTCCCACATGTTTAACATCTCAATTTATTAAACCTTCCTCCACTTGTACATAATTTTAACGTCTTCTCCGCCCTTTATCTCTCTCTCTCCTTTATCTTAGTTCTTTTTTCATCGTTCTCCAGAAACATCTTCCTCTTTTCTTTTATCCACATACTTATACCCTTCGCAATTCGTGCCGCTTCCTCCCTCCCTCCCTTCTCCCAATCACCTCTTCCTCTCTCTCCTTTCCCTCAGCTCCAACTTCCTCACACTTTTTACCATTCCATCTCTCTCTCCATGCCCTCCCTCTTTTCTCCAACCTTTGGCCTCACACGAACTCCCTCTTATCCCTCTACCTCCCTCTCTCCCTCCATCACCGACATACCCTCTCCCCATTCCCTCCCAATCCCTTCCCCGTGTCCCTTCCTCATTGTAGTGAAGAATCGCCGACAGCCGTATATTAATGAGCCGCACGGTTAATGAATCGGCCAGGGAGAAGATCATTATAAAAAAATGCCCCTAAAAAATGGGCGTGCGGAATGGAAGGGAGAGAGGTGGAATAATGGGGAGTGAGGGATGTATGGGAAAGAGGGGGGAGGAAAGGGAGAGATGGAGAAGGGAGACAAAAAGAGAGGAGACGGGAGATGAACAAAATAAAAAGGGGCGAGAAGGAGAAAGATAGAGAGGAAAATGGGTTTTTATGGAAATGCGGAATGCGAGTGAAAACAAGCGAATGAAAATAGAATGAAAATCAGGGATGAGAAGCGGAGGTGGCGGAGGGAGAGGGGGGATGGAGGATGGGAGCTTCCTCGGGCACGGTGGAGCGATCGATTTTCCTTCGATCGATCGGAGAAGCAAACGGGAACCAGAAGTGCCCTAGGAATTCCCTTCCCCTTCGCAGGTGGGAAGGGCGGGTGGCACACATAACCGAGCGCTGACCCCTTACGGCGGACGGCGGTCCGTTTGGTACCCCTTGCGTTCGTTTCTTACCGACGCGAGAGGTCTTTAGAAATTCTCGCGTGGCTCGACGACCACGTATCCCTCGACTGCCCTAGGTTCGTTAACGTACGAAATCTACACGTCTTAGTATGATTGGTGTTTGAAAGTGAAAAGGACCATATAGTTCGAGAGACGAGCAAGGATCGACAGCTGATGAAGTTCTTCAAGCGAAATTCAACTTTCGTTCTCGAATTCATTTCTGCGAAATGAAGAAACGTTTATTTGACGAAACGTTTCGACGCTCAAGGCTCTTGGTAAAACGTCCGATTTGAAATTTCCGCGAAGGAAATGTGTAAAATGGGAGCGGTATTAGGCAAAAGTAGCTAAAGCAATCGTTAAAAAATATATATATTTGTTAGTTATGTAAGCATTAAAAAGAACTCCCGTGATAAAAATTGTTTAAATGATCCTTTGTTTCATAATGCGTGTTTTACCCACGTCTAAATTTATATTTAAATCATCGTTCTAGTTTTTAAATATCTTCTCGATCGATTAATAATTACTTCGAAAGTAATGCTGTAGAACAATCAGGGAGGAAAATTATTTCTAATTGGAGTTTTACTGCTGTAATTAATCGAAAGCCGAGCCTTAGATATCTACGGGATAAAAAAAGAACTACCGAATGCCCTGATTAAAACTCGCAATGCATTTTTTTGCCCTTTAAAGAGAAAGAGTATCGAACAGAGAATCCACCAAGGATATAGGTACAGAATTATCTGCAGGATTAAAAGAATTCCAATTGGATTATATTTCTCAAGGGGAGAATTTTTAATTTTCATTATTATTAAGTAATTAAGGACCCCGTTTTCATCATTAAAGAGATCGAAACAAAATACCTACGAAATGTGAAGATCATTCCTATGTGCATCACTCTGCATCACCAAATCTGTTGGAATTCGTGCTTCGGTTTTATTCATAATCTTCACGTATTATTCAGTCATAACGAAGCTGTCCGTACCAAAGATTACGACGTATTTAAGGGGTCATCGCTTCTCGTACGTAAGAGTTTAATTAAAGCACATAACAAATAAAACGCAATATTATTTTATCTGCGGCAATCTATTATGGCCCAGAATCAATCTCATCAACATAAAAGCCAAATGCATTAAAATGAATTTTTCCTATCAATATAGATGATGGTGTTATAAAAAAGGGTTAGCAGAAAATGATTTTGAAGAGCGTCGTTGGATGTTTAGCGAATATTTTACATTATACGAACAGGACAGCTAAGAGAAAAACTTATTTTCAAAACTAATAGCGAGGTGGGTACAATAAAGGTGCCTGGAAATCATTTAACTCCGTTATTGAAGGAATAAGATTTTTTTTAAATATAGATTTGGTGAAAATTTTTATCAAAAAATATCAAATTGCTTATCTACGCTCCAAACGTAAATATATATTGCGCCAAAGCTTCCATCTCAGTTCACCGCTCAACATCGCGTCCACGTCATTCTTGCTCCTTTTGATTTCATATAAGGTAATCGTCCAAATCACGATTTCTGTTAACGGAAACTTATACAGTAGAGGTGTCCAACATTTCCTACATGGCGGGCCGCATTGGAAGTTGTCAATTCTTTGGCGGGCCGCATTAAAATTTAAATCTGAAGTTGTCTATATATTCTGAGGTGCTCTTATAAGGTTTTAATGGCTAACTATATATTATGAAGTGCTCTATAAGGTTTTAATGGCTAACCTTTCAATATTAAAAGTTTTATTATCAAAATTTTCATAAAAATGTATGAATTTGGATATAAAATTTTTCGGATTGCTTTTTCATCATAGCTTCGCGGGGCGCATCCCTGTTCTAAACTACGTATTATCTTGTGACTAATGAGCAAAGCCTATAGGGCGAGAACTTTGGGACACCAGTTATGACCTCGGAATGTTCAGTAAACTCGCCGACTCATTCAAAACGTTGCGTATTTGTATTAGATTAAACGTCCTCAGGTGGGGTTCATGTGCAAGTGGTGAGTTTATATTTCGCGCCATGAGCATAACCCGTTGACGGCTTGATGCACAACAAATCGACCAAGACTAGGAAATCCAAAAGCAGATTTTTTTTCGAGTGGCCGAATCGCAGGCATCGCCATGACCAACGCCCTTTTCAGATATTCACATCCTCCTCCATCTTTCTTTCTATATCTCCAATCCGCCGCGTTAGTTTCCTCGTCCAACCCGCAATCTCTTTAAGTGGCATTTTGTTCCTTCCCTTTCGATGTCGCCGTTGCGTTAACGACTCCTAGAAAGACATGGTGCCGAGAGAGGGGAATGGATTCGCAAAGGTCGCTCGAGGACTCCAGCCGCGGCTTAATTAACAAGTCGCCTGAGAGTGTGCAGGCGCGCGAACTCTCTTGAGTTTGAATCCAGGTGCGCGCACTCTCCATGTTATGGAATGGTCCGCTGCGACTTTTAAAGTGTCGAGTACGAGAAGGAGATAGATCATCGTACAAATAATCATACAGAAATGGAGACTTGGCAGGAACCATTTTCGACATAAAGCAAAATGCAAGCTTTGACTTAGGTGAATTTAAAATTTTTCAGGCATGAAACGAAAAAAACCAATCGATTTACCATGATGGCGTTATGCGTGCCTGTATTTCTCACCTCGATCTTTAGATTAGCGGTCTCCAGCCTGAGATTGGTAAACGGGGTCACGGATGGTTTTCAGGGCGGTCGCATGGGCGGAACTGTGCATATGTAACATTTCCGGTGTTTTATTTTTAAAAAATTTCAATTGCGTAATTCTATTTCACTAATGATATTAACAAAAATCCCGATTTTCTGTAAGTATTCCAATCACATTCTATATGTATATGTAAATGGATGGGGTTAAGGAGGTGGCAATAAGGTCGGTTGCCATAATAGGGGGTCGCGACAAGATCAGCTGCCGTAAGAGGGGGTCGCAGATCCATAGTTTGGTAAACGCTGGTTTAGATGAACAATTGTATGCATATGAGTGAGATCACGATTGCATAAGTTTCAGGACAAGTGATGTTTACGGCTGCATAAGATAAAGGATGCGAAATATTTAGAGGTGCCTAAGGCCTGGAATATCTAGTCAAACAGGCATGAAACCTTTATCATAAAAAGGGTTATTTAATAATATACAAAGTGATTAATTAGTAACATTAAAGCGGTTATATAATAATTTAAAAAGCGATCATTTAATAACTCTCTTTGCTTTAACACTCTGGCCGAATCCTCGGAATATGATGATTTCCTTGGGTCAGATCCGACTTGACATCTGGCAAGTGTGTGAGACGAGTCAAAATTTGTAGAGAATAGTATTCAGATTTCTAAAAACACACAGCTCACGGGAAGTGGCGGAATGCGGATCCAATTGCACGAATTCTCTCTCGTCTGCTCCAGAAATTTCGAATTTCCCTACTCAATTTACCTTTTCTGCACGCATATCGGTACAATTCTACTCTGCGAAAAAAGTAACACGGTTTTTACGCCAAACTCTTTAAGCTTGTCTAGCTCTCTCTCTCTCTCTCTCTCTTTTTCTTCCAAGCAGTTTCGTGTAACCAAACAGCTTATTCGGGATCCGTTTCATCAAAAACCTTATTTTCAGCTTCGTAACCGAATAAACCCCTCAAACGAATCCCTCCCACAAAAGCTCCCAAACCAATCCTCGAGGCGCGAGAAAGAAAAGGGGGCGCACAGAGGCTAAAAACATGACCATCATACACAAAAAGGCCGCTTTCCCCAAAATTATCGATCCTTGCCCCCCCCTACCCCCTCCTAATTTCGATAACAAAAACCAGATTGACAAAATAAAGCCCGAGAGCCTAACGCCAGTCCTTTTTTTAGATAAACCATCTCCCTTTTTAAACACGAGCATCCCGCTTTCTTTCCTCTCCTTCAAACTTTGAAGCCATTAAAAACCGAGAGAGAGAGAGAGATAGCTTCCTCGTCGAACGAACCGCCTATCTCATCGTATCTGCGCATTAACTGCCAAAGCAGATATTCCGGGGTGGCGTCGACTTATTAGCGGTTTCGCTTTCGAGGGGTTGGCAGTTCTGAGAAGCGGCTGTAAAAGGGGGGAGGTAGGGAGAGAGGTGGGAGGACGTGTGCAGGGGGTGGAGAGACTAAAGAGAGGAAGGGATAGAGAGAGGGAGGATTAATAAATGGACGGAGAGGGTGGGAGTGCAGTGGAGAGAGAGGAATGGAGGACAATTCTTAACAGGGGAGTGTCTCATTAGACAAGGATGGTGGTTGGAGAGATGGGGTTGGGGGAGAGGGAGTGCTTGAGGAATGGAAGGAGAAGTTAGACGAGATGGAGGGAAAAAGAGGAGATGGGGGAAGAGGGAGGAGGGGGGGGGGGGTTGGAGATTGAATGAACGGTTCAGATGGAATGGGAGAGGGAGGTCAGAGGGCTACGGGGAGGGAGAGAGTGTAGTGCGGGGGAGGCTTAAAGGGACGGGGTGCGTTCCTATTGATGAGGGAAGTGTGGGAAGGGGGGTGGGGATGGAAGTGAGGAGGGAGGAGGAGGGGAGTGCGACGTGTATCGAGCGGATAAGGGGAAGGGATGGAGGGAGAAAGACAGGAAGGAAGGGAGAAAAGAGGGAGCGTGGTAGGAGGGAGAGAGGAAATGGAAGGGGGGAGAGAAGAGATGTGCGAGGGAGGAAAGAGTGGGAGATGGAGAGGAAATGAAGAGGGGAGGAGGATGCATGGAGGAAGGAAGAGAGGAGGGAGAGAGAACTCAGAGGCTGTGATAAGTAAGGCTGACAGCTAACAACCCGAAGATTTGATATTGACAAATTTCACGAATTTCGCGTAATGTTTTCTCGACATATCGAACCAAAACGATCCATAACGTGGTTACGTTCATGGATCCGTGGCGCAAATAATATGATTAATCCTCTCTTAGTTCATCATTTCAAGGAGATTTAGCAAGCGGTGTGAACATTTATAGAATACATTATCAAAGTTAACACCAAAAGTTCAGGTCAAAATGCCTGCAAAAGTCATTCGCGTGACTAATTTGAGCCAAGGAGATCTTATATGGAGAGGTAACGCCCCTTTACATGAACTCTTATCTTCAACTGCATCATCATGGTGATGTTTTTGTGTTGCTTATCATTGGGGAGGGGGAGACGAATCAAAAACATATCGGCCTAAAAGAGCTATTTAACTACATATTGATCTAAAACAGAGGTGTACAACTCAAAAGTTGACACGGGCCAAAATCAACTTGATTGGACCTAGGCGGGCCACGCTATGAAAGTTTTGTACATAAAAATTGTAGATTCAGTAATTACCGTAACAACTTTTACATGCCATTTTTATGCAACAAAAATGAGGTGACAATCAAATATAATTAACTTACTTAATGGAAGATGTTGCACCGTTTTTCTCTCGCCATCCGGTGTAATGCTGGTAGTTGCTGTTCTTATAATGTCTCTTAAACTCTGATCTGTCAGTGCTGAACGTAATAGAGCTTTGTTTAATTTCATAAGAGAGAATTTTTGTTCACACATGCGATAAATATCCATAACAAATTTTACTTGTATTTTTTACGGAAAAGGAAAGCACTAGCTGAGTTAAATCCTGCCTGGCCACACAAAATGTGTTGGGGGGACAAATTTGGGTGGCGGGCCATATGTTGTGTACCCCCTAATCCAAAACATGCACGGCGATATTTTTAGCATAAGTCGCCAATTACAAGGCATTCGGCCCAACGATTTCTCTGATGTTGCTCTGGGAGACTTGCGATTCACATTTGGGCAAGGGACGATACCTCGCTGGTCCGCGATTCGTCATCTTTCTTGGAGATGAAGGTTGAATTAACGGTAGGATAGGTCCTAACTATGAAAATAAAATCACGCTGAATACCCGCCCTTGCCCTCTGGGGCGAATATTCCCTGTTTCCGCTCATTAATTCTCCGCATGCGTCGCATGAAACGAGCACGATCCTCGGATGAGGGATCTCGGTATTACTAGGTTTACTGTCAATGAAAACGGTGAATTATACGAAACCCATAAATGCGGCATTCTTATCATAATCGGCCAAAGGACTGGCAGTCTCCTCATAAAAACTTCTCGTTCATGTACTGTCGTTGAGGAATGTAGGGATGAAATTACACAATTACTCAAAATCATATCATACTTCGACAAAAATGAAAGTCGTCACTTATCACAAAATTTTTCTTTCTTGTCTTTCTGTATGAGTTTCGCAAATTATTGCATACGACTCTCGATTTTATCATATTGCATTTCTCTAAAAGCCTTAGTATTAACACAAAATAAGTCGTCCATGTTGAAATCGATGAACAGAGGTGTTTTCATTGGTGAAACCAATCTTTTATCCAGAATTACTGCTTTGAAATACTTTGAACCGGTACATCTGCAACTACTACTAAGTAGTATTATTTCTGTATGAAGGAAATATGCCACCGAGCGACAAGTATATATCACCTGAAACCCAGGATTCCATTGCATGCATTTGCACAATTTCTACCGAGACTTTCATCGAAAACGTCCAATACATTTAATGTAAAACGGGACTTGACCAACAGATTCACCGCGATTCAGAGAATGAATGCATTTATTTTATCCTCTATCTAAACCTTCAAGAAAAAGCCATCCTCTCTAGCCATCAGGATACTAAGCCAAATCCACCCACAAAGCTCGCTCCGAACTCACCCCTCATTTCACACAATCCGATCTCCACGAATCCGTGAAAAAATTACATAAATTGGTCGCCGAAGCCTCCTCCCCCCTTCTCGTCCACTACTAACGCACGCACAATGCGACGGCAAAGAAACGAACGAAACGAACACAGACACACATGACCTCTCTCCGCGATTCCTCCTGCGTATCTTTCGCAAGGGTCAGAGCATAGCATTTATACTCGAGATCTCCCCCCAGAAAAGAAAAATAAACGACAGGAGCCGTGCGTTTCTTTATTTTTTAACGCGTGAGCACCATTTACCGAGTCGCTGCATTGGTCAGTTAAAGTGAGGAAATGGATGAGGGTGAAGAGGTAGGGAGGAGAGAGAGAAAGGGGGGGGGGTGAAGAAGAGGGTTTTTAAGGGAGGCAGAGAGAGCCTTTAACTTTATCACCATCCACACCGCCGGTCCTCCGAACTTGCTCCCAGGGGGATATCCCTAGGGGTCCGCAAATTGTCCCGACGCTCAACCCCTCCCTACCGTGCCGTAACCCCTCTCTCTCACTCTCTCTTTTCCTCCTTGCCCCTAACACCTCCTCCTCACTCTCTACCCCGCCCCCTCTCCCTCCCTACCCTGTCCCCTCTCCCTCCTTTTTTTACCCCTCCACGCACAATATGCACTACCCTCTAAATCCTACCCCTCCCTCTCTACTATCAACTCTGCTTCTTTCCTAACTACTCCCTGCGCAACATTCCTTCCAATCCCCCTCCCCTCTTTCCGCCCCCCTCATCCATTCCTAACTCCCTCCCGTTCCTATCCGTATTTAAATTGGTCCAATAATCCCAGCCGCTTTCTCCCTCCTCTCTCTCTCCCTGTTCCTACTTCCATACTATCCATCCCCCCTTCAAAACCCAACCCTATCTTCCCCCTCTTCTTTTTCCCAACCTCTCTCCCTCCACCCTCCCTTCCCTCCACCCTCCTCTCCCTCCCTCTCTCTCTCTTTCCTCCCCTTGTCCCGCAAACCCTCGTCCGCATCCACTCCAGGGATTCCGAGAATGGAACGTCTCCGGATATAATGACCATGAGACAGAATGTCCGCAAATGTCGGAATCGCTAGGAAGAAATTTTCTCCGGCATTATGCTCCCTCGCCGACTCACAGGTTCTTTTTTTAAATAGGATTATCTTTATCTCTCTCTGATACTTAGCCATGAATATGTCTTAATCCGATGATGACTGTTATGATAAGGAATAGGTATATATATGCGTCGAAAACGCCATTCAAATTCTTCGAAAAATGCCATCGAAAAGAGAAAATTGGATGCCACGGGAAGATGGAACGTATCTTATCACATACCGTGACCACATTCAGAACTAACAACATATTCATCCGGTTTAACAGGAAATGGAAAAAAATGATTAATTTTAAAAGTTGTCATATATATAGTCATTCACAACGGCTAATTCCATAAAAAACGTGTTATATACATAGTAGAATGTAGAATAATGTATGTAAAAGGCGGATATATCTAAATGTATTCGCTGTTTTACCATTTCAAGCTATTCTACTTTCTAAGAAAGTATCTCCTTGTATGAAGCTGAAACATGGAGTCAAAGAAAAAAATATGATGTGGCCACCACATGACGTTCTCCATAACTATTATATTTCTAAAAATTCCAAATGGGTTATATGATAATAAATATTTTGAGGAACTGCGACAAAAATTCAGAGACCATTCAAAGACCGTACAAATAACAGACAAACTCATACCGTAACCTTCTGACATTGGATATAGCCACGAAGACATAACAATTAAGAAAATAAAAAGAAGCGTTACTAAGATGTAACTAAGCTTAAATGGTTTACAAAAGTGGCCTCCAGGTGGTGTGGTGGTGGAAACTACATAATGTGGTATTTAGAATATCTCTTAAACAGTGCAATATATGGGGAAATGTTTTGAACAAAAGTTGTAGAAAATTAAATTTCCTACAACGTTTATTACGATAATTTTTTACATTGATCAAGTATTAAAGCAAATATTTAACAAAAATATGAAGTGGCCACTGCATTAATTTCTCCATATCAGTAATATTTCTGAAAATTCCAAGGTAGTTAGATGATAATAAACATTTAAAGAAACGCAAGAAAAATTCAAAGGCCTTACAATGACAGATAAACTCATACCAGCTGATATTGGATATAGCCACGAAGCTCCAACATTTATGCATAAAATGGAGCGTCAAGTGTTTACAAAAGTTGCATCCAGGTGGTGTGGAGCAGCTAAAAAAATATCATTTTAAAATATCTCTTACAAAATGCAAATGTTTCGTACAAGAGTTTTCAAAAACTACAAAGAACAGAAATAAACTCATACCGTAGCCTTCTGATATTGGATATAGCCACGACGCTCCAACAAATAAGAAAATAAAAAGGAGCGTAAAGTGTTTACAATAGTTGCCGAAAGGTGGTGTTGTTGTGGCAGCTAAACATTTTAGTTTTAAAATTAAATTTCCTGCGACTTTTATTCCAGTACTGTTTTACATTCTTCAAATATTAAATAAATAGAATTTCTCCTTAACAATGCGTTATACAAAAATGTTTCAAACAAAGCTAATAGATAATATTATCTATGAAGTTTATAATAAACAACATTTACATTTATG
This sequence comes from Tanypteryx hageni, assembly GCA_028673005.1. NCBI lineage: Eukaryota > Metazoa > Arthropoda > Insecta > Odonata > Petaluridae > Tanypteryx > Tanypteryx hageni. The sequence goes on along the minus strand of CM054116.1, from coordinate 69,165,745 downwards.
AAGAATTAAAAGAGCGATTTGCCAAAAACCAAAATATGACTAGAGTAAATATCTACCTTCGGTTGAGCGATATATTTTGTTATAACAAAATCAGCTCTTTCTATATAAATAAATTTGGTATTGATACGAATGTAAGTTTTTGAGTTAGAGCGCCCACAAAATCCTATCACATACAGACCGACAGACACACAGACATCATCGAGAAAATAGTCAAAACGTGTTCAGGAGACCTTAAAACGTACAGTAATTTCCAAAAGTATTCCAACGATTTGAGCGGCGCCGCTTTCGCGGGAGACAGAATTTTAACTTCAAACCTACGTGAAGGTTATGTAAGTCGGTGACTATGTACCTATTCCTGTCATGACGCCACCTCAGCCTTCAAGGTTTATTATTGCATAAAATACGACGTATTCTTGCATATCGACTGGAGTCGACACAGATTATTCCGCGTCTTGGGCGATCGTTCGAAGGTACTATTATAATTCGCCATTGTTATTTAACAGTCATTCTTGCATCGTGATGATAGCGTGAGCAGGCGCATGGAATTGTTTTTTGGCCAAGTGAGGGGTTGTTTGGGGAGGGCTGAAGCAAACTCGCTGCGTAATTAGTTCTAATAGTAGAAGTACGAGTGGATTTACGAATTTCGAATCGACGATTTCATCGGTTTTATCAAATTCCCCGGTTCGATAGTATTTGTTACATAACGGAAATAGCGAAAGTGACGAGGCCCAACTCTCAAAGACAGTCGAGATATATGCTTATAAAAAATAAACACTTTTGCACTTTATGTGCGTTTAAAAAAAGTAAAAAAAAACACTTTTGCAGTTTCTTCTTCCATTACTTGCTACTTGATAGCATTTTCCGTATATTCCACGTTAAACACCGACGTAAGAAGTCGGTTTGGCTGACGGAATGCACTAGATTGTATTGCGGTATATCTTTTTTATAATTAATTGAGTTAAATTGTTGTTTCAGCCATCATCATTTCCTTTCACTTCGTTATTAAGTGAACCTCATTTTCACAGACGAGTCGAAAGTAATTCCAAGATCTCTGAACTATGTGTGACTACTCGGTTAAACATGCAGATTTCCGACTGATTTCGCAAAAGTTTTTGCGGGTACCACTAGATGGTTTAATTTTTTCGTGCGAATACTTAAAAATCCCTTTTTTTCACTTTTTCAGTCTTGTGCCTTCAACATAAATGTCAAATATAAAATTTTTGTTGATCTGATAAATATTATTTCCATCACATACACACACACACATCATCATCGAGAAAATTGTCAAAACCTTTCATGGGACCTCAAAACGTGCATTTCCTTTGAAATGTCGAAATCGATTTTTTTCATTAAAACAATACTTTTCCCTATATTACGAATGAATAAAGTAAAAACTGGATGTGACAATAGTAAACACACTCTTTGGGTTGACCGATATTTATCAAAAACTAATCAACTCTTGTGCCTTCAACAAAAATGTCAAATAGAAAATTTTGCGTTGATCTGATTAATAATTGTTGAGTTGAAGCGCACACAATATTTCAATCGATTACACGCACATTCACAGACATCATCGAGAAAATGGCCAAAATGTGTTCAGGGGATCTCAAAACGTGTATTTCCGTTGAAATATCGAAATAGATTTTTTCATGAAAACAACACTTTCCCAGAAAGTAAAAATGGGACTAATTATTGAAAAGTTTTGAAATGTGTGCATGAAGAAAAATAATGAAAATGAAATGGAAGGGTCGCGTAAAAATAATGAATTATTAAGACTAGGAGATAAGAAATCTGATGTGGCCACCACATGACTCTCCATATCTGTAATATTTTTAAAAATTCCAAAAAGTTTACATAATAAAAATATTTTAAGAAACTGCGAGAAAATTTTAGTCTTTACAAAGAACAGAAATAAACTCAAACCACGGCCTTCTGATATTGGATATAGCCACAAAGCTCCAACAATTAAGAAAAGAAAAAGGAGCGTTACTAAGGCGTAACTAAGTGACAATTGTTAACAATAGTCGGTAGGTGGCGTGGTGGTGGCAGCTAAAAATATAAGATATCTCTTAAATATGGAAAAATGTTTCAAACAATGGTTGTAGAAAATTAAGTTTCCTACAACTTTTATTCCAATACATTTTTACATCTATCAAATATTAAAGCAAATATTTCAAAATAACGGATAAGAGACAAGAATAAACACACACTTCCGGTAGACCGATTTTTACCAAAAACTAATCAGATCTTTTAACTTTTATAAAAATGTTAAATATAAAATTTCGCGTTGTCCTGATTAATAGTTTTTGAGTTAGAGCACCCACAAAAAAGCTATCACAAACACACACACAGACATTATCGATAAAATGGTCAAAACGTGTTCAGGGGACCACAAAACGTGCATTTCCGTTGAAATTTTGAAGTCTATTTTTTTCTTGAAAACAATACGTTCCTCTATGCTACGTATGGAGAAAGTACAAATATTAGAAAGAAGGCGAATTGGATGGGACATTTTCTGGGGAGATACTATGGTGGTTGAAGGAATATTTCAGGACAAAATACGACGAAGGAAGGTGTGGAGAATTCAGTTTAACAAATAATTGCGGACATGTACGCAGACAGAACGCTAGCGATGATGACTCTAGTAGACCAGAGGTGTCTAATGCGTTCGACACTAGTCAGAGGTGGCGAATTGATCCTATTCGTCAGTTTTTTTTCTAATTTCGAAAAAATATATGAAATTTACATTCATCGGTATCCGTGGAAAATGTTTTCCATAACAAGCAATTTGGAGTATTATCGTAATAACGTTTGAAGTATTTGAAACTCGTTACTATTGTTCACCATGTACAGTATTAGCATTGATTGATTTCGGTTTACAACCTCAAAACAGCTTTCAAAAAATTGTTCAACATTGTATATATTTTCTATCGTGTGACGAATATGATGCCCTGATGGCCACATGTGTACCAAATATGATTCCTGACCTAAAACATCGAAATCAAATAGGAAACCTCTGTGATAGATATAATAATTCTCATGAATTTTAAAATGACTATATCAGCTGAAGTTTTCTGATATTTAGAAGAAAATTTGAAATAATCATTCTGAAATTTCTAAGTGCCAACATGCAGTTATAAGCCCAGTTTCTGAAATATAAATCTAAAGAAGTAAAGTAATTAAATATTATTTTGAAGTGATGGCAATGAAAAGATCAAATTTTCCACTACAAAGATTTGTTTTGCCATTAAACTACTATTGGACCCCACATAAGTTAAATTACATTTACAAGAACGACTAATAAGGAAACTTGATTCCAGAGAGAAGAACATTCTAAGACCGAGTGAATTTTATTTAAGCAATTATGTACGCCGGGATACAGAAAGTCTTATCATGAGTATAGTTTGATGGCAGATCATGGAAATGAATTGCTGAAATAGCTGACATGAGAATGAAGTTAGCATCAATCACGTTTCACGACTAATCTCAAATGGGCAACGGATCTTGAAAATGGTGTACTTTTTATTCATAGATCTAAAAGTTTTCAAAGAAATATAACAGAAAATTATTTCACTGTTGGAAAACACCAAGTTAAAACGTTTTATTAAGAAGTAAATTTGACCAAAATAAAATTAAGTTTTGTCTTCTATAATTGAAAGGCATCAACAATTATTGTTTAACTGACAGAAAAAGTGACAACAGGTATTTCAATGGTAATTTTTTCAATAACTTTTCTACAAATATCGTTACCCGCAATGTTATCCAAAAGGAAATAGAGTGAGAACATTAGCTACAGTTTCATGGTTGGAGCAATTAACTGTTAAATAATTGGGAAAGTTTTGCAACGAACCAATTAGATAGTGTGTATGTGTGTAAAGTATGCTGTCTCATAGCTAATTAGATTAGTCTTGATTAAAGGAGTCAAATTCTGCTCATTATACGTTTTGCATTTAAAATTTCCATAGTCATACATCTTTAAAAAACCTTTTCAAACAGAATATTGCAAAAAATCCAGACTAGTTTAATATATCATTTCAGATTATTTTATGGTTTTCGTGTGTCCGTGAAGGGTATGATTGCCATCAAGGTAGAGTATCACAGGTGATATGTCGGAATTGAGGATGGTTCATGTGTACCTTCTATTTAATTCAAGTATCAAAAAACACCCCTTGCCAACGAATGTTGCGCTGCGATATGTGAAAGGACGCCCGCCTGCGCATTTTATACTGCCTTCAAAGTTGAATTTGCTTAGGTTTTAATGCTAAGAAATTATTTTGACAATTTTAATTATAATTACGTTTTTACTTTTCACGTATATCCGTCGGTCAGCAACAGCACCCCAGGGGCTGTTAATACGCGATTCCTTAAAACAAAAGGATAATGATTCGAAAAAGATTTGCAAAACCACCGACTTTTGCAACAAAAAGCAGGCATATAAACTCAAAGGAGCGCTGACCATGCAACCTTTACTAATTTATTTCAGTTACCTCGTGAGAATCTGACTCACGCTAGTGTCGACTTGGAGTCACCGGATCAGTTTTGCATAATCAATTTTCGATTCCATCCCTTATTCGGAATTCGAAGGGGGTAAACTTCTGAGAAAAATGGCGGCCCAGGAATAATCGATATATTATTCCAGTTCAATCATTCATCTCATAATAATTCAACTGACGCGGGGCTAAAAACATCCATCAATCATCGAGGTGCGTAGAGCTCCCTTATCAAGGAGAAAATTTCGCGAAATCGAGTGGGCTCGAGACGATGTCATTATTTTTTTAAAGTCGGCGACCAGATGGTATCCGAGACAATTCAATCGCACCCTCGTATCGTGGTGCCGCGGAGTCATTTTGTTCCCCACCGATACTTTACGTCCGACCACGATTCGCCCCTTTTAAAGCCTCCGCATAGAGAAATTCTATCGAGATCCCTTTACCGCCCTTTCATACCCTTTCCATCTTCCCCTTCCCCCCTGCCTCCATCCCTCACACCTCCCCTCCAAACTCCCATCCACCCTTATTTCCATTCCCCAATTTCTCTCCCGTCAACCAAGAACAACTTCTCTTCGCTGGACCCTTGTTGTGTGCGTGTCGATTTCCCAACTCCGCTAGTTGCTCTATCCATCCCCCACATCCACACAGGAACACACTACCTCCTTCCTGTTTCCAATCTCCCTCCCCTTCCCTTCGCCCGACCCCGAACTACTGTGGAAAACGGATCCACTACTAAAGCTGTGAGCCCGACTCCTCGCCGATCCCGCTCTTATAAATGGCCGAATGGTTATCCCATTCGGAAAACGCTGCGATTTCGACGCCGACCAGGCCCGCCTTCGTTCTTCTGGGGAAAGGATTCCACTTCGTACCTGTGGCTTCCGATTATCTCAGATGGATTACTGAAAATTTCCGAATCCCGCCTTTATTCATCTATGGTTTTCGAGAGGCCCTGTTGTGGGTCTCGTTATGAAGCTGTTAAATGAAATCTATGGCGCCCAACAAAAAATAATATACCATATTGCTTGCAAATGCCATAAAAATTGCAAGGCTTAATTTATAATTTTCGTTATTTTTCGCTGCCGAGATGCATAGACCAAACCAATTGCAACCTTAAGTAAACATTATTAAATGCGTTGATGGGAAGCTTTTTTCCTTCATCGGTGGAATTAATATAGGAAATAGTTCTTAAATAATTGATTCATACATCTTCAAGTCTGCACATAGAAGGATCGATGTATTATTAAAAACAGCGTGTCTTGCGACCGTTTATAACTGAAGTCCACTAACAGTAGTAATGTAATCATGTGAAATATGTGCATAATTCTAAAAACTTTTCTCACAAGCCTTTTTTGATACGACTAATATTTTTTCTACGAGATATGATGCGAAGTTTATCTTTGTTCATAAAAAGATGGCATCCCTGCTTGGGTTATGCGAACCATTTATTTCCTTTTCTTATTGACCATTGCCCAACAAATCCTTTGTACCAAACTTCGCGAAAATCCACTCAATAGTTTCGGAGATGAAACATGCGGACAGGTGGATGGACGGACACGACCTTGCCATAAGGCGCTCATTTTTTTCTTTTTGTAAAGAACGACTAGAAACTGTGTTAAATTATTTTCGCTGTTCATACTCAATGTACTTTCATTATCTATCTTGCCAGCATGTTGGAGTGCATAACCAAAGCGGCGAATAATAAGAATAAATGCATTTGAAGAAAAATAAGGATACTCTCGCACGGTATACGCAAAAAAAATTTCGACTCCAGTAAAACAGACTCTTAACATCATGCATCGTAGAATTTATTTACGCGTTGAAACGACAGATTCTAGTTCAATTCAATGAAGTTTTAGTGATGATGGAAAGCAATCAGTCAGAACTGCGAAATCTTACCGACGTTAGAAGCGTCGTCCCAAGAGCAAACGACTGCTCAGATTCCGTTCACTCTATCGCAAATACTGTTTAGGTGATGTGAAAGTAATGTGCTTTCAGGAGCGAAAGGAATTATTGTTACGGATTCTATTTCTCAAAATAACAGATTAAATTTTACACATAAGAAAGTTTCCATAGGGTCAGCACGTTTGTACCGTGAAAGGTCGCGATTCTCGCAAAACTAAATGGTTTCCTGTTGAGCATCATGGAAGGAAAAAAACGTACATTCTTAATATCTGATAGCTAGCTAGATAGATAAACGTCTATATTAGGGCAAGATTAAGACTAGGCGGTCTCGCCTTCTATTGTCAATTACAAACAAAAGGAAAGAAAACAAGAGGTCCTAATCAATCAATGTTGACGTCGCGAATTGATTACTTATATTGACAGGAAATGTTTCAGTATGTGTTAGTCATTACAAGGAATTCTCATACTAAAAATACTATTGTAATTCATAGTTTATCAATTATGGAGAAAAATTGGAAAAATTAATAGAGCAATATCAGGTTTAAAATACTAAAATCAATGTCAAAATCTCTCTCTGACATATTTTGCATGTACATATATTTTTTAAATAATCGAATTTAATAAATGTTACTGTTTATACGCTAATATCGTATGTCTGGATCAACTGCCCATTGCTGAAGAGTAGTCGAGCATAAAAGAAAACACATTTGTTCACTCGTCTATGCTCAAGCCGAGTTCGGTAATAATTGTCTCCATGGCAACAATCCGATAAACGCTATCTTTTAGTAGAAATTCAAGAAAATACAATCAATTATCAAAATTAAAATCTACATTCTTTTCCCCTTAGAACAATAAAACCTTGCTCAGATATCACAATTTTAAAGATATTTTGAAGTATTAAAGAAAACATCTCTGCACGATGGATTTGAGATTTCCTATGTAAAACAAATAGGGAAAAGGTCCTGGAATCGAACCCGGGACTTCCATCTTTGCCAAGTAAAATATAGCTCGAGGTGAGCCCTGACAGCACGAACCTCATTTCATGAAAGTCGGTCCATTGGGGAAAAATTTGTTAGTAGGGGGCACACACACATACAAACAGGATCATTTCATAAGGTTATGTATCTTTTGGAAACTAGCCTAAAAACACATATACATAAGTGCAATGTCAAGTTAGCATTTTTGGAAATGAAAAGATGAATATTTTTTTGATTTAGTAAATTGATCAGAGCTCATCATGTGCAGTTCACTAGCTTCTCCGAGACTGCAATATTTTATATTAGCTTTACCCGCGCAGAGTATCTGCGCGCTAGTACTATGTATCATAAATTTCCTTATACACACAATTTTCGATCTCTTGATTTGCTGATACAATAGTTAAGAGAGTCAAATGACCTCGCCATCTCTCCCTCCCTCCCTCTGTCTCCCTCACTCTGTCTCCCTCCCTTCCTCTCTCCCTCCCTCTCTTGCCATTAATACAGTTCACCAATGCAACACCAGAGGATGCGATAAACTACTAACTACACTTCATAGAAGAAATTTACAACAAATCCTTTACTGTCACTGCTTGAAAACTCTAGAATGGCCTTCCAACGTTAATAAAAACTCTCTATCTCTATGCACTTTTAAACGCTTGTATTACAAGTATCTCCTCACACTCACCATGCATTGAACCACTCCCTATCTTCTCTTTCAGGTTGCCGCTTATTGGGCATAAATTCACAATAATTACTCAGTAATCAAGGCTCGCCGAGAGCACGTTGCTGTTAGTGAAGATTTTTTCTGAGCTAACAGTGACTGGTTTTCATCACGCCCCTGAGCGTCATGGCTGCCGTACCTCTACCTGGAGGAGGCCACCGACGGTCCTCGTCGACCGGACGGATAGCCCGGCTTGTCCTGGAGGATGGCTCGTCGGTGCGATTCGTTCGCCGGACCTTCGACTCCGCAGAGGCATGGAGGAGGGAACTGGCTCTCTAGTCAGCTTCTCCACTTCTGCATAAGACCAGCCCATCTTCGGTCCCTGGAGCTCCTGACTTCGTCGGGTGCCATCCTGCTGCGGGACCGCCCGCTGCGTCATCTTCGGCGATGGAAGTCCCCACTCCGCCGGACCTGCCTGCTGCTGGCGCCTCCGCAGCTGTTTCCGCCCCTGCGGTGACTTTGCCGCCCTCAACGGCCGCCGCAAAAAAGGGCCCCAAAAAGTCCGTGAAGGCACGAAAACCGGCCAGACACGACGAGCAGAAGCACCTGACGGCTTCTGAACCCGTTACTGACGAAACCTCCGCCCCAGCGGAGATTTTGCCACTAGCGATTGCCGCCGCTAAAAACGGCCCTTTTACGGGCCATAAAAATCCCGGAAAGCCACCTTCACCGGCAGCAGAGGACGAGGACCTGCAACTGGCTACGCCTGCTTCAGTTCCAAGTATCACCGAAGAGGCCATGGACATCTCAGAGGGATTCCGTGGCAAGAGGAAGCTGCCTTCCTCGCCCAATCCTTCCGAAGACGGACCAGACCTGGCCAAGCGGTCTGCACCCGTCCTTGGTGAGGTGCCTTGCACTTCTAGCGCCCCAGATGGGGACTTTGTAGTGGTGCGGGGTAAGCGCTCTTCGAAGAGGGGGAAGGCTTCCTTTTCTCCCATGCCCTCCGATGCCGCCCAGTCGGCAACCACGACGGACGACGCCCCGGCGCCGCGCCCGAGGATGGCTCCCATCACCGCCTATGGCCTTCCCTCTCACAAGAGGGTGGCAGCTGCCATCAAGCAGGCTGGTGGCGGTGGGCACTTCGACATGCAGGTCCGCCAGGCCTCCACACGAATCCTGGTGACAACGTCGGCGCAGCATCGTGCAGCGCTGAAAGAACTGGACGCCATGGGAGTCCAGTATCACACCCAGCCACTGGACCTCAAGCGGGCGACCAGACTCCTCATCCGAGGCGTCGCCACGGACTACGACACGCAGGACATCGCGGCGGACCTCTCTTCGAAGGGGTTTATAGTCCGTGGAGTCCGGCACATCTCCGAGATCCGCGGAGGTGAGAAGATTCCCACCCGGCGCTGCATCGCGACTGTGGAAAAGCAACCAGGGGGCGTTGCAGTTGTCAGAATTTCCAGCGTCTGCGACTGCAACGTCTCCATTGAGCACTTCAGGGGTGGCCGTGGCCCCATGATGTGTTTCAACTGCCAGAGATTTGGTCACCGGGCAGTCGCCTGCACCATGCCTCCTCGCTGCTTCAAGTGCGCTGGAGACCATCCTTCCCGGGAATGTCCCTTACCGGCAACCTCAGTCCCGAAATGCGTGCACTGCGAGGGGCCTCACCTGGCCTCCTTTCGGCAGTGCCCAGTTTTCATCGAGGTGTTGAAGCGCTACGAGGATGCTTTATTGACGAGGAAGGCCTTAGTGTGCTGGCACCAACCGAGCCAACATACTTGCCCTCATCTGACGTTCTCGATGTCGTCGTCGCTCGGAACATCGTAGTGTCGGCGAGCATCTACTCCGTCTTCGCCCTCTCGTCAGATCACAATCCGACACTCCTCCTTCTTGGTGGATTGCCGGTGAAGATCCACCCGAGAGAACGTCGCGACTTCGCCCGAGCGGACTGGGAGAGCTTCCGCAAGAACATCGCTGTGAACCTCCCAGATCACCCGGCTCCACCAACAACAGCGGTGGAAGCGGACGCCATGGTTCAACGTTTAACGTCGGCCATACAGACATCCATGGGTGCCCACATCCCTATGGTCCAGACTCGACAGTCCATCAGGTTTGCGCTGCCTACCGGACTGCGGAATACCATCACCTTCCGCAACAGCATCCGGCGGCGGTGGCAGCGCCACAGAACCCCGGACCTCAACCAACAGCTCGCCGACCTCAACTTTGAAGTCCAGCTGCTGCTACGCGAGGTTCGACAAGAGGCCTGGGAGCGGTACCTGTCGACTGTCTCCCTCGAGGACCATTCGGTGTGGAAGGTCTGCCGGCAGTTGCGCGGAGGACAGCGCCGCGACCCTCTCCTATCCCACGGGAATAGGCTGGCAGCCACTCCCTCAGAAAAGGCGGATATGGTGGGGAAATACCTCCGTGAGGTCTTCACCCCCAACCCATCCACACCGGAATCAGCGGAAGCTGAACTGGAGGTCGCTGAGGAACTGGCGGCGATGGACCGAGGGCCCTTGGACCCAGACTCCATCCCGGAATTCCGGCCGAAGGACATCGTGAATGTCATGAGGGGGCTGAACCTGCGACGAGCGCCGGGGGACGATGACATCTGTAACACCGTCATCCGGCAGCTTCCAGTGGCGGCCGTAGCATATCTTGCCAGCATCTACACCGGCTGCGCGAGGATCTCCCACTTCCCGTCATCTTGGAAGCGGGCGAAGGTCGTCTGCATCCCAAAGAAGCAGGACGCAGAACTAAGCCCGGCTGATCTCCGCCCCATCTCCTTGCTGGCGGGCTTTGGGAAGATGTTCGAGAGGCTGCTGCTGCCCGAGATTCAGCACCACCTACGAGAGGGGCAGTCCCTCCCTGCGGAGCAGTTCGGATTCCGAGAGGGTCACTCAACCACTCACCAGCTGGCGCGAGCGACGTCCTTCATCACCGACGCCTTCAACAGGAAACACGCGGTCGCAGGGGCCTTCTTCGACATCTCGAAGGCCTTCGACCGCGTGTGGCACGAGGGCCTCCTGTTGAAGATGCATCGACTCCAGTTCCCGGCCTGGATTCTTCGCCTCGTTGAATCCTACCTACACGGCCGGGAATTCCGGGTGAAGTGGCTCCAGGACGGATCGGATCTCCAGCAGGCACGGGCTGGTGTTCCGCAAGGATCCGTTCTGGGGCCAGTACTCTTCAACATCTTCACCCACGACGTGCCACGAGACCATGGGTGGAACATCATTTTGGCCCTGTATGCGGACGATGCGGCGATCCTTTGCCGCTCCTCGCAAAAATACGCAGCGGCCCTGGGATTACAGGAGGCAGTGGATACTCTGGTCTCGTGGTATCGTCGATGGCGGATCGCCGTCAATCCGCGGAAGACGAAAGCCATCGTCTTCCACCCCGGATTTGGCGCTCCGCCTGGAGTCGATCTATCGGTGATGGGGGACATCATCCAATGGGACAACGAAGTGACTTATCTCGGAGTTCAGCTTGACCGGAGACTGCTCTGGACATCGCAGGTCGAGCGGCTGAGGCAGAGGGGATTTGCGGCGCTCAGGAGGCTTGGTCCACTCCTGCGTTCGCGGACCCTCTCCATGGAGACAAGGAGGAGGCTGTACCTGGCGTGCGTCCTCCCAGTGCTGACCTACGCCTCTCCGATATGGTCATCGGCTTCACGGACGAAAATCAACCGTCTCCAGGTTGTCCAGAATTCGGCGCTCCGGTGGTTGCTGAACTGCTCCAGGCAGGATGGCAACGCCCGGATACATCGCCTGGCCGACGTGGAGCCTCTTGATGTCGTGTTTCCTTCGGCTGCGAAGGCATACTTCGCCGCGGTGGCCCTCTCTCCTCACGTGGAGGTCCGCCGGCTAGGAGATATCCAGGTTCGGTGGTGGGATCGTTACAAACGCCCCATCGCCAGCCTGGATACCATCGAATCCCTGCCTCAGGGAAAACGCCCCAGATTGACGGGGTTTTAGTGTGACCTCATCGGACACCAACTCTCAGATTCACAGCCAGGAGTGAAGACACCACAAGGGCGCATTAGGCATGAATGCGGGAAATGCGACCCTCCGACTGCCGAGGCAGTCGGATCCGAAGAAACAGTAATCATCCAGGCACATCTTACCCTACAATCCCTATTCTTTCTCACCCCCTCCCTTAAATAGATATTAATGTATGTATTATAAATGATTTTTCTCTCTTTCTCTCAAATTATTGTTTTTTCTCTTCTCTTCTCTGAACTGAACTCCTAAATAGGAATTTTTCACTGTTTTTTACACCTCTCTTCTCTTCGTAGGTGTTTTCCGCAGTGGGAATTTTTTTTGGGTTAAAACATAACTGATACACAGTTTTTTTTCGTCCCACAAAACTAACAATATTCTTTGGTAATTCTCTGTGATCTATTAACCAATATATAATTAATATGTATTTTATTCCAATTTCTATGTAATTAATTTTTTTAAATATGTAAATATTGTAACTACTTATATGACGAAAGCGTTAAATGTAGGAAGGGACTATATAGTCTCAATTTCGCCATAAATAAAGTCGTTTGTTTTCTCCCACACCTCTCATTCCCTCCTGTCACAATCCATCGATCTCCCTCTTTTCTCCGTCTTCTTTCTCTTTCCTCCCGTACTTTTTAATTTTTTATCTCAGATTTATCTTCAGATTCTACAATACAATACTATCATTATGATACAAACATCTAATATGTTTCAATGCTAGCTGTATCAGCTGTGTTTAGCAATTCAAAATTCTTCTCATAGCTCAGCACCTCCAGCGTGCCACGCATTGCCGTAGCGTTATATATATAGATTCTGATAGCTACTAGTTTCGTACAAGATGGCGGGCAAAAGTAACTCGGGTGCATTTGACTCAGTGCACACTAAATGGCCAACAAATTCTCCGCACTATAACTCACTCGACTATTTTGCTTGGAATACACTCCAAGAAAAAGTGTACGAGGGTCACCAGCAGCCATTTCGCAACAAGGCGGAACTACTGGATAGCATAGACCAGAAGTGGCCAGATTTGTTTACATTTGGAGCCGCATACGATCATCTTCAGAAGCTGGAGAGCTGCATGATACACATTCTGTGTTCATAAATGTACGAACGGTAAAATATAATGTATCGGAAGCAATTCAGATGTAATACATGCCCCTTAAGCATCTCCAATATGTCTCAAGTTCTGCAATGAAAAAAGTTTACACGCTTCTGAGTTAAAATTTAAATGATCCGCATACTATGTAAAAAGAGCCACATGCGGTTCGAGAGCAGCGATTTGGCTACCCCTGGAATAGGCCATAGAGGAATGTTGGTAACAAATACTATAATATTAAATTCAAGTTACCTTTTCTCAATGGAAATAAAATCATAGGCCGAGTGATTAATAAAACTGTTGGTTATATCATATACAAGTTACAATAGTGTCCGATTCTTCATTGTAAAAATTAATATCTCAATGAGGAACGCTAATGTTTTGAATCTATATTTTAATAAATTGTATGTTTTTAACTGCATTATTTGAATAAAAAATCCTGAAATTTATCTGTATATGTTCTTATTTATTTTTATGATTTTCACTTTCCCCCAATCATATTAACAGAACAGCGGGTCTTCAAATAGGACGAATTTGCTTATATATATATATATATATATATATATATATATATATATATATATATATATATATATAATAGACAGAAGTTATTTTTCTCTTTCGGTCCATTCAATCAGCGATACCCCGTTTGGATACGAACATACATCAACGGCCTCTTCAACCAAAAATATAATTCTTTTCCCGGAGACCGAAGGAAATAAAAGTATCAAAAGTCATATTTTGTCCAATATTTTTCCCCTCGTCATTTATTTTTATATTCTAGCTCACTGGAGAGACGCGTGGCCGTGTTTGTGTGCTTAAAAGGGCGACTGGACTGAAGCTGTGGTGGGGGAGAGGGAGAATGGGGAGGTGAAGGCGGAAGAAAAGAGCCAGAAGAGGGAGGAAAGTAGAAGAGACAGGAGGAAAAGGAGTGGCTGAGTACGAGGTAGAGGCAATCGGGAGAGGTGGAGGAGATGGAGATCGCAAGAGAGGGAGTGAGAGCGCAGAGAAGAGTGGAGTTTTTTTTTTAAGGAAGACGTGAAGGGGAAAAGAGATGGAGAGGAAGAAACACGGAGCAGGAAAACAGCCGGACGGTAACTAGAAGGGAAGAGAGGAGAGAGAAGAGAGGAGAGGGAAGAGAGGAGAGGGAAGAGAGGAGAAGGAAGAGAGGAGAGGGAAGAGAGGAGAGGCAGGAGAGGGAAGAGACGAGAGGCAGGAGAGAGGAGAGGCAGGAGAGAGGAGAGGCAGGAGAGAGGAGAGGCAGGAGAGAGGAGAGGCAGGAGAGAGAGGAAAGATAGAGAGAGAGAAGTAGGTGGAGGGGAGAGAAGTGGGAGGATGGATGGGAGAGAGGGAAGTAGGTGGAAGAGGAGTAGGAGAATAGAGAGGGAGGAGGAAGAGAGAGGTATGAAAGAGGGAGATGGATGAGAGAGAAAAGAAAGAGAGGGAGGAGGATGAGCGAGAGGAGGAAGGAGAGAGAGGAAGGAGAGAGAGGAAGGAGAGAGAGGAAGGAGAGAGAGGAAGGAGAGAGAGGAAGGAGAGAGAGGAAGGAGAGAGAGAGGGAGGGGATATACGGAGGAGGAAGAAAGATGGAGGGAGAGAGGGAGGAGAGAGAGATGGAGGAAGAGAGATGGAGGAGATAGGGAGAGAGAAGGAGAGATGGAGGAGGAAGAGAAATGGAGGAGATAGGGAGAGAGAAGAAGAGAGGGATGGAGGAGAGTTGGAGAGGGCGAAGGAAAGATAGGGTAGACAGACAAACGACTTTATTAAGGGCGAAATTGAGTCTCTTCTTACATTTAACCCTAGGAGAGAGAGAGAGAGGAGATATAGAAGAGAGAGAAGGGGAGATGGGAGAAGTAGGAGAGAGAGGAGAGACAGGAAAGGGAGAGAGAGAGATAAGAGAGGGTGGAGGAGGGATAGGAGAGGGAGGAGAGATAGAAGAGGGAGAATGGAACTGGAGAAGGGGAGAGAGGATGCAGGAGAGAGGAAAAAATAGGTTAAGCGGGGTGAAAATAAGAGGGAAGGGGGAGTAGGGGGTCGAGGAAGGAGGGGAAGAGAGGTACACAGGATGAAGAGGCGGATTGAAATTGGCTATCTTTGCCAAGGGAGATGGAAACGAGGGACAATAACAACGAGCTGGTCAGTCCCTGGATTGGGAGTTTGCGAGTGTGTGTGTGTGCGCGCGCGCGTGTGTGTGTGAAGAGGCAGAGAGGAGAAGCAGGTGGGTGGGGCATGTGGGGGAGAGAAATGAGGAAAAGTTTTTCGGGGAGGAGAGGGAGGGAGGCAGTAGGTGGGGGAGGGGCACGTTGGAGCGTGGGAAACGTAGGAGGGCACGAAGGAGGAGAGGAAAAAGGGTGCGTTAGCGGATGGCTAAAGGCTTTAGGATACGGCGGGTGGACAAAAGGGTGAGTAAAGGGTGCGGAGGGGGTTGGTGGAGGGGGAGAGGAAGAGTGGTAGCGGGCGGGAGCCCGGGAGGTGTAGGCGGGACGGTAAGGAATAGTATCAAGGGTGAAGGGGGGTAAAGGGGGGATGGGATTCGGCCTCTAGCGAGATCGTTTACATGAGAGTGGAAGTTGGGAGAGTAAGAAAAAAAGACTATGCCAAAATAAGGGATATGGAATGCGTGGGTCAACGCCAAGGAAGGCATCTGCATGTGCCTGCATATAAATATATTTTTCTATTTATGGGGATAGAATTGCGGAATACGTACGGTAGGAGAATGGGAGTAAAAAGGCAAGGGAAACGACGTGGGGTAGACGCGCGTGAGGGAGAAGTGGAAAAAAATTACAGGATTTTAGTTGGTCGAATTGGGAATAAAAGAGATGCGAAGCAGGTCTGTCGCGGTTGAGATTGCCATTGGGAAAGTTTCCGTATTTTGTAGGTAAGATATATTTAAGAGCATATTTGCTAGGCTTAAAATTTCCGGTCGCATGGAATAGAGGAAATGGCTTGTTTGAGGGTATATAATATATATACCCTCAAACAAGCCACTTCCTCTATTCCATGCGACCGGAAAATTTTATATATATATATATATATATATATATATATATATATATATATATATATAAATATATATATATATATTCCTTAAGTTAATATATATATATATATATATATATATGGCTTTTTTAATTTTGCTTCCATGACAGGTTAAAAGAATTTCGTTTTTCTTCTTTACTCGCATTAAAATGAATGCACGGCTATGGATATCCCTGGTAAAAATTCATGGAGACTTGTAGCTGTATCACTTTCGGGAGGATAGAGACAAATTAATGCGATCTGGCGCATGTTGAGACGCGAGATATTTCATCGCTCATGGATTATCTTTTTAAAAATTAATGCAAATCGTTGCTCACCGTTTCTTCTACGTGAAATGTCACCGCTTTCAGCCACAATTAATGGAAACGCATTCCTCGCTGCATTACTTCGTTATAGATTCGACAAGAAGACACAATAGCAGGGGTTTTCAACCGGTGGCACGCGTACCCCTAGGGGTACTTCAAGAGTTTTGAAGGGGCGAAAGCGTTAAACATTATAAATTTTCTTCTTACTTCCTCTTTCATGCATGACTTAGGAATCAAAAGTTGCGATGTTATGATTGAGAATAACATTATAAATCATAAAAACGCCAAAACTGCATTTTAACGTTATAAACATGGGTTATTTATCCCAATACAAGTTTTAGTCATTTTAATATCGCTTTAAAATGTACTGGGGAGTACGCGACCATTAAAAAAAATGCTTTAAGGGGTACGCCAGCAATAAAAGGTTGAAAACTCCTGCACTATAGCTTCCTCTCATCAATTTCGATATTTTGACAATTTCTGAGACCAAATAAAACTTATAAACTATGTAATCAATCGATTTATTTCGCGTCGACCTATAAAATCAAGTTAGTACGCTAAATCGCATGATGCGTTACTTTCGTTTCCATTTATCAATCATCTGGTGATCGTTTCTATGGATCCCATTTTCAATAGGCCAAAATTTGAATTTCGGACCGATTATTCATTCGAACAGACTCTCCGGAAGGGGGTTAAGGGGAAAGGGTGAGGTTAGGATGGGTAGAAACGTCGGCGGATCCTAAATTTCCTAAATTGCAAAGAGAAATAAACAAAACGAGACCAATCATAATTACGCAATTTTGTTTTTTTTTTTAGAATTTTCCCGGGACCGAGAGAGCGGTGCTCCCTTTCACCAGGAATCGAAAGGGAGGCGAAAAACAAGGGATATGGAAAATAAAGACAGCCAAAACTGAAAAGATAAAGAAAAAGGAAAATGCGTTTTACGAGAGAGAGAGAGAAGCGGGGATAACAAGAAATGTTTTTATATAAATGATTGGACGTATGGGAAAGGCGGGGTTAGCAAGGGGAGTGGGGCGGGCAGGGCAAAGCGCCTGGGCCGACTCTGTTTTGGACGATGGGCAGTCCAAGGGGGGTATGGGGAGCCCGTACGAACGTGAAAAAAGGGAGAAGACTGGAATAAACCAAGAGACAGAGACGGAAAAGGAGAGAAAGAGATAGGAAGAGAGGGAGGGAGAGTGATAGGGAACCTCGCGATGGAAGGGGGTGGAGAGATTGAAGGGAGGAATAAAAATAGGGTCTAAGGTCGAGCGGCCACGGTGTTTTTCCACAGCATAGCTAGAGGAGGAAAAGAGGGGAGAGAGAGAGTGGGGGAAGGAGAGGTGGGAGGAGGAAAGAACGTAAAAAGGGAGATGGAGGGGAGGGAGGAGGAGGGGGAAGGGGACGTGAGATGGAAAATTGGTTCATATGGAGATTCCTGGAAAGGATGGGGCCCAGGAAAGGAAAAGAATGGGTTTACTGTCCGAGTCCATGAGGGGAGGAGGAGGAGAGGGATGAGTATGCAGGGTGAGATGAAGGAGGCGTAGAGAGGGTAGGGAGGGTGCTTCGGAAGGGGGTTTGTGCGTCAAGAGGATGGGGAGGAAGAAAGTGAAATGGTATACCATCCTTTTCTCTCATTCACTTCGGCTTTTTTTTCTATCTCCTCCGCCCATTCCGTCTTTACAGTTGTCTCTCTGCACACCTTTCATCTTTTCCCTCTCCTTGCATTCGTCATCCTCTTCTCTTCAATTATCTATTTCATCCCCTCTTTCCGTTTTCTATATTCAGTATATACTCGGTAGTCGTGCATTCTTCTTTAATTTCTCTCCTTTTACTCTTCCCAAATCTCCAACTGACCCTTCTCATCCTTCCTCCCTTCTCCATTGTCCACCGTTCACCCATCCAGTTTTTTCCACACAAAAGCATCGATACGCTCCACAGTTTTATGCCCAAAGATATTTTATATCCTTGCATGTTAAACGGTGGGAAAATAGACCTTGATTGGAGAAAGTATTCCGTCTACGCGGAGGATGGATCCTAAAATATTTGCACTTTCCTTTCCTTGGATACGAATCCCATTCCTTTCGTTGCGTCAATAGAGTGAATTTCTGTGAAGTGCGCTATAAAATGCACTGGAATTTTTAGATGTCAAGAATTCTTTATCGTGAACATGTTTGCATGGCATCACATTAAATAGCGATGGCGATTGGAAACGTTATGAGGGTATCAAGTGCAAAGTATTTCATATTCATTAAATTTAATATTTAATTCAACAGCTCGACGTATATATTACTGTTGAAGCTTTTTTTAAGTTAATTTTCGCTAGATCTCATTCGGTTTTAGTCACCGAGTTGTGAACAAATAAAAATATTCCAAGACCTTAAAAAACGTTCTCTATAGATGTGAGAAATAAATTTTATTATGTGCACCAATATTAAGGCGATTTGTGGGTTCATTCTACCAAAAGAACGAATTAAGTAGGAGAAATGGACACTAGAAGCATAGCAAAGCAAGAGCATTTCTCCAAGGAGATTTAAGAGCTGAATTTTTATTTTTTTTGTCCGGCAAGATGGTAGTCATTTCGAAGTAGCCATCCAAATTCACTATTAACTCATCAGATTTTAAATGTATTTCCTAAATACCAAATTTATCTGAATTCCAACATCGGATCAAGCAGCCTTCATTTCAAATTCTATTTTAGGTAATATGACATTCCTGATAAAACGGTGTGACCAATATGATATTTTTTCATGAATATCATAAAACACTATATGCAGAACAACATTTTTGATAGCCTAGGCCTGTTGTCTCCAGTACCTCTGCGCCTGCCCATAAGCTTGCCTTCAAACTCAATATACTTCTTCGTGATTATTCTCATTTTAGTCCCAAATTTGGCATTTAAAATTCCATCGAGTTGTCGCACACCTTAAAAGAAAAAATTTCCCCAACATTTCAAAATTTCTCTCTTTTGATGTTTGTAATCTTTTTACTTCTGTTCCCGTGAAAGAAGCCGTAGATTTGGTTTTAGATATGCTTTCCAAAGCAGGTGTGAATCAAAGTTTGATAACTAACTTTTCTAACTTACTTGAAGCGTATTCTGAGCAAAACTATTTCCTTTTTGACAATAATTTTTATAAACAAACGGATGGTCTCGCGATGGGGTCCCCTCTTTCCCCTCTCCTTGCCGACATCTTTCTCAACAATTTAGAAGTTAACCTTTTTAACTCTGGCCATCCTCTATTAACTTATTCCGAACTTTGGGGTAGGTATGTGGATGACATTTTGTGTGTCTGGAGTGGTACAGATGACCAACTTTCTGAATTTTTAACCCTTTTAAATTCCCTCCACCCTTCAATTTCTTTTACGGTCGAATCTGAAACCAATGGTTTGCTTAACTTTTTAGATCTCACTTTGTCTCTGATGAACAACACACCTACCTTGGCTATTTTCCGTAAACCCACTTACACAGATCAGGTCATTCCCAATCACTCTTCCCATCATTTTTCTCACAAACACGCTTCTTTTCATTCTATGCTTCACCGCCTTCTTAGTATACCCCTTTATAAACCCAATTTCCTTATAGAACTTAACACCATTAAACAGATCGCTATCAATAATGGCTACAAAACTGGTTTAATTGATAAAATTATCTCTAAAAACGTTTACTTATTGCCTCCCAAAAAATCGTTTCTTTTCCGCCTAATCTCACCTCCAAACCTCTTAGTTGGCGCAGACTCCCATTTTTAGGAAACATTTCTTATAAATTGTCCAACCTTTTTCCTAAACTTAAACTAAAACCTGCTTTCTACTCCCCAGTTACATTTTCCAAATTATTCCTTAATGCTCAAGACCCGATACAGTTGTCATTAAGAAGTGGTGTATATAAACTTGCTTGTGATGATTGCGGAGCGGTCTACATCGGCCATACGGGGAGGAGTTTTGACAAGAGGATTAAGGAGCATAAGCGATACTTCCGTTTAAATAATTTGAATTCTCAATTTGCGATACATCTTTTAAACCTCAATCATCATAGTTCATTGTCGCACAGATCTACTGCATTAATGAGTATGATATAAAGCTTTTACTTAGTTCACTCCCAAATATTCATGGAAATTTTTTAATGTCATATCCTCGAGCCCTGGTACTACGCCTAGTTTAGTATTTTCATGCCGTATTAAATTTCTGCATCATCCTTTGGAGTTTTTATAGTTGTGGACGAAACTCAATGGTGTAGAACGGGTGGGCAAACCTTTTACGTGGCGGGCCGCATTAATGGCTGAAAATGCTTCGGCGGGCCATGTTAGGGTTCACATCGAAATTTATTTGAGAAAATTCGAGGGATCCTTTTAGTGAAAATCAATAATAAATAATATGCTATCCCCATAGCATCACTGGGAAAGGTTTTTAAGCTGCAAATATGAAGTAATCTCTATTTTATATTACGGTTCGCATTCGTAATGGCATCGCGGACCACATAAAATGCCCTCGCGGGCCGTAGTTTGCCCACCCCTGGTGTAGAAGAAACGTAGATTCTTTGACAATTTCTGTAACTTTAAACCTTGGGATTTAATTTTTAAATACTAGTTCATTATATCTGTTTTCCAGGTCCTATAAAAGATTAAAAATGCTTTCATTTTTCCTTTTTTCAATTTAAAATCTGAAGTTTATTTTGCAAAATTTGAGCCAGAATGACTGTCAGCCATAGACAGAAAATCACTTATGGAAAAGAGGCGAAGTTCTGCGGCAGACTACTCGCACGAAATGCGAGAAAAATCACGCGACGATACGTTTCTCGTGAAGTAACTGCTTCCTCGCGACATTCGGAATTAGAAAGTTGGACTCGCACGTTATGCCATCTAATAATCCGCACACCTTATAAAATATTCTTTTTGCCCGAATACACTCTATTAAAAAATAATAACTTCGCGCTGCTAATGCGTTTGTTTTCCGAAAACTACAGCGACATCTTTTCAAGAGCTGCCGAACGTAATGCGTTTTATGAGGGTAGCTGAAAAATAAAGTAGGAATATGTTCACAACGACGCAATAACGGCATTAATTCATCCCGTCGCTCACAGAATAGGTTGCGAACGCCGAGCGACTACGGTGGAGAGGGGGTGTAAAGGAAAGGAGTGGGAAGATATTTTCATGAAACGCGAAAAGAATTCGGTTCGAAATGGAGATACGAGAAGAAATGGAGATACGAGAAGAGATGGAGTGAGAGAGAAGGGGAAGCGGGAACTCTGGAAATGGACGGAAGTGAAAGGATATGTCGGGCAAGGGAGGGAGAGTAAAGAGAAAGGGAGGGAAAGAGAGAGTAAGAAAGTAGGGGCAGAGAAAGGGAAAAGGATGAAAGATATGAAAGGTGTAGGACTGCATGATGAGAGAGAAATGGCTGTTATAGGACAGTTGGAGGGGAAAGATAGTGAAGGGATAAGGGAAAGGGGACTCCAGAGACGGGGGAGGTATTGGAGTTGTGTTAATTCGAAAGCGAGAGAGAGAGAGACGGGCGAAAATAAAAGAGTTCGGGACATTCCAGAGGAGAGAAGCGTGGGAAGAGTACGAGTGTTCACTTGCCGCCAAGTGAACTGTGAAACAAGAAAGAGAGGGAGGAAAAAAAGAAAAAGTGGGAGGGAGACATTGGGAGAAGGGAAGTGGGTGGGGGACGAGAGGCCGTGACGTCAATGAAGAGGGGGTAGGTGGAAAAATACCCGAGGGCGATTTTAGGAGAGGAAAATACGACTTTTTAAAAACTTATTTCAGTATCGAGTGAAAGACGAAATAATATTTTAGACGCTCGGCGAAATAGCGGCGTATTGATGAACCGGAGACGATGGCAAATAGAGGAATAAACACGAAAGGGCTGTTTCGATTCGGAAACCCCGTCGAACCGTCCGCCACGCTTATTGCGACGGGAGTGGTGAGTTAGAGCGATTTATTTCGCCGCTGTTTTGGTTAAGGTCGCCACCAATTCTTCCGTTACGACAAAATACGCGAAATATTAAAACTCGTGCGCATTAAACCCTTTAGGGCCAACAAATAGGCACTGTGCTTTTTAAAATATTTATATTTACGAGTTTTAATTAATTAATGATATGAAATACGAGAGACGAATCCTCGAGACTATCCCAATATATATGTTACTCTCCTAACATTTTCAGCGTAGCTTTCCTATGAATGTTAAAAGACTTGAAAATAAAATTGGCAGTTTTTGAGCGAACTTCCTGATATATAAATTCATCGAACTCAGGCGTTACTTTGTGGAAAGCCATTATTGTTCAAAGAAATAACTATACAGAATTTCTACACGAATATTGCGAAACCGGCAGCATTGAAAAACTATGTGAAATTTAAAGTTATTTCTTTGAATGATTTCCGGTATGTCGTAATAACTTGAAGCTAACTTCATTGGCATTAAAATTTAACTAACAATTCACCGGGTGCAATACTAGCCGATATTTTTTAAGCATAGGAAGCATTCACATCACAATATAGGCATCATTGCGTTTACAATGATAATTTCACTCAAACGAGGATCTTCGCCATGAATATCAATTTACCAAGGGCATGGGTAGAAGTGGCATTGAATCGAGACTGAAATAGCCGAAATATTTATTAGAATGTGATCGGAAATTTACGTCTCAAATTTTTAAGTCGAAGTAGTCACGGTAAAAATTATAAACAAGAGAGGAAAGGATTGGATTGAAAGTTGCATGAGGCACCTTTTATACAATTATCACATTTACAATGCTTCTAAACCTTATCCAAAAATAGAGAACATTAATTAAAATGTTTATTGCTCTCTATCTTCAAGTTTCGTAGATATTCGCACACGTCCTATTAAAACGAATTTAAAAACGCTAAATGAAATGGAATCTACGCATAACTTACTAGCTTAATACCTAGATGAGTTGGAAACTTGCGGAAGGGAACTTTAATAAGAAACTCCGTCGTTAACCTTAATAATACTCAAATGCGCCACATTCTTCTTGAGTACAATTAGGGCGAAAAACTGCTTAATTCCAAAGGTGATGACAATAGCAGTGACGAAAGAATGTCAACGACGAAATTCAATGACAAAATCACTTCTGCAATGGGAGAAAAATGTAAACCTATGGAATGTTCGAGATAGGGCACGTTATCGCAACTTCAATGCACAACACACTTTCAACAACGCACTACATCATCGCAGGTTCCTCTACTCGTGAATATATTACCGTCAGACATTAATAAATCTTATTTCTTTTACTTACCCGCGGCGACCTTCGCTACGGGGGAGAAAGTTCTGCGACGGTGGATCTGGATCTCTGTCGAATTCTATCTTCACATCACTTCTTTGGAAGACTTTGGCTGGTCGAATGTTCATCGCGCAGTAGAAAGTTCGCGGATCGCGACACTTGCGTGACCTGAGATATAAAGTGATAAGAACGTCTTAAGAAAGTCGGTTCAGATTTTCCCCGTCACAGTGCTTTCCGATCGCGCGCTCACTTCCATCGCTCCGACTCACTTCCATCGTTCCGAAGAACTACTGACTCTGGCTCTAGGAGAAACTTCGAGAGACCTCTAGGTCCGCCAAACTGCCTGTCTTCTTCAGTTATATTTTTTCGGTCGCTCTGTATTCCCGAGTCAAACGACATCGACCTTACTACTCCTTTAGGTCGCACCTCGTCCAACGTTCCCGCGAACCGCCTTCACAGATCTCGGAGGAACGGCGGGGGACCTCAACTACAGCCGCGCTGCGTGTGCGCTCTTCAGGTACCTTCCTTCGATCCCTTATCATACAATCTTTCCGAGTCAAACCTAACTCCGTTCGGATGTCTATTCGTAAACCGTTTACTGCACGCGTACACACTTTTGTCCCTCTCCGAAACCAACGTCAGAGGGCGCGGAGCGATTCCCAGAGACGATGGAGGCCATCGAGTTGCGCGTTTCCTTCGGCTCCATGTTACATTATCTTCATCTAAGTACTCGTACTCCGTTAAAATGACAGAATCACGCTGTGGAAAACGGAAGTTAGTCAACCGGCTCAGCGCAAATGAAAAACGATCCATTTCTCCAATTCACTTGAAAAAGCAGTAAGTGAAAAAGAATAGCAGGGGATCAGGAAGCTTACTACTCGGGAAGAGCGAATTCGGATAATTCGACAACTAAGTGTTTAATAAGTGACGGAGTACTTCAGGTTCCCTAAGGCTGCGAAGATTCTTTAAAAAAATATTATTATGTAATCATTAACCCTTAAATGCTACACTATGGGTGAAAAAAACCAGAGCAGCGCCGTTTACTTATAGCTCAGGAATGTACGGAGTAAATATCGTCTCCCCTTAGATGTGCTTTTCCGTAAGTCTTCTCCTGCTGTGTTCACTTTGCTTTTAGACCTTGGTCATAGCGTGTCGATGTATTAGAGATCTTTCTATAGTGGAGCACAAAGCATTTGTGGGGCTTTTATATATTACCGCTGCGAAAAAAGATAATCATGTTGATACAAACTATATTCGGTGCACATCATGCGAGCAGTTTGTTTGTGGTCAACATCGCAATATAATCTGTGAAAACTGTATTAAAAATAGATCAGAAGATAGCTCTTCATAAAGTGATTTTTCAGAATTATTTGTTAAAATTCATTTTGTATCATTAATAATTTTGCACTACTTATTTGTGCAGTACAAGATATGAACATTTTTAATAAAAACATAGGTACTTGTTGTTAAAAACATTTATTCATGCTAAATCCGCATACGAAAGCTGCCGGGTGAAAATTCACACGTGTAGTAGTATCGTGGTTTTTTTTAGAAGTGTAGTATTTAAGGATCAAAGAATAACGCACGCCACTCCTTACCCTTTTAGAATATCATATATACAAGTGTTATATTTTACTATATTTCACTTACAGGGCCGGCCCGAGCTATGGCCGACCCGGGCGCCAAAGTTTTGGGGGCGCTATTCCGATCATTTATCTATGCATTACTTGCAAGTGAATAAATATTGGACACCAATTTATATCGAGGAGCAGGCAAGAACCTTGATGGCATTCATTTTAGCTTTTTATTATCAATAATTTTACAGAGCGATGAATAAATGAACATGTACTATGTAAATATCTCAACAAACATTAACGGAGGGGGGCCCTGGAGTGCTATCTCGCCCGGGGCGCCAAAATTGCTCGGGCCGCACCTGTTCACCTAACCCTGGTAAAGTACACTAGGTTTTGGCACCTTACTCAGGTACACTGGGGCACTGAGTACCCCATGAATAATATTTGTATTTAGCCATTAACTGTTAGCAAACAAATGTGTTCATTTTTTAATTTATAAACATAAAAGTGAAAAGGAACAGTTTTAAAAATTATTTTAAACATTGTTTCAAATTATATCCGAATGATTCTGGCAAGTAAACTCCTGACAGCTCTTGAAGCGTGATGTAGTTTTGCAGTCGTTGCTGCGGTCGCATAGCTGGCATCTTCCACTCCTTGACTCCTAATTAATTGCAGTACTTTTTGAAGCCTCTGGCAGTCGAAGTTGTGAAGCTATGGACTTGAGGAGGGAAGTTCTCAAAGTTGTAATTTGGAGGCGTTCTTGGAGCTGGGGCTTGATCATAGCTTCTCTCAAGTTCATCAAGAAAACAGCTTAGATTTGCCTTTCATGCAATTACTGTGTGACAAAATAACAAATTTATTGATAGCTGCAGCTTTTAACAACTCATAAAAGATAGCAAGAGGCCATCTTCTAGTTTATCCACTCCGAGAGGTAAAGAGCTATATCGGCATCCCTGGCAAAAGATTTACGATTGATAAAATGTATAAAAACGTGTCTCAGTGTTAAATTTTATACTAATCTGATCGGTGGAGTTTTAGGTTTCATCGGATTTGGAAATTACAATGAAAAATAAAGTTCACTGAAACAAGTTCAAAAAACATACGATTCTGGTACACTGGGGTATTCAGTGTACCAAAGACGCTACAGAAAGCACAGAAACGAGCGATGACAAGCAATAAAATTATCAACATCATTTTACATGTCTCTAAACTTCGTGCCCCGTGGATAACGGCCGACTTAAAGCTATTGATGGCACGGCGCGATTCAATTTTCCGTCTCTTCAAATCAAATAATTGCCCAAATACGTTCAATGCCTACAAAAGTATTAGAAACAAAACCAAGCAACTGATTAGAAATGCCAAAATAAAATTTGCTTATTCTATATCAGGCTCCAATGTAACAACATCCGCCCTATGGAACAACCTGCGAAACCTCGGTATTGATAAGCACAAGGATTCTTCCTTACCACCAAACATATCACTAGATTCCCTTAATAAGAGATTCTCGACTAACCCAACAACAATCGACACCGAACAAAAACGCAACGTCATTAGTAGTCTTACGGTAAAAGCGAATGAGTCTTCCGGTTCTCCAAAATTCCACTTTAAAGCTGTTTCACAATTTAACGTACTTTCAGTAATACGCAGAATCAAAAATAAAGCCCAGGGTGCTGATGGTATTCCTATCCTGATCATAAAAAAATTAATCCATCTAATACTCCCAGTGCTCACTAACATTTGCAAACCACTCCTTATTTCAGGGAAAATTCCCATCGCAATGGAAACGCGCGTTAGTCCGCCAAATCCCTAAGAAATCTCTCTCCGCCAACAATGACTATCGGCCAATTAGCTTCCTTCTCACTTTATCAAAAGCTCTTGAGTGACTTGCGCATGAACAAGTAGCAGATTTTCTCAACGCAAATAAGCTACTTGACTCCCATCAATTTGGCTCTCGGAAGTCACATAGCACCACCACCGCGCTAATTAAAACCACCGATGATACCGTTTCCAACAAGTCATCTCCAACGACTCCTCGTCTTCATGGCTTAATGTTAACCAAGGCGGAACGCAGGGCTCACATTTTAGGTCCCCTATTGTTCTCTCTATTTATTAATGATTGTTCTCAATACTTAACTTACTCCCAGCGTCATTTGTACGCCGATGATCTCCAAATCTACTTTAACACCAAACCAAATAACTTATCTCTTTCCATTGCCAGCATAAATCATGACTTGGCTCAACTTCAAGAATGGAGTTATGATAATCTTCTCAACATTAACCCGTTGAAATCTCAGGCCATTTTAATCGGTTTTTCAAAACTACTGGCTTCTATAAACCTTGCGGAATCTGTTCCTATGTCTTTGAATGGCTCAGTTATTCCCTATTGCAAAATCATAAAAAATCTCGATATTCTAATTAATGAAACGCTTACCTAGAATAATCATGTAATAAAAGTATGCAAGACGGTAGACTCTTCCTTACACACTCTAAGGCTTCTCACTAACATTCTTCCCTCTTCACTAAAAATACAGCTAGTGACCTCTCCAATTCTTCCTCACTTCGACTATTGTGATATTGCATACCAGGACTTATCAAAGTATCTCGCCATTAAGTTACAACGTTCTCACAATGCCTGCATCAGATTCATCTTTAATCATAAAAAGTCTGACCATGTTTCAGAATACTTCCGTCGACTCTCCTGGCTAAAACTTGAATCCAGAAGAAACCTTCACCTCCTCTCCCTATTGTATCAAGTTCTTAATAATAACATCCCTTGTTATCTTTCTTCTCAGTTCGTCGCACCAATGCAATACCAGAGGATGCGATAAACTACTAACTCCACTTCATAGAACAGAAATTTACAACAAATCCTTTAACGTCACTGCTTGCAAACTCTGGAATGGCCTTCCAACGTTAATAAAAAACTCTCTATCTCTATGCACTTTTAAACGCTTGTATAAATTCATAATTTATTTTACTTTATCTTCCTGTATTATAATTACACTGTAATCACCCAGGCATATCTTACCCTATAATCCCAATTTCCCCCTCCCCCCTCCCTCATATGAATATTAATGTATGTATTTATAAATGATTTTCTCTCTCTTTCTATCAAATTATTGTTTTTTTTCTGTTTCTCTGAACTATTTAGGAATTTTTCGCGGTTTTTACTCCCCTCTTCTCTTCGTGGGTGTTTTCCGCAGTGGGAATTTTTTTGTGTTAAAACATAACTGATACACAGTTTTTTTTTCGACCCACAAAACTAACAATATTCTTTGGTGCTCTGTGATCTATTAACCAACATATAATTATATGTATTTTATTGTAATTTCTATGTAATTGATTTCTGAATATGTAAATATTGTAACTACTTATATGATGAAAGGGTAAAATGTAAGAATCTCAATTTCATCATAATTAAAGTCGTTTGTCTGTCTCTCTGTAAAGGATCTCTAAAATAATAATAATAAATCGACTTTATTTAAGGGCGATATTTAGACCATCTGGTCCATTCTTATATATAACCCTGTACATACTAGCTTTGAAATGTGGACTTGGAGGAGAATGCTGAAGATAAAATGGACAGATAGGATGAAAAACGATGAAGTGCTACGAAGAATAGGAGAGAAGCGAATGATTATACAGACTATCAGAAAGAGGAAGGCTAACTGGGTTGGACATTACCTGAGGAGAGAGAGTATGATTAAAGACGTGTTAGAAGGAAAACTAGATGGGAAAAGGGAAAGAGGTAGGAAAAGGTTTCAGCTGATAGACGATTTGAAAGGGAAAGAGAGTTATCAAGATATAAAGAGGACAGCGGAAAATAGGAGTATATGGAGAACCAAGTTTAACCAAGAATAATCACGGACCTGTCTACGGACAGACTACCTATGATGATGATACTACGAGCACAGGCGACTATGCCCTCGACGGGATTCGAACCCGTGACCTTGGTCTCCGTTTTCAGATACTCAAAACACTCGTCTACCAAGGCCGCCACAAGTTAATATGCATAACTATCTCTCACACGCAAAATATAAATCCGTGGGGTATTCAGTGCCCCAATGTACCCTTCCCGGGTTAAAATTTTATTTTGTATTTTCATGAAATCGATAGGAAAGGCTCGAAGAGAATCGATGTCTTACTCCAAGGCGTGAAAATTCGGTGTTGCAGAAACGAATAGAAGATGTTGCAGTCCATTTATATGGAAAAAGTATTTGATGAGTCCAAGGGTAGGCGCTACTGGAAGCAGGTTGAACATTTTTTTAATAAGATATGTTTCAAATAGCATACTCCAGACTCCAATTCTCCTACAAAAACGGGAATAGAAACGGGACGGGTGAGAGAGCGAAAGGAACCAAGAATAGACGAAGAGGGAACGGCACCTGGAGTGGGATAAAGGATATCGGTGTAATGGAGTAAGAGGAAGAGGAAGGAAAATTTGGAGAGGACAGCGATAGGATTTGCTAGTAATCGTTTAAAATGGCCTAGGTCTCCAGGGCGTTGAAAGAGATGGGGTAAATAGAAGACAGGAAAATGTCTTCCTCTCATTTTATTTCCATTTGTCTCTTACCCTTCTCCGTCCTTTCCCTACCCTCTCCCACCATCTCCGTTTTCCCTCTCTCCTTATCATGAGCCTTAAAATACTTCTATTCCTTTTATTGTTCCTTCTCAGTTCTCTTGAACTCTTCCTCTACTTACACACGATAAGCACGCGAGAAAATAATTAACGGCATTTAGTAAAAAACTGTAAGGAATGGTAAAAGAGTGCATCCATTCCCACGGTAGGATTCGAACCCGCGACTTACAGTTTGAAAGTAAAATACGCTTGCTGGACCTCTATAATGTCCGGTTGGAGTTTTTAACTCTCTAAACTTTTTCCTCTGTCTTTTCGAAAATTTCCGTCTCTCTCAAAGGTGCCGTGACCGCGCACTTCATTTGCACGTTTGCCGTGCGCCTTAATCCTAGTTCTTATCCGTCCTTCTGCGAAATACGATGATCGTAATGCGGCATGAGAGGAAGAGGAAGATGGGGAGAGGTTGACTGCACATATTGGCCTTCTCGGGCACTTCGCATGGGGATAAATCGGCAACAGAGTTTAACCATTACCCAGAGTCTCTTTATCCTTTTAAGGTAGAGATATTTGTTTACGGCTCGACGACAACTTTGCTGCCCTCACGACTCGAAAAGAAGGTTAAATGTGAGGATTTCATAGTGGATAGTTGCCTAAATAGCAAAAGACAGTTGAATTTTCAGCTCATCTAGACGAGTTTCATTCATCAGATTTCACCGTTTTTCAATTTTCCCCAATTGTTCATAAAAGAAAGCATTTGGACGAAATGTGTGAATAAAATTTGGATTTATATGCGTTTTGTTACAAGATATGGCATTATCTTTTATAGTTTAAAAAATCTCGAGTTCCGTGTTTTAACCCATACGGATCTTTACAATACAAGACTCAAATGAGAAAATTATTTTATCAAGTGTTACATCTTAGCTTTAAAGTGAATAGAATAATAACAATTATAATCTTCTCATTCGAATTTAGTGTTTCTCTAAATTCTGAGAAAAATGCACATTGTAATAGGTTTCAGAAAGAATGCATTTGAATTGCATTTGATTTTAATTTTTGCTTTTGCTGCATCACGCATTAAATAATAAATAAATTCAATGAAATCTATGCATATATCTACGATTATGATGTTGACCATAGAGATCATTTTCTCGAAATAAAAATAAAAAACTGTCGAAGGTGTAAGAAAATCATCAGAATTTTTACGGAATCGCACGATTTTATCTTGATCTAGAAGCAGATTCTTATTTTCCTGGGACTTCCTATTTTCAGGATTTATATTTTCAAGGCATATTTGTTCATTTTTTATTTCACAAAAACCTTTCCCGTTTAATTTCAACGGACATCTCCCTAGTATATATATATATATATATATATATATATATATATATATATATACGTGGAGCACTTGTTTCTAACAGAAAAGTTACCGAAACGCGATCAAGATTAGCGGGTAAAAATAGGAACAGAATATAGTTTGTCAGCGGAGAAATATGTGAGATTTTACAATGTGAGTAAAACATGTTTGTATCGTTTGATATGTTTCGGTTTATGCAAATTAACGTTTTATTGCAATAAAAGTTCCGGAGCGGCGTTTCCGTGCCTTCCGCCGGGAAAAACACTGTATATATAAGAGTGTGTGTGTGTGTATGTATGTACATACTTTGAGCAATATCCCGCTTTTAACGGGCATTTCGACCAACCTCCAACTATATCCCTATCGTCTCCCTTTCTTCTCACTTTCTCTCCCTCTCTCTTTCTCTCGACGTCGTTCCACTCTCGTTATTTTTCCAGATCAATGTCTTCCGCCGACTCCCCTCCTCACACGCCCGCGTTGAAGGGGAGTCCTGGACGCCTCTCCGAGCGCTTTGGGCCGCCTTAAACAGCCTCCCAGGCATGCGAGCGACTTTCCTAAAGCCCCTTTATCAGCATTTATTGTTCCCATCGGTCGCGTGTCTGCCCCATCCTCCGGTCCTCGTCCTCTTCCTCCACGAAATTACGGTTTAAGTGGCCTCGATCGAAAACGAAAAGTCTGGCGTTGTTTCTACTGGCAAAAAATATGAAGTTTAGATTGCGCCGAGCTTATTCAATTAGGACAAAAGCGTCTTAGGACTCCGCCCATCTGGAAAAGGCGGATCCCTGGCCTTTTACGCAGCGTATCGGCGTACGAATCCTGGTCGAAGCCGTTTTCAACGCGGTAATGCCCTGCTTGTGTGTTACGAGGAGTGTATGCAAGTCCGTGAGGAACGTTGAGCAATGTGCCCTCTCGGTATTTTCCGAAAGAGTAAGCCAGTCTGGAAATGAGTTTTTCCTAGCAGTTGGTGGTGTTGCACCACAGGAAAGCCTTTTTATACGTTAAACCGAAGAATGACTACGCGAAGGAAAATTGGATTCTTAAAGAAAAATTTCCTTTATATATATGACATTGTTTTTACTTACGCCAGTCCTTTCTTGCTCACTCCCTCACATTTTGTAACTTTTCATAAATCTAGTTTTTTTACAGCCTGGAGATGAAAGTGGAGAAAAGAGAAAGCAAGTAATAAATTGAAGAGTGACAACCGAAATTTGTACCTCCAATTGCTTTTAGTTTTATAGATAAAATGAACAGATTAAAAAAAATATATATATATCGCTCAGCGTTGAATCAACTACTTATTTTCATACGAAGAAAACATATTTGCGTCACAGCTTAATTATGCAAGCGGCCTTGAGTTGATGCGGATTCTGTCTTAAATTTTACTTTTTATGAAGAATGGCAATATTCGCAATGAGAGATTTAACTATGTCTTTACAAAGGCGTTTAAAAAATCATCGATTCCGTTTCATCAACACGTGTCTGCCATCTTTAAACCAGCGTTTAACCAAGCAGCACGAATTCATCCAGAGCACAAATACGTCAAACTTTCCCAAAATCGCACACTTTTTACTTTCTCCCTACGTAGTATAAGGGCAGGTATTATGTATTTTCATGAAAACATCGATTTCGAGATTTCAACGGAAATACACGTTTTCAGGTCCCCTGAACACGTTTTCTCCATTTTCTCGATGATGTGTTTGTGATAGAAATTTTGTGGGTGCTCTAACTTTAAACCTGTTCATGGGATCAACGCGAAATTTTATATTTGGCGTTTTTGTTAAAATAAGAGTTAATTAGCTTTTGGTAAAAATCGTTCAACCGAAAGTGTTTAAGTGTTTACTCCTGTCTCATCCGTTTTTTTTGGAATATTTGCTTTAATATATGATTAAAGTAAAAAGGTATCAGAATAAAAGTTGAAGGAGATTTAATTACCTACAACCTTTATTTGAAATATTCCCATATAATGAATTGTTGACGATATATTTTTTAAACTAAATTTTTTACTGCCAAAACCACACCACCTACAGGCGACTATTGTAAGCACTTGACTCTCCTTTTTATTTTCTTAATTGTTGAAGCTTCGTTCCAATATCAGAAGGTTACGGTTTGAGATTATTTCTGTTCTTTGTTAAGTCTTTAAAATTTTCTCACAGTTCCTTAAAATATTTATTATCATTAAACCCATTTGGAATTTTTAGGAATATTACAGGTATGGAGCAAGTCATTTGGTGGTCACACCAGATTTTTACTTTCTCCATATACGAAGTATAGAGAACGTATCGTTTTCATGAAAAAAATCGAATTCGAGATTTCGACGGAAATGCATGCTTTAAGGTCCCCTGAACACGTTTTGGCCATTTTCTCGATGATGTCTGTGTGCCTGTCTGTATGTGATATATTTTTGTGGGGGGACTCTAACTCAAAAAAATATTAATCAGGTCAACGCAAAATTTTATATTTAACATTTTTATAAAAGTTAAAAGATCTGATTAGTTTTTAGTAAAAATCGGTCGACCAGAAGTGGGTGTTTACTCTTGTCACTTATCCGTTATTTTGAAATATTTGCTTTAATATTGATAAATGCAAAAATGTATTGGAATAAAAGTTGTAGGAAATTTCATTTTCCACAACCTTTGTTTTATACATTTATCCATATAATGCATTGTTTAAGAGATATCTTAGATTTTTAGCTGCCACCACCACCCCACCTACCGAAGACTATTGTTAACAATTGACACTTAGTTACGTCTTAGTAACGCTCCTTTTTCTTTTCTTAATTGTCAAGCGGAAGTAAATATTGACAACGATCCCAGAGCTAACAACATGTAATTTGCCATATAAATATGGAGAAAGTCAGGTGTTGCCCACATCAGTTTATTTTTCTTAGGCGTTCTGGACCAGAGAACGGGAAGAGCGGAACGTCTCGTCCGTCCGTACGTCTGTCGTAACTTTCATCTCCTAAACTGCAGGACGGATTTTAATTAAATTTAATACGAGTGATCGTTATTAAATCTCATCGCCCAGTTGTGATTTTGAACTGCATCTCTCAATTAAAACTTCCACTTTACATAATTACTTTAATAAACTTATACTCCTATCTCATTAAATAATATCCGTCAAGCAACAATGAAATACCAATTTGTTTTCCCCCTAGCTCTTATATGATCAGCATGGTAAAGATTACAAAATTTATTCGGATCGAGGACAACATTTACCACAAAAAAGTCCGCAAAACCACATAATTACGACTTGTAGTTTCGGAGATAAAAATTCGAGAAAATCCCAAGCATAACATCACATATTTTGTTTATATCGATCGCTATGACAATTCTTTCGCCAAACAACAATTTAAAATCCACATTTTTCTCTCCCACGCTCTTATATGATCTGTGATCGATACCATTTTATATGTATTTCTCATAAAGAACGCCTTTGAAATCTCTGTATATTCCATTTATAGGGTCAACTTTTCCATCTTGTTCTGTATCGTTCACTGTCTCCCATAAACCCACATTCATTCTCGCGACCTACCCCGTCGCGTGTGTCTCGTCTGTTTTCCTAGTTAACCCTTCACACCCGCCTTATTCCAACCCAACAAGCCAACCTGCTTCTTCCTATGTTACCCTATTGTAGGGTGACCAGATGCCGATGGTTACAACCGGGACAAAATGAGTTTTGAAGGAGAAAATTCGGGAAATAAAAAAAACGGGACATTGAGAATTTTGCCATTTTTAGATCTTATTTGCTCTAAATTTGGAGTAAAACCCATTTAGAAAAGAAAAGGTACATTTTTATGTATTGTAATAACAATTTAATTAGCACATCCCATGAATAATTAAACGGCATTACAATAAATTAGCCAAGGTTTTTTCAGTCATATTTTAGAGTACTTCTACCTGCCTTGATCAAATTTTGATCCTTTTTAATCATCTCCTAAAAGAACTTTACAGTTCAAATGCAAGTTAAATTAAACTGATTTAACAATAAGTTTTCGTTAATTTAAAATTCCATGTCAATAAATTTTTTACACACAATTTGTACTTCTTGCCAAAGTGGTGTATTTTTTAATAGAATCCATTCCCTATATTTGAATTTATTTTAAGGTTCAGACCATTTTACTAGATAGTCACAAGTTATTATATTCCTATCAAATATTTCAACTTTAAATTATTATTATTTCTTCTCCCTGAACATAGTGAATAGTTAAAACTTTGTAGGCACTTAAGGGAACAAATATTTCTTCAATGCATATCGATCGCCTATTGCACTAACGCACAACCCCTGTTATGCAATTTTGCGACTATTCAATTTTTAGTATTTGCTCGCTGAAAAAACAAGCACACTATGGATAATATGGAAGTAAACTTCATTTAATGGCGACTTAAAATATTCGCAATAAATTTCGGGGGATTTTCTTCTGAAAGAAAAAAAATACCTTCAGCGTTTCGAATACTTTTAACATTCGACCAATCTAACCTAACCGACGGGTTTTTCAAATATGGCAAAAGTTTTTCATAATTCACATCTACAATATAAAAAATTCTTTTTATCGCTCAGCACGTACTTCATAGGTTGAAAAGTATGGCAATATTTTCACCACGACCACTTCCACATCAGAAGACAATCCCTCGGCTCCAGACTGTATTACGTTATGAAAAACATGTGCTGAGCATCCCACGTTCAGCAACTTGCGATTGATTTTTTGCGTTATTTATAAAAGACACTGTTTTTGTCTTTTCTCGACATTCCCCTGAGTTTGTATTTGCGTTGTCTGCTCCATAAGAAATGCATTTTTTTTAGATCAACGTCATACTCGCAAAAGTGCTAATAATGAAATTGCCGATGATATCAGGCGTTTCATTAGGTCGAGATTCAATTTTTAGTATTTTAATCTGAATTCCTTTTCGTTTACAAAAATAATGAACAGCTAAGGGGTAATTTTTTCGGTTTTGTGATTGCTAGCATCTTTGGATATTCCAAAACACTGTAATTTTATTAATTCTACCGATAAATCATTTCTGCAAAATACCCCTATAACATTTTTAATAAGCGCGGTATTTTTAGTCCGTCCACAAGAATGTTTACTGGCTATTTTAGAATCACAAAAAATTTCTTTAAAAAGTTCAAAATGTCAAATGTTCAAATTTAATTTCAGATTTATGCGATCATGCATTAAAGTCATTACAACGCCCTTGTTTCTCGTTTATTGAAGTCAACTGACTTTCTTCAGTTAAAAATGAGGTTTTTTCCGCGATGCCTCTTTGAGGACGTTTAGTGTTGGAGGTTTACTACTCTGTTAGCCCTTCTTCAACGTAAATACCCCAATCCGAGAATGGAGAATCATGAAGGCTTGAAAGTTTATTTGGTTAAAGTACCTATCCGGCAAATGGGGAGACCCGGGTTCGATTCCCGGTCGAGTACAGGATTTTTCTCCTTCTCAAATGTAAAAATTTATGCACATTTTCTGTTTGGCATTTCTACTGAGGGGTTCTAAGATCTGTAAAAATTAGGGTGGATTAAAATAAAAAACCACAGGACATTCGGCCGTTTATGTATATACAAGATAAACAGTTTTCTTCCTTCAGATTCATAAAAACTTTAATAAATTTTGTTTGTGATTGGAAAGATAAATTTTATCTTTGATATGCAAAACCGTTAATAATTTTAATATAAATGACACTGTTGATTAGAAACTACATAATAATGATTAACATAACGTTTTCTCTTGACCACAGCGAGGTTAAAATAATAAACGACGCAATATACATTGCACAAACTTTCTCATATACGTATATACGTTTGGTCCCACTACACTTTTGACCAGAAATTAACTCTGTATGCTTGGCAATTCACTACCAATTATATTAATAATGCGTAGCAAAATAACCAAAGCGAGTGACACTATCAACCTCTCACATCTAATAACTCTCACTAATAAGCGCGTGGCGTTAACAGAGAAGTACTGAATTTTATACTAGGGAATCCCCGGGCTCTCCCTCCCCTCTGACGCGTGCGCTGAGCGTCTTCTACATAAATAATGCCACTGGACGATATATAGTAACTTTTTTGGGACATATGGCTTAGTTAGTATTATTTGTGACATCAGGCTGTACGATTTTAATCGAAATCATTAGAGCAATTTTTGAGTAAATCGAATTTTGTTTCAAAATATCCTAGAATAAAGCAGCCTTAATTGTTGCGCAATATCGTTCATCTTTTCAGAACGTCTTTTATGAATGATATTATCACACATATGAGATATCATTCGATTTAGTTTAAAAGTAAGGCTGTAGGACGATTTTGAATGGATCGCAGTGGAGGCGTGACGTCATAAGGCTTAGGTAAGGTGGCTCAGCGTACATTGTAATGTCACTGGACGCCATATAGTAATTTCTAGAGGCATATGGCTTAGACAGTATTATTTTTTACATCAGGCTCTACAATTGGATTGATTTTAATCAAATTTTCCTGGGCCATTTTTGAGTAAATAAAATTTTTCTGAAAACCGCCAAGAATAAACTCCCCTTTATTTTTGTGCAACATCATTTTTATGAAAAAAGATTATATTTTGCATAAATACGATATAACATTCGATTTTATTTACGCGTTTGGGCCCTAGAACGGCGAACAGACAGACTGACTGACAGACGGTATGGTGAAAACCAATGTTATGGATTCAGGGACACCTAAAACAATACTTTCTCAATATACTACCTACGTATATGAGAAAGTAAAAATTAGAGTATCATCGCTAAAATTCCCAAACCATAATTTCAGGGAACATTTAGTACGAAACAAGAAGTGCAGAGACTTCCTAACGATTCATATTTAAATTTACACTTTGTGATGCACTTCCGGGCATCAATTGTTTGGCCAGCACTTGAAATGCGAATGCCATTTATGAAGTCGTATTTGGTAGATCGACTATGAGGTTCAAAATGATTTCGTATAAAAGGAGAAGAAGAAACTACTGGATAAACCATTACACTAACAATAAAAAACGGGACATTTATGCGTCCCAAAAAGAAATTTCGGGACGCTGGGACAAAACTCTGAAAACCGGAACGTCTGATCACCCTACCCTATTGGAAAGCCTAGCCATCCTCTTAAGCGGCGAGTGCTTACCATCACAAATGTTCTTTTAAATATTGACAGCGATCCCAGCGCCGCCAACGGTAATTTTGATCTCGCATAGACCCTTTGTTTTTTTTTTCAATGTGAAAAGTGATTCAAAGAATTTTCACTGTGAAAATTTTTCCAAGTGTTTAAAAGTTATTCACAAGTTTAACTGCCGATAATTATTCATGAGGAGGCTGATGTCGAGAGCAACTTCTCATTACTTAATGCAATCATAGTGATTAATGTGTGGAGAAAGTCATGTGCTGGACACGTCAGATTTTTTCTCTGCGAGTTCCATCCTGCACCATATCCAATCT
The DNA here is from genome assembly GCA_028673005.1 of Tanypteryx hageni. Classification (NCBI taxonomy): domain Eukaryota; kingdom Metazoa; phylum Arthropoda; class Insecta; order Odonata; family Petaluridae; genus Tanypteryx; species Tanypteryx hageni. The sequence goes on along the minus strand of CM054116.1, from coordinate 69,127,088 downwards.
CTTCCATTGTCCTACTCCCAGATTTGCGTTCCGTTATCATTCCGCCTCCCCAATCTCTACATCATCTTTCTCAGTGGAGAACTTTACACGGTTATCTTCTGAGGGGAATTCCTATTTGCCCTCCCGTTTTAACTCCGTTTGTTATTGTTATGTTTAGACTAATATACTGTTTTTAATGGGATGATTGTTAGTGGAAAGCTAATCAATAGAGGGAACATTTGATATATTCAGGAATTCCTTCAATGAACCCTCACGAAATAATTAGTCGAAAAAATGCAATATATCCTCGAAAGATATGAATAATGATCCCAATTGAAACGCCGCATACGCTAAAAGAACGATTCCCCCAAGTACGTTTGCCTCCAACTCTTTTTGGAAACTTCTTCTCTTCTTACTACCCTCCTCTAAAAATAACAGTAAATCAGAAATGTCCGACCGGTGTAGTAATTTATTGGCCAATTAGACTTCGTTGCCCCGCATAATAAATTTCTCTTTATTACGTTATTAAGTAATCTACATTTCACGAAGCATTTGATACCAACTGGAAATTTTGTAGCTTTCAACATCTTAGCAGAACAATGAGAGTGATCGCAATATTAATTTTGCGCGGTAAACCTTCTTTGACGCGAGTATTGCAAACCATTAATATGCGGCACAATATGAAACGTATTCTGCATTTCCACACCAGACGCAATTTAAGTGGTAATATCGTATTTTTCGCAGGAACAATGGAGCATCGACTAGTTAACTTTCAGAGCACGACCGTCGTTTAATGTTGGAATGGAAAATTTGCAACAAAAATCTCTCTTTTTCACTCCGGTTTGCTGAAAAAAATTGATATCACATGAAATCATGCACAATCGGCATCTCGGAAAAAGACCATAAATGTGCAACGAGACCGTGTCTTACATTTTTGCGCCATCCCGCAAAGACGCCTTTTTCCATCCTTCTCTCTCGTCACATCACGCTGCAGTACCAGCTTATTCCATCATTGTATCCTCACTCGCCCCTTCCTCATCTACCACCAATCCCCTCTCCCTCCCTTCCTCTCTCCTTCCGCACCTCCACCTTTCTTAAAAACCTCTCTCACACTCCCGCCCCCGTCTATCCCAACACCCCCACCTCTCCTCCTCCCACTCCTTCTGGCCAAAACCAATTTCCGAGGTCTCACCCGGCGCCTGCCCTCTCCCCCTCGTTCGCCCTTCATACCCCTTGCCCCGCCGCAACCCGCATGCACTCCCCATCCCTTTCCGTTATCCCGTTACGTTCCATTCCGTCCATCTAAGTCCCTCTCCCCTCTCGCTTTTTCCTCTCTCCTCCTCTCTCACATGTTCGTTTCCTTTCCTCCCTCTCTCTCTCTCTTCCTCCCAGTTCCTCCACTCGCACTTGCTTTCCTCACCAACTCCCACCCTCGTCACGTCCTTTCGTCCAAATTAATGAAATCTTATTTTCACACTTGTCTTCCCAGAGTTCCTTGCCTGATCTCTCACCCAATTCCTTTTCTCTCTATCTCCCATTATCTCATTCTACCTCCCTCTCTCTACTTCTGCATCTCCCTCTCTCTCTCCTTCCTTTCCTCCCACTACCTCAATTCTTCTTGTTTTTATTTCCTGCCATCTACATTTATATCTTTCTCCCAGGCATCCCATGGCAGTTTCAGCTATTCATTAGTTTCCTCGTCTTTAATTTATATATTTTTTCATCTGCCACGTCCTAATTTTCTCTAATGCGATTAGATTAATATAAGTAATTAATTTATTTTCTATTTTTATATGCACAATTTGTTGAAGGGATGCTATTTTAAGAATTATTCGGAACCTTGGGTTTATTCGTTAGTGTCCTTCCTTCTTGCCTTTTCCAGTTCCATACCATTAATTTGCGCAGTTTTATTACACTTGTTTCGTTTCTAAAAGACTCGATATTTGTGTGCATCAGTCAATTCTTGGATGAAAACATTAAATTGGTGCCTCGTCACAACTTTGCATTAGGAATTTAATCTTTTGAATCTTTATCGACAGTTGGTAAGTGTATTATATTTGATAAACTATGCCGTAGATGAACTAAAAATGGAGTATCAATATAATTGCCTATTTGTATTTAACTATATTATAAACAGCTATTCTCGCGAAAACGATGCTTTCGTTCGAACATATCGGAATGTTTGAGTTGATTTTCATAATGAACGTGATGATATGTTACCAAAGTTTTTAAATCGCAATATACGCAGTCTGAATTAGTTTTATATCAACAGGAGGCTTTATCAAGAAACTAATCTTAATTGAACCAACAAATGCAGAAATTGTATGCAACTGTTACGAGTACGATTAGATGCCGCCGTTACTAGAGGCGAAAATCGTTTAAGCGTTTAAAAAAAAGAATCTATTTCTTAAATTTGCAGAATTTATGACACCATGATAGCTCCTTTGTGGTACTCCACATTGCTTAAGAATCAAGGTGTACACGCGGAAGATCTTACAAATTTTGCCCTTCTGTCGAAATCATAAGATAGGAAAACATTAGAGTGATAGTCAAAGGAGTTCACGATGAACTTATTGATTGCTGTAGGAGTCCTTCGGGGTCGCGTAAAACCCTTCAAGTAAGAGGAGGTTAATCCTTTTGGCTTTCACTGGTTTATTTTAAGCGTCCAGATACAGACGTGAAGCAAGCTGGAATCTTCGGCGGTTACCTTGGCATTGAATTTTGTTGGTTTTTTATTTAATCTTTATCCTATCCTCCAAGTTTGTCTTTGCGCTTTCTCTGTCGCCCGGCATGTTTGTTATATTTTCCGTGCTCCTGGGCGGTTTTCCTATTGTATTTATTTTTGGTGCCGTACGTTCATGATCCAATAAAAACTTTTGATCTTGATAATCAACCCATATCATTATATATAGACGTTTCTTACAGAGGAGGAGGATATAGGAGGATACTAATGTTTAGGCACTTCCAGATGTGCTGGAGATTCGAAATTTTTTTCATAGGTAGGATTTTGTGCAAAACCGACTAGAAAAAACGAAAATCTTGAAAAAGTGCAACAATGCGGCCGCTAAAAATTCGCAATTGTTTAAACAAATTTTCAAGGTTTATGTATTTTCGAATGTTCTACGGAGCTGAAATTATTTTTAGTGATAGGATTTATAAAAAACGAAATAGGGAATATAGAAATTCTGATATTTTAATTTGTTTGGCAGTTAAAAATTCTTAAAATTTAAACAAATAGATAACTGTTTAGACATTACGGGATGAGCTAGGAAGCTGAAATTCTCAAATTATTTACAGAGTGGTACATTTGCACAAATAAATATTTCAATCTCTCCATATATGTATTGCGGCGGCCGTTAAAAATGTTTAAAATTTAAACAATTAGAAAAATATTATTTTACTTCTAGAAGTGCAACAACTTTAAAATTTGGCTAAAATGTGTAGCATTAGTACCTTATAATGAAGAAAGTGTAAAAATTTTAAAATTGCAACCTTTGGGAATTGTTTTAAACTATTATTTTCACATGTGGGAAAAACGAAAATCGCTGCGGAGGTGAAATCTTTAGAATTAAAAGACGGAAAAAGTCGGAAAAATGAATGTTTTTTCAAGGTGAGATGAAATGCTTGCAGTATGCAAGCACCAACTACTAGTATTTACATACTTTTCTTGGAAGAATGACGTAAGTAGAAAAGCTAAGAAGGAAACACCAAGGCACCGCAAATTTACAAATGTTAATTGAAGTAATAATAATTTCCGTAACAAGTTCGGAATATATTAGGAAATGTTAATTTTATGATGGATCGGTAATGTTAAATGAGTTGAATAAATTTTTTCAGAAATGAACAACATTTCTGGAACATTATTTGTGTTAAAAATAAGTAAAACTATTCTGGAGTTTTTAAATATGGATGAGACGATGTGTTTATCAAATACGCCATATTTACACAAATTTTTATTTTCTAGTCATCGCTCTCGTGTTAAAATGTATATCTGTTTCGTTTTTGGGGTTTGTATTTTCGATTTTTTCTGCTTTTAGATAGGCAATCATTTGGTTTAAGGCCCTTTTATTAAATTTTAGGACAAATTTTGCCTAGAAATCTATGCAATGATCACTAAAAAAACTTGTATTATAACATCAAAATATTATTGAAATTCGATATGCAGCATTATACAATTCACTGTAAAAACGTCCAGATGTACGTAATTTACGACATGTTTAGGACAGTCATTTTCATATGTAATCTGTCCGTAGACAGGTCCTTGATTGTTATTGGTTAAATCTGACTCTCCTCATGCGCCTGCTTTCTACAATTTTCTTCATTTCTTGGTAAGTTCCTTTTCCCTTTAAAACCGTCTATCAGTTGAAACGTACCGCTTTCTCAATTACCTTCCATTTTCCTCCTAACGCGCCTTTAATAATCTTCTCTCTCTCTCTCCCCAGGTATATGGGTTTAGAATGGACGCAAAAATACGCTAGCTGTTTATAATGATGCCAAAATACATGTAATTCATCATTGCTCCTTTATTAATATAAAAGAGAGCGACTTGAAGTATGTACATTGCACAACAGAAGCGTAGCAATTTTGACGGCTTTTTCAAAACTTCGGGGTTTTTTCACGAGTTCCGTTGTTAAAGATGACATAAAATAGAGAGGAACGGGAAAAATCTCATTTTAAAATAAATATTGTTCATTTCTTCTTTTGATTAACCATTGCAGCTGGCGAAACTCCAACATATTCCGTATAACGAACATATTCTCCTATTTTCTGAATAATTGTAAGATGCGGAAAAAAGACCTCGCAAAGATGTAGTTTTCTTCGGAAGTGATGAAGCTACTTTCAGCGGATTTTTCAAAATAATCCGCTTATGCGTTCCGTCTGTCTGAAGTTCGTCCTAAACGAAAGCAGTTTTGAGAGTTCGATTTTTCGCCAATCGATTTTGTATTGTCTCGTTGCGCGCGTTTCCTTGTGGAGGTCCGTCTGTCTGCCTGTCCGACGGGCTAACTCCAATTTTTTGCCAGTACCTATTCTGGGTCGTTGCACGAGTCTTTTTTGTTTGAACGCCTGTCTGACGCGCTATCTCCTAAAAAAAGCAACATAAAATTTCGTTTTTCCCCAATCGATTCAGTATTCTGTCTCGTTGTGACGTTTTCTTGTGAAGGTCCCAGTGACCAATAGAATGGGGGTAAAAAAAATTAATTTGTTTCCATTTTTTTATAAATGTTTTGTTTTAAACTTTTTTTTTCCAAATAATATTAAATTATTTTTAATAATGTTATTTCAGGCTAATCATACTAGTATACATAAATATTAACATTCTTTATTAACAATTATTTAAAAAACATTTTACTGTCTGTTTCAGCAGTTATCTCCTTATTTGTTTCAATTTCTCATCATCCCACTTATTCTGTTCTAATGAAATTTGTTTAAAGCGATTCTTTGCCTAAATATATGTGGAACGATGTCGCAAATTCACAGCGTAATTATATATTTAAAGCACTTTAATGGATGAAATTTCAATGCAACAATATCTGGAAGAAATCTCTTCACTTGCCAAATCTCGTACAGCCAGATAAACTTATAAGTAAATAATTCAACTGCAAAAATATTTTATTTGTTTTTAAGACTAAACCTATTTATGAAAACTAAAATATGCGTTTTTTTAATAGAACTTAAAATTACAAACAGTTATTACCCAAAGCGATGAGAAACTTCGCCGACAGAAAATTCACGATATTTTCGTTTCCAACCCCACATAAGAGCTCGCTTGTGTGATAAAGTTAACTTTACATCAAAAGTAATGAAGCACCCGTTTCTCGTTTCCAGTGAGACTTGACAGCACTGTCACTGCATCCCTCACTCCCTTTGGACCATTCTATCAGAAAAGATATATATATATATATATATATATATATATATATATATATACATACACTAGTAGTTGGTGCTTGCATACTGCAAGCATTTCATATCGCCTTGAAAAAACATTCATTTTTCAGACAGACATTTCATCATCAGAATTATTCTTTCAATTCTAGAGATTTCACCTCCGCAGCGATTTCCGTTTTTCCCACATGTAAAAATAATAGTTTAAAACAATCCCCAAATGTTGCAATTTTAAAATTTTTACACTTTCTTCATTATAAGGTACTAATGATACACATTTTAGCCAAATTTTAAAGTTGTAGCACTTATATAAGTAAAATAATATTATTCTAATTGTTTAAATTTTTATAATTTTTAGCGGCCGCCGCAATTCATATATGGTAAAATTGAAATGTTTATTTGTGCTAATTCACTACTTTGCAAATAATTTGTAAATTTCAGCTTCCTAGCTCATCCCGTAGTACCTAAACAGTTATCTATTTGTTTAAACTTTAAGAATTTTTAACTGCCAAACAAATTAAAATATCAAAATTTGTATAATCCCTATATCGTTTTTTTAAGAATTCTACTTATAAAAAAAATTTCAACTCCGTGGCACATGCGGAAATACATAAACCTTGAAAATTTGTTTAGACAATTGCGAATTTCTAGCGGCCACATTGTTGCACTTTTTCAAGATTTTCGTTTTTTCTAGTCGGTTTTGCACACATTCCTACCTAAGAAAAAAATTTTGAATCTCCAGCTCATCTGGAAGTGCCTAAACAATAGTATCCTCCTATATGTTATCATTATATATCGACGACTCTTACAGAGGAGGATATAACATACTAGTAGTTGGTGCTTGCATACTGCAAGCATTTCATCTCACCTTGAAAAAACACTCATTTTTCCGACAGATATTTCATCATTACAAATATTCTTTTAATTCTAAAGATTTCACCTCCACAGCGATTTTCGTTTATCCCACATGTAAAAATAATAGTTTAAAACAATCCCCAAATGTTGGAATTTTAAACATTTTACACTTTCTCCATTATGGGGTACTAATGCCACACATTTCAGCAAAATTTTAAAGTTGTAGCATTTCTAGAAGTAAAATAATATTTTTCTAATTGTTTAAAATTTAAACATTTTTAGCGGCCGCCGCAATATATATATGAAAGATTGAAATGTTTATTTGCGCATTTGGACTGTTCTGTAAATAATTTGAAAATTGCAGCTTTCTAGCTCATACCGTGGTACCTAAAAAATTATTAAACTTTAATGTTCAAATGGGGTCAAAACAACCCCTAAAAATTAACAATTTTAAAATTTTTCATTTTTATTGCTGGTATGAGAAAAGTTCTATAATCTTGCAAAATTTCAGCTTCCTAAACTTATTAGATTAGTCTACACACTGGATTGCGTTTTCCCATGCTAACTTATGCGAGATATTCCGGGGTCTCTGGAGTCGAACCCAAGATATTACAAGCAAAGTGACAATAATTCCTAATAGACATTGCAATCATCTAGCAACACTGAAAATTTCATCTTTCTAGCTTACCGGCAAGTGCCCATAATTAATTTACAAAAATGGCGCAATGTTTTTCTTATGGGGAACAACGCAACTTTCGGAATTTCTGGAGTCCACCTCATGTCACTTAGGTAAGAAGTCTCATTTTATCTGAAGGTTTCTCTATCATATCTACAAAAACTAAAACTTTCAGCATTCTAGCTTTTTTAGTTTGGGCTGGACATTAGTATCCTCCTATATGCTATATATCATTATATATCGACGACTCTTACAGAGGAGGAGCACACACACACACAGAAAGAAATTTAGACTTACATATTCAGCGCGTAATGAACTGTCTTTCTTCAAGCAGAGTCGCTAATGTGCGTTTTTGCAGTCGGCAAAATACTTTACTAAAAGTAACAAATTCGCATTAATCCTTAATCTCTCTTCCGTTTAAGCAACGAATGCTAATATGTGAGCTCATTTTAAGATGCACTATATAAATAGAAATTTACTAACCTGTAACAAAGGATAACAGATGTAAGAATACCTCAAAAGCACGAATGTGAAGCAATCCTCCCTGGATAAGTTTTAGAGAAAGACTACCAAAATATAAGGGTTCAATGCATATGGAGAAGGGATGAAAGCTTATGGGCACAATGGCTTCCAACTCGAAGCAAAATCCAAGTTAAGAATCGTGAAATATTTTTACCCGGAACCCTCCACGGGGTAGGGTAGAGAGACGACTAGTGACTGTCTTCAAAATACCACTAACAATAAGTTCCTTTCCACTAGCCTTGTTTTACAAGATTCTGGAACACCTCAGCAGAACGTATCCTTGACCCTCTCTCTGTGTATTGAGATGCCTATGGAAAATCCCACCATTGAACCGACAGATATTATTACAAAGATGCATCTCTCAAAAGGCTTGGGAGCATGTATTCTCAAGAAAACCATTAGCCTTTTCCTTATTCGTTGTTGAAAAGTAAGGCTTTCAAAAAAGTCTCATATTAAAGCAAAAGGAAACCCCCTTCTTTCGCTTCCACTGTTTATGCGAACCGTAAAATGGAACTAAATAAATAACGGTTCTCGGTTTTGGTTCGGGTCCAGAAAATATTATTTTTCGTTTCGGGTTCGGTTTCACTCCATCTATAATAACGTTTTTTTTCGGTTTTCGGTTCGGTTCCGGTTCGATGCCCTGACATATACTGGGCCGTAGTGACCACCTTTAGCGCCCCAAAATGATCTAATAAAATTATAAGTTCGTCTTTAAAAAGGGTATTTAACTAAAAAGAAACAATTATTTATTTAAAGTTTTATTTGTCAAGCTTTATTTGCAGCAAAAAATTGGTTGTGTCATTAAAATCTATATTTTTAGCAGTGTCATGTTCAATAGATAAGATGGCCTGGCCAGAAAGTCTCTCTTGGTTCATTGATGACCGTAGTTAATTTTTGGTCAATTTTAGTTTACTATAAGAACTCTCTCCAGTTGAAATTGTTGTGGCGAATGTCAGAAAAATTCTCAGTAAAATTTACACATTGGGAATTGCACTTAAAAGTGTGTATTGTAATTTTTACACTTTATATCGAAGGCAGGTTGTGTTTCAAACTGTGAAATCTTCGATTAACTCGCCTTCATCCACATCGTTTTATACATACTAGCAGCATTTGTACAGGGATTTATAATTTCATCTTCGTTCATGTTATATACAGCGCAACTTAAAAATTTCAAAGCATTAACAATTTCACATACAGATGTAAATCGTACCGACAGTTGCGTTGGATGAGAATTTATTGTCTTATGTACTGCATCGTAGATAGTATTTTCTGTTGTTTCAGTTATTGAGGGCGCTTCAATTTCCATCTTGCCATGAAATTTACTTTTTCTTTCTCTTATTTTCGTGCAACTCACATTTTATCTGGTGTATAATAAGACTTCCATTTGACGCCCCCTTTACGAAGCTGCGCCCTGGGCACGTGGCCCGGTTGCCCCGCCCTCACTACGGCTCTGTGTATATATATACAAACACAAAAGTATACTAGTAGAAGGTGCTTGCATTCTGCAAGCATTTCATCTCACCTTGTAAAACATTAATTTTTCAGCGAGATATTTCATTATTAGAAATATTTTTTAATTAAAAATATTTCGCCTCTGTACCAATTTTCGTTCTTTCCTTATGGAAAAATATTGGAGTAAAACATTACCTAAAATTTGAAATTTTAAGAATATTATACTTTTTCTATTGTGGGGTACTAATTCCACAACTATGTGCCAAATTTTAAAGTTATAGCACATCTAGAAGTGAAAATATAGTTATCTAATTGTTTAAATTTTAAATACTTTTTAACTGCAGCAATAACAACTCCATGGAGATATTCAAATATTTATTTTTGCTTTTGCACTAAGCTCTAAATGACTTTAAAATTTCAGCTCCCTAGCCCGCCTCGTAGTACCTAAACATTTATCTATTTGTTTAAATTTTAAGAATATTTAACAGCCAAACAAATTAAAATATAAAAATTTATATAGGTACTCCCTATTTCGTTTTTTTACAAATTACCTTTAAGAAAAATTTCAGCTCTGTAGCACATTCGGAAATAAATAATTCTTGAAAATTTGTTTAAACAATTGCGAATTTTTAGATTTCGCATTGTTAAAAAAATTAAAGATTCTTGTTTTTTTCTATATAGAATTTGCTACAAAATGTTTGAACTTTAATGTACAAATGGGGTGAAAACAACCCCTAAAATTAACAATTTTGAAATATTCGATTTTTCAAATTGATTGTGAGCAAAATTCTATTATCGTGCAAAATGTCAACCCCATATTTCTTTTAGATTGGTCTACACATTGAAATTCCTTTTCCCTATGTTAACTTATGGGAGATTTATCTCTAATATTTCCTGTTTTTGGAATTTGACGTCGTTATAAGTTGACGCTGTAGTTATAAATCAATTTCATTATAATGCAATCCACTGTTTCTATTTAGAAGAACTAAATTAAACCTATTTTAATACATACAGTTCATCAACCCCATAACTGAAAGGAGTAGCGTTCTTTTATTTAATAACATATATTGCGTTTTAAAATTATGACGTCACCATATGTATACGTCTTTGGTTGAAATCAATGGGACAATAAGAATTTTTCTATTAAAAAGCATTAAAGCGATGCTATTATAATACGGATTGCCAATTCCCATTGAAAAGGATTATCCTGGTTACTATGGTAGTTGAAGTTCTTTATTGTTGTGCATCTGCTTTTTTCCGATTAAAAACCTATTTTTTCAACTCGGCACCGATTTGAATTTAGTCTTCAAAAATAAGAAACCTCATTCTTTTAGCTATAGAGTTGTTTTCGTCCCGAGTTTCTATCTAAATTATAATAATTTTAAAATGCAAATGTATTAAACTCTGCACAGATTTACATGTTTTCCTTATGGAGTATCGAAATGGAAAATTAGGGTTAAAAATACCCCACTAGTTTTATATCATATATATATATATATATATATATAACAGCTTACGGAAAAGGAAAGGTAAAATGGATATATGGATGGCTACAAGGTGTTGGGATGAGGAAACCCAGTGAACACTCACCAATCAGCAGACGACTTCAGGTTGGCGAGGCCCCGGGGATGTCGAAGCGACACACGTAAAAGAACACTAATACACAGAAACATCACAAACGTAGAAGCTTTCGGAATTATTCCTTCATCAGCTACAGAGAGAGAAGAAGGGCATAGGCCCGATAAGCTTGCGTGTTTTTTGTTTTTGTGTTCGTTTGTTCAACGTGTCTCTTCGACGCCCCCAGCAGCCTGCCAGCTTGGTCTCCGACTTGGTAAGTGTCCGCTGGGCTTCCTTCAACACCTTGTTGCCACCCTCATCACTACCTTTTCATTTCCTTAAGTCTATATATATATACGTTAATTTTTTAGAGACATATTTCATCATGGGAAATATTTCTCTAATTCAAAAGATTTCGCCTCTGCACCGATTTTCGTTTTTTCATTATGGAACAATAATGGATTAAAACAATCACTATTATTTGAAATATTAGTAATATTATTGAGATAGTTGCTATGGTCACATCACTATCTTTCATAATTCTCTAAATTTTCCTGTTTTTGAATTTTGAAGTCGTTTTCACTTTTGTAACATATCGGGAAGTTGACTAAATTAATTCTTCTTACGGAAAAAGAACTCAATTTCCGGAGTGCCTGGAATCGAACTGAGGAATCCTACATAAGATGTCTCATATTATCCGAAGGCCTACTCATGACATCTACAAACCCTGAAAATTTCAGCGCAATATTCCTCTTAGTATTGTCTGCGTACCAAAATATGTTTTCCCTTTGCTTTTAAATGGCACGGTCTGAGAGTGACGTCATGACACTAAGCTACTTTTCAGTTCTAGGCACTAAGGTCTCCTTCAGTTTTATTAACACGTAAAATAAATTCCCGAAGAAAAGCATTGTCTCGTAGTCATGAATGAAATATTGGGCCATTGTTATAAATTGTATAAAATCCCGTTTTTATGCAGTAAAAATCGAATAATTGGACTAATTCGGCACGGATTCGTGTTCTACTTTCAGGAAAAAATAATCTTCGTTCTTTTTGCTGTCTTCTAATTTAGGTTAGTAGTTTGTACCTTAATTAAAAGTAATTTAAAAATGCTATTATAAAAAGGCTTGTACGGATTTAAATGGTTTTCTAATGGGACTTGAAAATGAACGTCTTGGGGTGTAAGGGGAAATTTTGGAATTTTCGATTTTTTCTGATGGTTTTGTACCAAGGTTCCCTCCAAATTTCAGCCCTGTGGAACATCTAGAAGTACCTTAGGTTTTATATCATTATAATATATCCTCCGTAAGAAGCAGCTATTTGTTATAGATAAGGTAACTGTACCCAATATGGCCTATTCGCCGTATCGAACGTACTTCGTGACTAAATTGATAGATGGTGATTGCAGTATTTCGGTGGACTGCTAACAACTGCATTTATATGGAATTCCGCTGGATGCGCTCAGGTGGCTAAATATGTTGGAGTATTTTGTTTGAGACAGCGTTTGTGGTTACGTGCATCTAATTTCAAGACCTCGGTTAAGTCATTGTTTGTACAGGTAAATGTAATTAATGAACTTGACTTTAGGCATTCTACAAGACAATTGTCTCTACTATAAGTTTGGCAATTCATTGAGATGTCATGTGGTTCCAACGGAATATGTTTTACTAGTCCAAGTCTCCCAATTACGGCCTAAGTAGGCCATATTGCCCATTTTGTGAGCTTTAAATAATGACAATGAATTTTTGGAATGATTTTAGATCTCATTTTGTTGTTCATTTCTTAATTTAAATTAAATTATGACCTAATGTTCCTAAATCTTTGGTGGTTCAATTTTGACCTCTGTAAAATTAGAATCTTGACTTTTGTTCTCTCATTTTTTAGTTATTTTTGCCTGCCGACAATTTATTGTAACCATTTTTGAGCAATCAAGCATTAGAATTTTGATACAAATACTTGATAAATATTTCAGATTCTTGTTCTCTTTTTTTTGTAAAGTTTGAGCAATAACCCAATAGGCCATATTGAGATCATATGTTCCTAATCTGGCCTAACAGCAAGGTTTTGGAAAATGCTAACCAGTAATTCCATGTTGAGGCGTTATAGTAGTAACATTTTTTTCTGTTTACTTAAATAAACTGTTTAAGAGTACATTATGTTTGTTTTTCTTTAAGAATTTGGGAAAGGTGCATAAAAATTAATAAAACTTAGTTAGTCCATATTGGGTCGAGTTACCTTATATATATATATATATATATATATATATATATATATATATATATATATATATATATATATATATATATGTATATATATATATATATAAGGTTTATATATAACGCTGAAATCCGCGACAGAAAATCGCGAGGTTTAACAGTTTCCGACGATGAAATTCGCGCCTCAGCGAACTACATCCGATCCTTACCCAACGAAGGTTTCCTTTGCCTCCGAGGAATGAAGAGAGGAGAGAGGGGATGGAGGAAGTGGAGGCAGGCTTTAGGAAACATTCCCCATTTTTTTTATTTCAACCGTGGCCGTTTCCCCCACTCGCGCGCGCGCGCCCCTCCACTGAGAGAAAACCCCTTAAAAACTTAATTTGACGCAAAAGATTTTCCCCACTCGTATTTCCCTTTCATTATCTTGATAGCGTAACGGGAGCACTTTGGCCAGATGAGGACACAATATGAGAGGTCGGAACTTGCTCCGAAATTAAAGCCATTAATCAATCAATCCGGCCACACCAACCCAATTTCGACCTCTTAATCCCTCCTCGTTTCTCTCCTCTTCGCGCCTCCTCCTCTGGCACCACTCCCTCCCAACCTTCTTTCTCTTTCCTTTTCTCTCTCCTTTCTTCTTCCTCCCCTACTTTCTCTTGCCCTTTCTCCATCCCCCCTTTCTTTTCCTTATGCCCCTTCCTCCTAAACTATTTCTTTTCACATCCTCACCTTTCTTTCCTTCTTCCCTTTTCTCCCTCCTTCCTACCCTATCTCCTTCTCTCTCATTTCTCCCCTCTAATTTCCTCCTCTATCCTCTACAACCCCCCCCCCTACCCGAAACCCTCTCCAATACCCGAAAGGACCCTTCCACCTCCTCCTCCACCCTTCTGCAAACCCTATCATGCACCACGCCCAACCCTCCCCTCTCCTATCCCCCTTCCTCCCAAATATTCCCCTTTTCAGCGTGGAGGGACAATAGTCTCCACCGCAGGTTCGTTGAAATACGCGCCAATTATCTTTATGTATATGGACCGCGGGTGCGATGGGGCGACGAGTGATGACGATCCCTGCCGGTTTTATATGAAACTGCGTGGGTTCAGACCCGAGCGACGGGCCCCGCCGAAAAGGACACACGCTGTTTAGTACAGTCTCGGCCGACAAACTAGTTATTTTAACGTTCCTTTTTATTGGTCGCGATGGTCCCGCCTTTGTAATTGGAAAGCGAGTTAGGGCGTTGAGTTATCGGAGCCAATTCCGAAATCTTCGGCGGTTGTCAAACGAGGACGTGCGATATTTCTTCTCTGGCATGTAAGGAACGATTCCGAGATTTATAATCATTACACTCTGTGAGAGCGATTGAAAGGAATTATATATATACATATATATTCGCGAAGTTTAACTATTATCCCCACATTAGGCTTATTCTAATCGACGACTTCAATGTCCTTCATTAATCTCTACCCTCAGTCGCAGAGAGTTAAGCGAACGATCAAGTATGAATCGGCGCATGTTTATGCGCGATTGGGTATGCTATCTCCCTTTCAACAAGTAAAAATCGAACGATCGACTTACAATAAAGACGTATTTGCACCGTGTATGCCTGCAAAACTTATGTGTAACTAATTAGAACGCCAAAAAGCTTTAATAAATATTTTATCGTCAAATACAAAATCACTAGCGGCTTACTTTTACGAGTATGTCTTTCCCTAATTCCATTAACGTTTTTATTAAATTGACAGGCTTAAAAAGAGCAATGGTTATGCAAAATCAATGTAACTTTCGAAAGAGAACAAATCATTCGCAATTAAGATATTTATAATACTAATATAATAAATTTCTAAGAAAAACGGTCAAAATATTTTGCAGGAATTAGTAGTTAGTTCAAAGAGCTTACTTTTAATTGTTGTCATTCGTTCGTTAATGATCTCAAAGCGTAAAGAATCCCACTGAAGCAATCGAACTTCGCGGCAACACTATCATGAAACGGGATGAATTATGGTACAAAATAATCCGAATGTTGAGTTAAATGATTCTCAGCTTGTTTTAAACGCAGGAAGACTACGTGCGAAACTCCCCTCAATCGAATAAATCGATCGCGTACCTTCGCTCAACGCGCAACTAGGCTCTCTTTCGATGAGTCGTAACATCAGAGCGATACCCTCTTTTCCGGCCTCGGTTATAATTCCGATTGTCCTTGCATATCGTCGCCGAGGAAAGATGAGGATTAAAACAAGAAACTTGCATCTCGCTTCGAAACAAGCGGTCAGCGGAACTTGGGTTTTATTTTTTTGCATCTGACCTTCCGTCCGTGCATCACCCTATCTCCTACCCTCTCCTTCGTTTCCTCCTCTCTCTTTCTCTCCCTTTCCCCGGTAATTTCTCTATCGCCCTTCTCTTCCCTCTCATCTCCCCACCTCCAACTTTCCTTTTTACTCACGTCTTATTTTCCCCGCCCTTTTACGCCGTCTCAGAAATTACGGTTTTAATTTTAACAGACTGCCGCGTTTCATGAGCCAATTCTTGTTGCCATAAATTCCGCAAATACTCCGCTCACTTTGGAAAATACAGGCGCGCGCAAAAACACACACACACACACACGCCGCACTCGCCCGGCGATCTCTTCATACCCAGACTTACCTTTTCAAATTCTTTCCTTCCTTTTACGACAAACTTCTCCCTCACTCCCTCTCCACCTCCTCCACGATATCCCATTCTCATTCGATTTCCTTCCACCCTCCATTTATTCACCGCTGCGCTCTTTTCTTCTTCCAATTTTACCTTTAAACCCTCAACTATCTACCTCATTCTCCTCCAATCCGAGATTCCTTCCCCGTTTCCTCTTCTCCTTTCTATTTCTAATTTCCTCCCTCCCCCTCTTCTCTCCTCCCTCCATACACTCCCTCCCATCCCGCGGCCCTTCCCCTACTTCCAGTCCCCCAAGAGAACAATTTGAACCGATCTAAGAGAGGGATAATTGGCCCTGCGGGTGGGAGGAAAGGCCAAAGGATGCCACGTTCTGTTGTAGGCGCTGAGGGGGAGGAGGAGGGTCGGAGTCGATGAGGCGGGAGAGGGGGGCGGGCGAACACGGGGGTTGGGGGAGGGGGGAAGTCGGAAGGAGCGGGAGATATCTTGGGGCAAAAGCCCTCAGCCGCTAGACCTCTCGCGGAAGAGTCTGAAGGCTATATAATGGGAACCGCCGGTGGCGCCCCGCTGCGGGGAAAAGGCGAACTAAAGTGGAATGGCGGGGGATTCTGATTTTTCTCTCTCGCGTTGATGTGAAACTTTTCCCTTTCTCGAGTGTGGAATCTAAACCTTGACGCCGCACTATTATATGCTAAACCGTTGGCATTAAGGACGCAGCTTGCATCAAGCTGTGAAGTAACAACAACAAGTGGTGTAAATTTCACTATGAAGTGGAATCTATGCGAATCTTCAGGATGCGATGCTCGCACGACACCCTGACGATGATTGCATTTGATACAAATCACAGGAATAAATCCTTTTAATCCATTGAACTGACCTTTTCCCCGCGATTAAATAGCGATTACCGCAAATTTGCTCTAGGAAAGTATTTATTTCAAACAATCTTATCTTATATATCTATAAAAGTAAGTGTTTGTATGTATTTATGTATGTATGTGCGTGATTCTATAACTCGAGAAGTACAGAACGTAGAAGCAAGAGAAAGGTATCATTTTAATCGCAGTGCAGAGAAAGGTGGTGTAGTATAGTTTTTAAACCGATTTGATTGACCCTTTTAATTTTAAAAAATATTTTCTCTTCTAATTTTTCCCATTTGAATAACACGGGAATGAGTGTAGACAAATTTTAATTTTGACTTTAAAATTACTAATAACCCAAGAACGAGTTCCAGACTTGAACCCAGGAACGCAGAAATGAATGAAGTTTTGTTTCCCTACCGTCGAATTTCAAATACGGACCAAAGATTTCCTAAATTACACATTAATAGCAAAATTTCTACATTTTTTAATCGAAAACATATGGTCATGTATATACAATTGTTGCCGACTTCTTGAACTAGGAAAACCGGGTATGCGAGTTTGTTATTTTTATCGTGGTATCGTAAATAAACAAACTTCTGCCAATAGCATTGTTGGCATTGTGAGATAAAGATTAGCGCAAGCTATATGTAAAAGCGAATTCGTACATGCAAGAGGCATATTTTTAAGGTGTATAGTGCAAAAATTGCGGAAAAGGTAGAGAAAAATGTAAAAATTTTAAATTTAAAAACCTTCGTCAGAAATGTCAAAACTATGCAGTTCAAAACTTGAAATATTTTCCTGCATCAAAATAATTAATATTTTATTAATTTGGGTGTAACATTATTAACAAAGTATTAAAATATTCTGAAAGTTACTCAGTAATGAAAAAAAATTTTAGATTCGAAAATTAGCGTTTATTAACGGAAGTCACGTATCAAATTCGCAAGATTGGCTCTCAAAAAGTTCATTATCTTTGACAGTGAGCCCAACTTTTGCTAGAAATGCAAAGTCTTATGTCTGCGATGGGTCTTCGCTGGTGTTGAAATCGTGAGCTGAAGACAACTTTACTTAAATTTGCAAGAAAATGATCCAAATAAAGCCCACCCGGGCCTTCATGGAGAAATTCCGGTTTTTCATAGCTTCCTTCTTCACTGTCATAATTTGAAGTTTTTTTGTTAAAAGAATCTTTGCTAAATTTCATATATTGTATTAATACAGGACTGTTATGTAATGGAAGGTTGAATGATTAACACTCAAATATAATTTTCTTATCAATATTGAATCAGAAACCCGAACAACGTTGAATCGAGTCAAATAACTTGCAACTTTTTCGTACTTAAAGCGTTTCTGTGTACTCGGCATTGATTATTTCTTCTTAGCCTTAAACCCGAGCGACGTCCGGGTACTTCTGCTAGTTAGAAATAAATATGCTTGCAAAATATCTCGGCGAAACCGATATTTTTATTGTCGCGGCGCTGTCACTTGCAACTTGGCACCGTGAGGAAAGTCAACCCAAAACTCCTATGCATTTAATAGTTTTTTAAAAATACATGGATTCATAATATATGCATGTTTCTATTACTCTTCCACAGTTAAGTTCATCTATATGTTCCTTAATTCATGCTTTCAAATTATGCTGGGTAATTTTTGTCCTTTGATTTGAAGTTTTTTTACTGCATCTATGGGGTGCCGGTGGTGTAGTGGTTAGGATGCTGGCTGCTACTCGCCTGCTGCTTGAAAAGGCAGCGGGCAGGAATCCTGCGCAAGTAGGATTTTTCCAATGTCGCCCGGCCCCCTGTTTGTGTGGTTTGAGGAGACCGCGCAAATTCAGCTTTTCCGTCCTTCGGAAGGGACGTTAAGCCGTTGGCCCCCCTGGTGTTCTTCGTAAGAGCAGGCAAATGCCGGCACCGGGTTTCCCTCCTCCCTCCCCGGTTATTAATTGCACTACCTCTGAGATACCCATTTGTGCTGTAAGAGAGGCAAAATGACTGGGCACTCAACCAAACAAACTGCTCCTTTCAGTTTCTACATTTTCTCGACTTGCTCCTCTGATTTATTTCCAGTTTCTGTTGATTTAGATATCGATCGTATTCTAAATATTGTTCGTTCTCTCTTTCCTCCTTTCGTTTTCATAATCGAAAGATATTCTTTTGTTCTCGTTTGTATTTCAAGAATTACTTTTTTGGGCATTGCCAGTAATCGTAAAACAATATTGCCAAACTTTCAAATTCAGAAAATTTTATATAAAGATACGTTAAGACATATCTTTCAATTGCAACCAAGACCGCGCGAATTTCCCAGGTAAGATAAATATCGTAGTTCTATAATGAAAACTTGGAAGAAAATTTTATCAGCAGAAATGTGTTTTTCCTTTGTAGATTAAAATTAGGTTTGGTAGGATTAGATTTAAAGCGATAAATGTCGATAAACATCGAATTATTAAAAAATTTTAACTTGACAAAAATGAATTGTGTAAATGTCGATTTTCATCAATACATTTTCTACGAAATTTATGCGTCATTATTTAAAATTTTGTTATCCGCTCTAAAATTTAACATATTTTACCACCATACATCCAAAACAGTAGAGACAGTTTCTATTTATCATATCAAACGGCCACACAACATTCGAAATTAGCTTTCTAATGTCGCTTATGTCACTGTCTTAAGGGCACATACTGAGCATCCGTGGGATCCAAAGGTAATGGACAAAATATTATGATCAGTTTATTGCGCTCTTTCTTCACCCTCGGCCAGATCCGATAACCCATATGCATTTTGGATTCCATTTACCGTCTATTGCGTCCTCTGCGCGACATTATTTGCGAACCTCCCGGACTCCCCCTGCCACACACCCTTGCGGTGGCTTGCAGGGTAAACTGTAGATGTAGATGTGACTGAAAAATGAGCACCGATCGTCAGATGGCCTTATGGCATTTCCAATAGCACCCTGTCAAAATTTATATAATCCATCTGAGACTATCCCGCGTGCTTAGTTTCTATTGCATTGCTGTCGAAGAAGCATCGTTCCGTTACTCTACAAGATGAGATATTTTTCATTAAAATATTCATTCATACATTGGGTTGTGCATTATATTCACGTCACATTGACATCTGACTAATGATCAGGATTTCGTGAATAAGGGGCGCGAATTACCGAGTAGAATATACTTTATGATTTATTGCGAAAAATTAATTGTTCCAGGTTGGTGGTCGAAGTCAACGACAACACATTCGCGAAAATATATATAACAACAAACAAAGCAGCATAAAATAAGCCTTCCTTTTTTATGCACATTTAGTTCAATTTAATCAGAACGAATTAAATTTATAACACTTTTCTAGATAAAAATTGATGAAATGTATTGAAATAAAGGTCCGTAGTAAAAATCGCTTTAAAAAAAATATAAACGTCAATGTTTGTGTGTATTTCTGGCTAATCAGCCTCTTGGCCAAAATATAAGCGTCGAAAACTAAAATGCCCAATTATATGTATAAAAATAAACGTTGATGTACGTCGCTGATTTTTAGGGAAAACAAACAATGGTAGTGGTCGCTTTTTAAGAAATATTAACTTCGAAAACTACCAAGCCTAGTCAAATACATATATTAAAGTAAACGTCGATATTGGTCGCGGATTCTTAGGAAAAATAAACATCGATTTTTAAGAAAAATAAACGTCGAAAACTACCAAGCCTCTAGTAGTAGTAATTTTAAGCGTCGATATTCGTCGAAAATCACTCGGGAAAATAAACTTCGATTTGAATAGACGATTTAAAAAAAAATAAATGTCAAATTCTACCAAGCCTAATTATAATACATACCGTTTGGTATTGTTAGTGCACCTCTCCTCAAGGAGTTGGCGTAAGCACGCACTATTATTTCTGATACAAGCGGTGCATTTTATAATAGGGTATCCAATGAAATTTGTAGGCTTCTATAATGATTTTGGTATTAAAAATTTAAGCCAATTAATGCAGTAAAAATAAATCGATATGTAAAGCAAATGGAAGTGCATACCATAATCGCGCTTTATCTAATTCAGTTTGACTTCAATGAAGATCGATGGAGATATTTTTAATTCGACCATGCTAAATAGATGTTTTTATCTTATTTTTCCTGCAAGGGTTCCAAATTTCTAAATTGATTTTAAAAGAAGATTATTATGGAATTACTGAGTTTAATATTATCATTTGATTTCCCAATCAAAAAAATAAAGTGGGACATTTCAAAATAAAGTGTAAAATAATCATCGCCAACAAATGTTAATTGACAGGGAGCCAACAATCGCTCCCTTTCCCGCGCATTTCTTAATTTACGCGATTGTCTACGCAATTTTAAACCAAACTCCCAGCCTTCCATTTTAAGTTTAAGAAGCATTCAAAAGGTTTGTTGCATGTATTTCTCTTTCCCTGACAACGTATGGCCTGCGTTTCATGGTTTTAAGATAATAGGGGATAAGTATAGTTATGATTGCCTATATCTGTCGTATTAACAAAGGCATTATTTCTGTAACAAGTGCAATGGAAGTTCGTTTCTAAACTAGGGTAAAAATAACCACCACTGAAAGCCATTTCTCTGTTCTTTTACTATTACTTTACCTCAGCGTGCTGCAACGGCCTGCGTTGCCTTGACTTCAACCTTTCGGTATAATTGCGAAGAACTGCTCTGTTCTCTCATACAGACATTCGCATGCTCCATAAACATATTTATTAAGTTTCTCTCCATCTCGATTGCGATTTATTTGGGGCGCACTACATCAAAATATGCGTCTCTTTTAAAGAGCAACGCTGGGAATTCCGTCTCTCTCCTATAAAATACATTCTTTTTGGCCAATTGCTTGGAATACGGAACAACTCCAGCATAATTGCTGTTGCGCTATGAAATGGTAACGTGTTCATATTAGCTGTCGGATTAGATACATGTTTTCGTACTTTGAAAGACGTAAATATAAGATTCACACATACATGAACCGGAAATTAGCACATGAATTAACGAATAAACTATTAAAGCTTTAGAAAGGGGCTCGTAAGTCTTTTCAAGTTGACGATTCCTTTTTCTTTAGCGGTCAGTGGCGCGTTATGATATAGGTACAATAGGCGCTAGCTTACTTAGGGCCTTGCATTTCGAGTGGTCCCATATTTCAGCTGCTTTGTAGTGCGTTTATAAAAAATTGACAAAAACGCACCATGACGTTCGGTTTGTCGACGCGGATATTTAAATAAAAATGTATTTGAGTCGTTTTCTAAATCAAACACATAAGTTGTAGGAACTACTAGCGCCATCTGCGATTGAGACCCCCGCAACTAAAAGCAAGAGAAGTACACACAATTATTTTTTATTATTTTCTATTGTGTTTGTAAGTGAAAAGCAAGACATCTAAGAAATTCTTTATCTATATTGTGTGACTTACCACTGAATACGGTTGCTTTGTAGCCAAAATGTGCATGTTTTTACTTTCTCCATATACGAAGTATGTATTGAGAAAGTAATGTTTTCATGAAACAAATCGAATTAGAGATTTCAACGGAAATGTTTTAAGGTCTCCTGAATACGTTTTGACTATTTTCTCGATGATGCCTGTGGGTGTGTCTTCGTGTGTGTCTGTTTGTTTGTGACTGGGATTTTGTGGAAGCTCTAACTCAAACACTATTCAACAGATCAGCGTGAAATTTTGTTTGACATTTTTGTTAATAGAAGACTTGCTGATTTGTTTTAGTAAAAATCGGTCAACCGAAAGTGGGTATTTACTCTTGTCACTTATCCGTTTTTTTGAAATATTTGCTTTAATATTTGATAAATATTAAAAAGTATTGGAATAAAAGTTGTAGAAAATTAATTTTCTACAACCTTTGTTTGAAACATTTTTCCATATAATACATTTTTTAAGAGATATCTTACATTTTTACAACCACACCACCTACCGGCGACTATTACAAAGATTTTACGCTCCTTTTTATTTTCTTAATTGTTGGAGCTTCGGGGCTATACCCAGTATCAAAAGTTTATTCCTGTTCTTTGTCAAGTCTTTAAATTTTTCTCGCAGTTCCTTCAAATATTTAGTAACATTGAACCTATTTGGAATTTTTATAAATATTACAGATATGGAGAAAGACACATCAGATATTTTTATAATCTTGTTGTGGTTATTGGGAAAATCTGATCAAGTATTTTTAAGTGCTTGTTCATGATTTTTTTCTGCCGTAAAACGATTTATATAATCCCCTGTTAAATATATCTATGAGTTTGTTTAATTTTTATTTCATTAATATGAAATGGTGGGCCTCCGTTAAATATAGTGCCTTGGGGTTCCAAAAAACACTATGCACCACTGCTAGCGGTGCTTTGAAATTTTATATTTTTGACATTTTCGATTAAGATGTATCTTTATATTTACTCTTTTGAATGCATGTTGGATCTCGAATTACAATTATCTCTAGTTTCCTTATAAACATATTAAATATATTTTGAAATCGATAAAAACTGTGCAGGTAAATGATTCATCCAAATTCCACATTTTGTAATCAAAATCATGCTATATTTCAGTAGAGATTATGAATTCCGGACATAGGATTCCTAGAAATTATTTAATCCTATGGTAATTTTGGAATAAATTAATATGTATATCAATAATGAGGTCAGGCTCAACCCTGTGGAATTTACTCATCATGAAATTAATATGTACTTTGTAAATATCTCAATAAACATTAAAATAGGGGGAGGGTGGAGTACTATCTCGCCCGGGGCGCAAAAATTCCTCGGGCCGCCCCTGGTAATGTTCCATTTACCTCTTTCTGCCTCATGCTTTATTATTTATCCATTCTAACAATGTTCGATCATACAGTGAATTTTGATAGTCACTCTCAAGTATTATTTCTATTATTGCTGGTAAGATATAAAATTACACGGACAAGGGATTAAATATGCTATTATTTGCGTTTGAAGGAAAAATCATACATTCAGAGCAGAAAATTATCGAATTACAAATAAGTGCGTGTGATGAAAAAGTTCATGACCTTACGTACGAAAAGGTCATTTTGGAGCTTCTTTCGTCTCCCTCCACAAAAACCCTCGCGAATTTCAATTATTTCACTCGAATTTTCTCTCTCGCGTCCATAAGAATCCTCGGAGCCAGTTATTTCTATCACACGGTTCTTTTCGCTCATAAGAGCGCCATCCCAGGCAAGATAAATATGTTGATAAACGAACGAAGCGAAAAATAAAAAAGACGAAAGAGAGGAAGAGGGACAGGTACAGATATATAGAAAGAGAGACGGGGGAAAATAAAATAAGTGAAGAGAGCGGAAATAATTAGATTTGCAGGCGGCAAATACGTCGCGCGTGCGCAGAAACGACGGAGGAGAATTTATAATAAAAAACAGAAGAAGGAGAAATAACGAGGACGCGTACGTATGCTTGCGTGTTTGTGTATTTTTCGGGCGCGAAACATCCTCTATCTCTCTCTGTTGAAACCGCAGTTCCGACTACATCCGAGAATCAGAAAGGGAGCGCGAAAACGGACGCCGGGCCGCTAGCGCGCGTGTTTGACTTCCTTCCCTGGCCGTGGAAATTTCGGCTATGTCGTCTTTCCAGCTGGTTGTGTGCGTGGCAGGTGTAGGGGAGGAGAAAGGTGTAAGAGACAGAGAGAAAAAAGAGGGGGAGAGAAGGCGGAGGAGCACTTTGAGCACGCAAACGACGGAGACTAACTCTTGACGTCGAACTAGGAAAGTGGGAATGGAAGTAGAAGGATGTTCCTTTGCTCTCTCTCTCTCATGGTTTGCCTCCCACCTTCTCCCTCCCTATGTCCCTCCCCCACTCCCCATCCTCCTCCTACTCCCTCTTCAACTTCCCTCTTGGCTTGGCAGAGGGTGGTCCTCAAGGGACGGGGCCAAGAGACGGGTTGACACGGCGCCAACCAGACCGACCCGCCACGGGCGCCATCAATAATTAACGACCGTGCTTCCCCACTACGCCCAGATCAATAATTAACGAAATTCTCCCCCTCCTACTCCCCCTTCTTCCTCCTCTCCCACCCCTCTCTTTACTCCCACTCTCTCTCTCTATCTATATCTGTCCCATATCTCTCAAAACTCATTCCTCCTTTCCTCGGCCAATCCTCGCTGCATCCCTCCTTCGCTCTTCTCATGTGCGTTCCTAACCCCTCTCCTCCTTCTACGTATATATCCTCCCTCCCTCCCTCCACGACCCTTCCCAGACATCAAAAGTCCTCTTTACATCGAGAAACTTGTCCGCGTAATCAAATTTTCCCGGTGCACGAGATCAGTTTTCTCCGATGAATTACACCCTGTTAAGCACACGATGTGTGTATATGCATATGTAAATAAGTGTGCGTGTTTGTTTTATATAAATATATATATATATATATATATATATATATATATATATATATTTGTTCCAAAAGCCAATAGGTGTCTTCTGGTATCAATTTTCGTTTCAACTCTTAGTAACTCCTCAGTTATCTATACGCACTTTGAACTCATAGTAACAGAGTGAAGATAAGAGACTATATTAATTCAAAATCGTGCTCCTATTTTCAATATAAATGTTTGAATGAGGCTAAGTTACACTTAATCTGCAGTGTTTTTTTAATAGAATCTTAGGTAATTCAACAATCGAGCTCGTCTTGGCAAGAACATTTTTGAAATTGCTTGTTCTTGAATAGAATCATACCTTCAAAGTTCTTTGAATGCATCTAAATATATTATTTCTTCCTATTAATTACAAAATGTAGATTTAACAAAAAATTCTTAAACCTATCATTTTTTGTAATTGAATAGGTCTAGTTTTTGTCTTTTCATCATTATGGCCTGGCGTTGGCAAAATATATATGTACCAGGCGCCATTAGAAGTTGCAAGTGCTTCGGCGAACTACGTGCAAAATTACCGGATTACTAAGCAACAGTATTTTGTTTCTTTATAGACCTACAGTAAATATGCCACGTCAAAGCGCTAAAGTTATATTAACACTATCACATAAACTAGATCGGTCAGTTGAACAGTGACAATAATTTATTTGGTATTGTGCGTAGATATCGGAATAATTCAAGAATAACGCGGTGGAGTAATGACCGAGAGAGATTGTGGAAATGAAAGCTGCCAGAACCGGGCTGAGGTACCGGCGAGCCCGGGGCGCCAAAACTTAGGGGGCGCTTCCTCAACGATTATTCGGCACATTATTTTCGTAAACAGATAAATTTTGGCCATTGGCTGCAGCTGAATGAGGAAGCATCTCCAATGGAATTTTACCTTTTGTCATAATTTTATTCCTAGTTTATCGCTAATTTAAGGAAGTAATATGTGAATTGGATTTTTTTTATAAATATTTTCTGAAGTAAAGAGGGTGCTGGACTGGATCCTTGTCTGGACCGACAAAATACCTAGAAATGTTACATTGGAATTTCTCCCTCAGAATGAATAGAAAGTATCCATTTTTACAGTTAGAAGAATATCGGTAAGTACTCCTGGCTGCAGTGTAAATGTCGTAATATCGAAACACTAATGTAATACACATCCAGAGACAAAAAACTTCGGAAAATATTTGCCTTGCTTTATTTTTAGAATTCGACCGAATTAAAATAACAGTGCTGCACTCCCTAACTACACATGTATTTCCACGAATAATAAATTTTTAACAGTAGAATGCGAAAATTTTGCGGCGGGATGTATCTGAAAATCGTAATTAAGCGTTACATCATTGTTTCAGTTGATGAAATACTTCGCGTCTACGGTGAATTTCGTTACATAGCCACAAGTATAGTCGAATTTAAATTGAGATTAATTAAGGCTTTTAGCCTATGCTTGCATTAAAAGGCTTTGTTGGTTCTTTGATAAAGGCACGGTTAAGAATGCGATAAATACTTCCTGCAATATATATGCTGACTCTAGCTAGCCACGATCTGATTGATCCCCTTGTGGTGTCGCGACTTCTCGTCACAGAAAATTCGTCACTGCGACATCTCGTCATAGATGACAATTGATACCTGCGACATTTCGTCACACTTTCAAAATGGTAACTGCGACAACTCGTCGCACATTTAAATTCGTACCAGCGACATTTCGTCACACAAAATATTTGGTACCAGCGACATTTGGTCACACATTAAAATTGGCATCAGCCACTTTTCGTCATAGAAAATAATTGGCAACTGCGACTTGACGTCGCAAAATTATTTTCGTCACACGTTACGTTCTTTCTGGGAGCATACGCTTCGTGGATAATAAAATACTCGGGTCGATACGTATGTTGGAAATTTATGTATATCTAACAAATTTAATCGGAGTCGGCGTGCGGAGGGATGGGGGGGGGGGTTCTATCCGGAAACATGGGCTTCATGAGTATCAAAGTATTCGGGAAGATACATATATTGGAAATTTATGTATATCTAACAAATTTAATTGGAATCGGCGTGCGGAGGGATGGGGGGGGGGGTAGGGGGCTCTTTCCGGAAACATGGGCTTCATGAGTATCAAAGTATTCGGGAAGATACATATGTTGGAAATTTATGTATATCTAACAAATTTAATCGGAATCGGCATGCGGAGGGATGGGTGAGGGGATAAGGGTTTCTTTCCGGAAACATGGGCTTCATGGGTATCAAAATACTCAGGCCGATACATATTTTGGAAATGTATATATATCTAAGAAGTTTAATAGGAATCAGCGGGGGAAGGGTAAGGGGGATAGGGGTTCTTTTCCGGAAACATGGGCTTCATGGGTATCAAAGTACTCGGGATGATACGTGTGTTGGAAATTTATATATATCTAACAAATTTAATCGGGATCGGCGGGGGAAAAGTGGTGGAATGAACCGAGAGAAGTTATTTCATTACTCAGCGCAAACTGTGCATTATTCTGGAGACTATTTCTGTTCTTTTCTTGAAAACGTATTGCAAATAATGGACGAAAAAGGTATTGAAAACCGTTTATTAGTAATAAATAATGGTTCCATTCTATAAAAGTCAAAGAGTAAAAATCCTAGTATCAGAGAAGGAACAGATTTTTTATATTTGTCCCCATATTTTCCTTTTATGAATTCCATTTATAACGTCCTCAAAATGAAAGAATCAGTAAGGCATGGATAATTAGAAAATGAAGTCGAGTTGCTGGAATTAATAGAAGATGGAGCAAATTTCATAACAAATTATGTTTGTGCTGCTTTTTACAGATAAATGGCAACTTATATTCCTAGATGTCTCAAGAAAGTAGTTATAAATGATTAAATACATTTCGATTTTGATCAATTGAATGAAAAATATGTATGTGTATGTTCATATATTGCTCGCTAGTCTTTATGATGTTTTTTTATTTTAATTCCAATTTTTTTATTCTTAGTGAGTAATGAAAAAGTAGTTATAATTTATTAAATCATTAACAAGTCTTTATTTACATGATTTCTTGAATACATTCCTCCTAAAACTATTGGAAATATCGGGATTTCGTGTTTCTGAAATATGGCATTATCATTTATCACATATATTATATCAAATACATTGTTGCATAAGCTGCAATGACGTTTAATATATGTTACAGGTACCAAATGTCATGGGTGACGAAATGTCGTAGGTACCAAATGCCGCTTGTGACGAAATGTCGCACGTACCAAATGTCACCGGTGACGAAATGTCGTAGGTACCAAAAGTCGTATATGACGAAATGTTGCAGGTACCAATTGTCCCTATGACCAAATGTCTGTGACCAGTTGTCGTAGTGACGAACTTTCTGTGACGAAAAGTCGCTAAACCCACCCTTCTCGCATTAATTTTTTTCAATCGGAACGTTGAAACTGTCTGAGGATGAGTAAGTTTACGTACGTATCTTGAAAATTACGAGACCTTTACAAAATGCCACCTAACGAACTGTAAACGCGTGATCTACGCTCTCCTTTTCACAGTGACGAGGCGATGTGATGAACTGAAACTGTTCCGGTTTCTGAAAGAGCATTGGATATTTTATAAAATATTTAAAATTGCGCATGTAAAATAAAAGTATTACGTAACAAATAAATATCCGTAAAGCATTTTCTGCAATTATATTGCAAACAGCTACATCCTGACATATTTAAGTCGTTTTGAGCAAAATAATTCTAAACATGTTGATAACAGCTATTTACATATTTATATCGCAGAAGCTTTTTACACATTTGTATCGCATAAATTTTAATCCCAGCACAAATATTCGCTAGAAATTTGTCTGCTGCTACAATTATATTCATAATCCATTTCATTATTTCATTTAAATAAAGCATTAATATAGATATTTGCAGGCCAGAAGTTTCCAAAATCCAGAAAATATATAAAATTTATTTACTTATGTTAAGTTTAATGTTCAAAACTATCTAACGGTTTTTATTTTAAAAAATGGGTTGTCCTAATAAAGTAATATGTTTTGATAATCCTTAAACGTAGCAAAGGGCAAATATCGAAGAATCATTATCGGAGAAAAAATAACAAAAAATCAATTTTTTCACTTCTACACGAAACTGAATTTTTCACAGAATTCGCGTATTTGCCAGATCATCCACGGCGCATTCCTCCTAGTCAGCGATCCTATTGCACCCGATTTGCCATCTATTTCCGAAAGGCGATCTCGGAGAATTAAAAAAAAAGAACCGCTTCATCTCACTTGGCTTTTCATTCGACCTCCTCGACTCAAAAGGCAAAACGCCGCATCCTCTCAACAGTACGAACACCTTAACCAACATTCTCCCATCCCTCACCGCTCCCGTTTCCTTCCTCTCTCTCTCTCTTTTCCCAAACCAACCCTCCCCCGTCACTCTATCCTTTCCTCCCTCTCTCTCTCTCTCTTTCCCCCTCTATCACTCTATTCGCCTGCCCATCAAATGATCCAGACCGCCGAGCGAAGGTCGTTAGCGACGGATTACGAAATGACGTGACGTGGTTACCAGAGCCATTCCTTTCTCTTCTCTCTCTCCCCAAAACTCCTTTCCAATCCCACCTCTCTCACTCCCCGTCCTCCCTCTCTCTCTCTCTCTACACCTCGCCCACACAACCTCCCAATCCCAGCCTCCCTCTATAACTCCCCTCCACGCACCGCCTTTCGACATCCCCTCTCCTCCCTCACGCTTAGTCAACTTACCCCATTACTCCGATCCCTCCTTTCCCTATTTCCCACCAGCTCACTAAAACCACCCACCTCTTTTAACCACCCTCTCTCTCTTTCCCCTCCTTTCCATCTCTCTCTTTCCCCTTCTCTTATTCAGATATCCCTCCTTCCACGTATTTCTCCCATTTCTCTAACTCTCCCCATTCCTTGACGCTTTTTTCCCAAATTTGGAGTCTCTCTCTCTTCCTCTTTCTCGAATTCCCTTATACGTCTTCTTCTTCCCTTTTTGCTATCAGTCTCCCGCTTCGGTTCCGTTCGCCTGATCATATATTTTATAACTTATCCTTCTCACGTCCTCTCTCGGTCCCTTTCTTCTCTATCTCTCTTGTTTCTTTCGCCTCTTATTTCCGCTTTCGCGTATCCCTATCATTTTCTCTGTTCCTCGAACGACCTCAACAATCCCTTCTCCTTTTCATTCCTATCGGCTTCCTTCCGCTTCTTCTTAATTCCTTCTATTACCTCATTCCATTATCTTTTACGATTTTCCTTCTTCGCCCATCCATTATGTTTTCCTCGTTTCTTAACTTTTGCGTTGTCCCTTCTCTCCCTTGTCTTCTAACGACCTCGTCTTCTTTCCTTCTCTTTTCCTTCATGTTCCTTTCCAATCCTTTCCTCTTCTCGTGTTGATTCGTCTTCTAATTTTGCTTCCTCATCGCTTCAAATTAACCTTTTTATTTCGTTTTATATATCCTCCTTCGCACTTACCACTTAAAAAATTCTACGTTTTCTCCATTCTCTCTCGTGATTTCCTGTCTTCACGTCTTCGTTTTCCCTTCTCCCCTTTCTTCTTCATCTTCCGCTTTTATTAACGCCCCTTCCCCGTTTCGCTCGGGTAACCTTTGTCTCCGGAGACACACCTCGTCCTCCCACCCACACCCATTGAAACTCCCCCCTCGACGCTGCAACAATGAAGAGAGAGAGAGAGAAAAAAATCCGAAAAGCAAACTCCGAAGTGCGAAACGTGTCCAATTTGCAAAGCAATTCATTTTTTGATCGTCCGGGACAAAGAAACAAAATGAGGCCCCTTTTCCGCCGGGAAGGATTTATTTTATCGATGCGTGTTGATTTGTTTCATTGAAAGTGTGAAAAAAATAAAGTTCACCCGCGATTTTTATTTTATCGCGCCGGAGGGATAGGCGGTGTTGGGGGGGGGGGGGAGGAGGAGGAACTGAAGGAGGTCATTATAGGAATCCTAATAACATTAAGAACCGCACTGGGGGAAAGGAGTGGATAAAAGAACCTTCGTTACGGACATAACGGGAGTGGGGGTCACCGGCGGAAGAACGGTTTCTTTAAAAAATAAAATAAAAGTAAAAAAAACGAGAGGCGTGGTTGGACTAACGAACGCTGCGACACGTTCTGCGTGCTCATGTCGACGATTATTCGGAGTTTTTTGGCGGTAAAGGTTCCGGCCCCCAGATGAGAAAGGATCCTCGGATAAGGAGGTGTTTTCATAACGAGTTTGGTTTAAAAAAAAGTAAAGGTGAAACAATCTGGGTACACGTTTTTATACTTCTACTACGCTACGAATACTGCGTCTATCTACGTCCTCTCCCTCTGTGCTTTTAAAAAGGATAGTTATTCATTTGATACAATAGTTGAGAAAATTGCAAAATGTTTCGCGGTTTTTTTATCTCAACTACCCGGTTTCGCCGACGCGTTGTCCCACAACCTAACTTTCTCGATCTAAAACACTGTGGTCCCTTGGATGGAACCGATGAACTACAGTCAAACCCCTATTTAGTGCCGCCATTTGTCCATCACTGACCTTGGTGTTAGAGCGGGGATTGCGGTAAATCGAGGAACATGCTTGTAATTTATTTATTTAAACATCAATGTCGCAAGTTGGCTATAGTCAGGTGGCGACGATTGCTACACTATTGGACCCACAAATCACCTGACTTATACATTAATTGAAATTAAAATAACAAAATACAATATACGTGCAACAAAAGTTAATTTTTAAATGACAAATTCAATAGTATTTAATTAAAAACCTATTCAATTTAATTATTACCTATTCTTATAGAGTTTAGAGTTTTCTAGGTTCAAGATGGGCCTTCACGGCTACCGTAGCGGTTAAGGGGCTCACGAGATCCCCACCGTACTTCACCCCATCAGACATTACTTTACTTCCTCCAACTCCATCGTCATCTGTTACAATTTACAATATTATCTATAATCAAACTAACTTTATTCTTAAATATTTTAACATTTTTATGTAAGGGTTTGAAGAGCTCTTCAGGTAACATGTTCCAATCCCAGATTCCTCTATTAAGAAAATAATATTTGGAAAAATATTTTTTTGCGGCCTCAATTTAATTTTAAACTCGTGTCCGTTTTTTCTAATAAATTCTGACTTCTCTATCCCAGGACTCGACAAATCTCGGGCGCCAGGTCGCCATGGCGCCTAAGATTTTCATGCTGTCGCCTAGATATTGTAAATGCTTGCTGTAGTTAGGTTATGGTTATACTGTAGTCACGTGCTGTAGTCGCATTGTCGGGCTCAGCAACAGCAGAAGCAAAATAGAATATATCTATCGGAAGCATTCAAGTTCCTGAAAATAAGCGCAAACTTTTAATCTTGTTCGTAAACTACATGTTTTCAAAATATCATTAGACTTTTTCAGATGCATAAGGCTCATTTTATTATGTTCTGCTACATAATGTGACAGAAATATCTAAATGTGCATGGCTTAATTATTGTAGCAGATTCGTGCCTGAATAATTAAACATTTATTTTTCTGGCGATGATAAAAAATCTATCAAAATTATGCAATGTCTGCGCTGGCTCCTAGATTTTGGAGGTGGAGCCTAGAATTTTAGAAAATTTGTCGAACCCTGCTCTATCCTACTCCTGAGATCTTACCATGCCTTATTTTTGCCAATTAGCTGGAATATACCCCCTAATCTATTAATCCTCCTCCTTTTCTTAAGCGTTTTCCAACCCAGCATTTTAATCATTTCGGTGTCACTATCTCTTCCTAAGGTATATCTCGCCGCCTTTCTTTGCACCTTCTCTAATTTCTTAATATGCACTATCTCGTAAGGGTCCCATACGTTCGTAGCGTACTCTGATATAGGCCTAACCAATGATTTATATGCTAACTCTTTTGCTGCCTTAGTACTTTTACGCATCTCGTAATGCAAGGTCTTATACGCTTTTGCTACGATTTTTTGGATGTGTATACCCCATTTTAGGTCTTTTGTTATTTGAACGCCTAGGTATTTGCAATTATCGACTTTTTGTACCGTTTCCCCATTAAGCGTGTAGCCAAAATTTCTCTCGGTCCTCTTATTTGTGAAATTGATGTGCTTGCACTTTGTTCCATTAATCCTCATTTTCTTCAACTTAATCCAATTTGCTACCCGCTCCATATCTTCCTGCAAAATTGCCCGGTCCTTTTCCGTTCTTATTCGTCTATAGATAACGCAGTCATCTGTGAAAAGCCGCACCTCAGACTTGACGTAATTAGGTACGTCGTTTACGTAAATCAGGAATAATAAGGGCCCTAAAACTCTCCCTTGTGGAACCACTGATTTTTACCTGATTTTCCTCGGAGTGACTCTGTCCTACTTTAACTCGTTGGGATTTACCAATAAGGAAATTTTTTAACCACTGAATTACTCTCTTATTAATATTTAACTCTTTTAATTTCTTTGGTAGAAAGTCGTGAGGTACTACGTCGAAAGCTTTTGAAAAATCTATGACGATACTGTCGAATTCATTTACTCATCTAATGATGGAAGTTCTATTCACAAAGATTCATCAGCGGTATGCGGGGCTGGCACTACATGGGGGGGGGGCGCTAAATCGGAGTTTGACTGTAATTTACTCCAGTTACACTGCGGCGGAAATTATAAAACTTACCGCGAAAGATTCCTCAAAGAGATCAATGAAATGAAAAGATCCGTTTTACCTCTCTTATTTATCAAAAACTAAACTTGTAAATTTTGCTGAATTTTCTCCCGTCTTCATCTCGTGAAATATTTGGAACAATTTTTGAAACGAGAAAAATCGTGAAATATTGTAAATTAATCCATGATATAAAGACGATCTCAAAGATGAAAAGAGTGCTGAGTTGAATTCTATTATTCGAACATAAATTTTACTTTTAACTCTTAAGATCTTCATGTGATACATCATCTTCAGGTGAAGATGGTGTATCACATCGTAGTGAAATATTGAAAGCTGTGAAAACTACAAGTTTTTCATTTTATTTGTTCATCGCGAAACAGTTCCTCAAGGTTACACCCACAACCGTGAATTTCAACCTACTGATGTTTCCCCCAAATATTTAGAAAGATTTCGTTCAATGTGGTCACGGTAAAGAGATTTTTTCCCAACTCAATCGGGTTGCTCGATAGGTCGGTATCTCATAAAATCTATTTTGTAAAGTCTATCGATAAAGTAAAGATGTTTTTTTTTACTTTCTCACCAAGGAGGTTTATAAAGTACAGGTTTTCCTCTCTTTATGCGGGGGTTGCGTTCCACGAAAAGTGACGCATAAAACGAATTCGCATAAACAGAACTCATATTTACACGCAAAAGATGGGGATACGTTCCACAAGCAATCCTAACTTCCCTCCAAGACGCTCTTCTTTCGCTATATAATGACTTCTTATGCGCTAAATACAAAGTTAAAACAATTAACACTAAATTATTCTCGCTAATAAAAGGAAGCAGATGAGAGCAGGTGGTGGCTGTTGTGAGTGAAATAATGTGGAGGTTTAGAGTGCTGGAGGGTTGTCTTGGTCCAATTCAAGTTCCGAGGGCAAGGAGACAAAACTTCTCAAGTGTGTTCAAACAGTATCACACGAAATCTCCGTCTCATCTCCACTCTACAATATCCACTCCAATCTCATCTCTTTTACTGTAGTGCTAATGCGCACAGCATAAGAGTCAATGAGAGACTGAATGGTCGCCTTGTGGTGTAGTGGAGAACGTTTTTTCATTTGTATAGCACTGGCCGCGTAACCGCATAAGAGCGAATCAAAGACTCATAAAAATAAATTCCGGTAGCAATAAGTTTGTCGCATAATAGCGAATTCGCATAAAACGAGCCCGCATAAAGAGTGGGAAACCTGTACTGTGATCGTGAAAAAATCGACTTCGAAACTTGATGAATATGTACGTTTTAGATGCAACCGAATCCGATGTGGTTTTTGCAATTCCGTCTATCTGTAGTCTGATTTGTGCGCTACTTTGCGGGCTTAAAGGTTCACGGAATCGGATGAAATCTCGTGTATACATTGAGTATCCTCCGGAATAGATGCCTAGTTGTAATGAAACATACCACGCAGCAATGGAGGGTAGTTCATCCATGTCGATCTACACAAAAATGGCGGCATAGATTTTGATTAAAATTCATCCGGTTCTAGAGCTTAGTGTCATAAACTATGCTACATTAGATATACTTAAAAAATAACTAAACAGCGTCCAGTGATATTATATCAACGGGTTTGACGCCCAGGAACTGCCGAGTTCTACCCACTTCAGCAACAGCAGCATTTTTGTTGCGAGAAAAAAATATCTTTCGCGCGTAAATACGTAATAATGTAATCAGAGACATCATTGTATTGGCCGAAGCGTGCGCATGTGTTTGTGCAATGTATGTCGCGCTGCTTTTTATGCTTAACATTCTGGAACCATCGTTGTAGAGGGGTGGCTAGCGTAACTACATCTTAATTCTTAGGACGCGAGCTCGAATCCAGCTTTGGGCATGAACATCTGTGATTGTCTTTGTAACAGCGATGTAAGCTATTCGTAAAAGGCCATGGATGAGCTTTTTTTAATACCGAGTGAAAATAAATAAAAAATAAAATAAATAATCTCTCGCTCATATTATTAGCGAAGGGAAAATGTTTTAATGAATGGCGCCCTGGGAAAATGTGTCAGTTAAAAATCGATTCCATACCATTTCCGATGCGGGAGAACTTGTTATTCTTTTCTTTCCTGGGATTGGCCTCCCTTCGAGCCGGGCAGCCCTCCACTTAGACCCATCCGAATCGTCTCTGACATGTCTACTTAACGGCATGAAGTATTCATCGAGGCGAATTTCTTGGACAAGAAACCAAAGAGCAGAAGCTACCTTCGTGGACTCCTACTTCTAAATTTATCGCGCACCACCCACTTACACGAAGGTTTCCCACCATCGATTTCTTGCCTCGGACTCTTGAGGTGCGGTAAACGAGGTCTGACGTTTCCCATTCTTTCTCTCACTGCCAACTTTCCCGCTTCATTAAGTTGACCTGCAGCTCCCTTGTTAAAAATAAATATGCTTTTCTATATTCTGGCCATCCTCATTACCACTCATTTATCCTCAACCGATTATCCTCGTTGTTTTTCTCGTAATGATATACCGAAGCTTGCAAACAAATTAATTTGTCCTCTCTTAAATCGCCATTGCGTGTTATAATTGGTTGGAAAATTGATCTCGCTTCCATCTACATATACGAGTTTGGATTCGCCCGAAAGGAATCTATTTGTTCAAATTAGAAAATACCAAAAAGGATACATAATATAGGGTGAAAAAGTGACGCCGGCGAGTTCAAAAGAGCAGGAAACGTAACAAAAATAAAGGTCCTATCTCAGGGGACAAACACACCCGATGCTCAACTTCATGTTTTCCGGGTGGATCAAATACATCAAGCAAGATGGCTAATTGGTCAGATCAAAATTAAAAACCCTTAAAATAGTATTATTATTAATTTTGCTCAAATTTAATTAACTGACGATAACTCTCGTCAAATACTTGGCTACACACTGTAATATCGTTGGTAGCTCAATAACTTTGGCTCAGATTATTAAAAGTAAAGTACTCCTTAAGCCAAACAATTAGAGGGTTGTAACACCCAATGCATTTCGCCCACAAGGAGTACTTTACTTTTAATACACACTGTAACTTTAGGGCTGTTACAGTGAATCAATTCAATTAAAGGTCAGCTGTTTGGTTCCTATACTTCTTTTCGGAAAAGCAAATATTTCGTCAAATACAGTCGTCTTTCACGCCAATCACTCTGCCTATCATCCCTTTCCATAAATTCTATCCTTTATGTACGTTACTTCCGTTAATGCGAGACGAGATCTTTCTCAAAAACGTGACAACTTCCACGACCAGATATGAATTCAAACACACTCTTTGATCTCAAGTGTAATTCCAAATGCCATAGCTACAATTGGTAGTTAATTAATTACAATTAAAACAATTGCCTTTTTAATCTTATGTAACAATTCTATTTATTTTACCATTTAACAATTAATTAAAAATTATTTTATTATGACCCCAATAGTTCCAATTACTTCCGTCAATAAGAAACAAAACTAAAATAATTTCCTTCTTAGATTTTTTAAATTTCATTAATAATGCTTCATTTATTTACGAATTTGAAAATAAGCCAACTGAGCAGTGATTTAAAATTCGTTTAGTTTATATTAAGTGATATTTAATTATTGACATTACAGTTCCGATTTACACAATTCGATTGCTTAAGAGATAATGATTAAAAAGTGATTCCAGAAAGCCTTTTCAAAGCTGCTATAATGTTCATAATAAAAATATATATTTTCTTCCACCATCTAATAACATTAAAGATGTAACCCAAATGTTGCACTTGAAACTGACATGTTTATGTGGCTCGGATTCGAACGCCATGATTTTGTCGATACTAATTCTAAAACTAGTCAGGTAGCGAAGCGGCGCCCGTTATTCCCACTCAGTGCAAATTTAGGATCCTATGATTTTTGCTTCCTTAAATTAA
This sequence comes from Tanypteryx hageni, assembly GCA_028673005.1. NCBI lineage: Eukaryota > Metazoa > Arthropoda > Insecta > Odonata > Petaluridae > Tanypteryx > Tanypteryx hageni. The sequence goes on along the minus strand of CM054116.1, from coordinate 69,089,541 downwards.
TTCCGAACCGCAACTTACATTTGTTCGAATAAACGTGGAAATGCTACCGCAAAAAAATCATAATTCCGCCTGGTCAGGACCTCGTAAATCAGCAAGCAAAGCGAGTAATGAACACCACTCGTGAACATTAATTGATGAACAGGGAATTTTAAACCGGATATTTTAACCGCATCCACCCTTTCTCCATACTTGAGCATCCAGGGTTTTATGCGCGCCAATTTGTGAAGAGGTTATTGAGAGTCTGATGGCCATTCGACCTTTAACCGCAGACGTATGCCTTCGTACGAGCACTCCCTCCGGAAAAAATAAACACTTGAAGCTTGGGAAGTGAAACCGGAGACGTGATTTCTGAATCCACCAACGTGCATCTACGACTGGTGAGTACAGAAGTATGAAGCACTGTCCCTCTTAGCAACTCGCGAGCAGGCGATGATCACGATCCGAGTTTAAAAATCCGCCGCCGCTGAAATTTCGTGCCCAACTCGATGAAGGGGTTTGTTTAGCTTTCGATAGCACAGCAAACCTTCCAACCGAACACTTTTATTTTTAAAAAATCATTGAACGATTGCTTACTAGCTCGTTCAAATGAGAAGCCGCGTAATTAACCTAAATTGCGTCATATCTGCAAATCAGAATTTTAAGAATCGTGTAGTTCTAGCACGTTCGTCATTCGCTGATGTTTTTAAAATTACTGCAGCACGCAGGAATATTTGTTCTTTTTCCTGACCCCAGAATAATTTTAGTTTTGTTTTCATACCGAACCATTTTTTCGTGGTATTAAGATAAATTTAAGCCTATGCACGTTTAATATTGCCTTAAAACATAATAGGGACTAAGATCGATTAGAACTTAAGAATTATAAGACTAGCAACTTTTGTATCTTACTCCAATGTTAAAGATCGTTGAAAATAAAATAACAATAAGAGAAAAGAAACATGCTGCAATATATCCAACTCAAACAATATGACGATAAAACTCTTTACCATTTTTCACGTTGGATTGCAAAATTTTGTCAGCTTCGGGCAGCGTCAATTAATTCAAACACTTTTGATTGTTCATCCGTTCATTTTCAAAATGCATGAAGAAGAACTCTTTCGCCGGAAATATTTTTTTAGTTGTTATTTTGTTTTTTGGAATGAAGTTATTTAAATGTTTACGCAAACGTCAAAGACATTTTCAGTTACAATTTATAACAGAGAATTCAGTTTCGAATATTTTGCAATATAACTAAATAAAAATTCTTTAATAACAGAAAATATTTCATAATTTACAACAATGATTATGCATTACGCTAAATTTCTTAAAACAAATTTTTTTCGTTACCAATTTCATTCGAGAAAAAATTTAGTGGAATTTAATTCAATAGCTAGCTCTGTCATTAAAGAAGCTGTTTCAATCTCATCCTGATAAAGTCTTAGATATTAACATTGCTCAAGCCTTAGAAGAACTTCCTCTAATCACGGGATACCTGCATAATTTTTGGAGCTCATAGAATGCCAGCTATCTACATTTGTTTGAATGACTTTCCATCAGTAAAACTGAGATGAAGAAACTCCCATTAAACACTAAGCATGATTTGAAATCCTCCTGATATTGCAAATGAACTGAACATTAAACTTGTAGAAACATATGGGTGGTCAACACTTTGTAAATTATGACGCATTAAAGTAGGTTGTTACTTCATGGGTATCACTAATCGAGACCAATTTCTTTGAAGCATCATAGATCATGAAACTAGTTCCAAGATGGGATAAATCCTTTAAAGATGTATGACTGTGTAAAAAATAACAATGTTAAGAGTACACTTACTTAAACTGACATTACTTTGATAAAACTCTAATGTAGCTACCACATGACTCTCTCTATATCTGTAATATTTCTAAAAATTCCAAATAGGTTAGATAATAATAAATATTTTAAGAAACTGCGAGAAAATTTTAGACTACAAAGAACAGAAATAAACTCAAACCATAGCTTTCTGATATTTGATATAGCACCAAAGCTCCAACAATTAAGAAAAGAAATTGGAGCGTTACTAAGATGTAACTAAACGTCAATTGTTAACAATAGTCGGTAGGTGGCGTGGTGGTGGCAGCTAAAATGTAAGATACCTCTTAAACAACGCATTATATGGGAAAATATTTCAAACAAAGGTTGTAGAAAATTAAATTTCCTACAACTTTTATTCCAGTAGATTTTTACATTTATCAAATATTAAAGCAAATATTTTAAAATAACGGATAAGTGATAAGAGTCAACACCCACTTTCGGTTGACCGAATTTTATCAAAACCTAATCAGTTCTTTTGACTTTTATGAAAATGCTAAATATATAATTTCGTGCTGACCTGATTAATAGTTTTTGAGTTAGAGCACCCACAAAAAGCTATCACTAACACACGCAGACATCATCGAGAAAATGGTCAAAACGTGTTCAGGGGACCTCAAAATATGTATTTCCATTGAAAACTTGAAGTCGATTTTTTTCATGAATACAATACTTTCCCCTATGCTACGTATATGAAGAAAATAGAAATATATTTATCTTCCTAACGGTAATTGTTACATTATTCATTGAAATGTCCGAATAATTTTCATATGCTTGTTATTCTTCGACTGAACAAGGAATCTTGAAAAATCTGATTCCGTTTATTAGTCACATGAAGTTATAGCGATAAAAAATCTCCAAAAACTCTTCCCTTTATTTATATTTAGAACCAGCGGACATCTCAGATTTATTTTAAAAAAAAGGATTTGTTTCCAGGAATAAGAACGGCACTTTGCGACTCAAAGTAATTTCATCGTCTCGTGTTTTTGGCTCCGAACCCATTCGTTTTCAAACGACCCGTTAACGGGAAATATTTATAAACCCTTTTCGCAAATTGAACGTTCTCAATCGCGCGCTTTATACGAAGACGTCCAAGATCTACTTCCGTTGGCATGGATTACGCCCAGGACGTAATAGAGAATCGCAGTCAGTCAGCCCGAAGATAAAGGGAGGTAGTTAGGAAGAGGGGAGGAAGAAGGCGGAGAGAGAGAGAGAGCTCCTCCTCTGACGTAAGCCCCTTGTAACGAAGCAATTATTCACGGCGCTGTTACCTAAGAGGGGTATTCCTGCGGGACATCTAAAAGGTCCCTTTCTATCTCTCTCACCGGCTCTCTTCCTCTATACTCCACATCATTCATTCCCTGGTGATCCCACTTCTTCTCCCACTCCTCGCCCCCTCCTCCTTCCTACTCCTCCTAGACCCTCTCTTCTAAGCTAGAGAGGAAGATTAGAAGATGCGCTGAACCTTGTAATTGGTGTATCATTTACCTCCAGCGTGTTTCCTGGTAAAGTTGTTCCCAAGAAAAAAAAATCGCCCGTTTACCCACGCAACACTTCGCTATTAAGAACTTCAAACCGATCCGCAAAGGAGATACATAATTCATGATAAGTGGCATTGAAGAAATCTGTGAGTTTGCGCATAATATATACGAGCGATCGATGATAAAATCTCATTCTAACGGTTACTTACTTTCTCTAACTGTTTTAATAGTTATACCTATGACATGTTTATATTGTATTAAATGTTATTGGGAAACTCTCTTGACGATTGTGGCAAACAGCTAAATTTAAAGTTCTGATAGCTGATTGATAAAGCTACACATTACACGTAATAATGCTATAATAAAAATAGAGTGAAGGATGATATTGTATAAACTGTAAATAATTCTTTAAAGATGAGTTATTGCTATAGCTAATCCTGTTCTATAATTTTCTAAGGGCAATAAAGATAACTGTTAATCCTTTTCCATGATGTCCAATTTGTAACTTTCTGTCGTCTGTATAAATATTATACCATATGTGTGTGTTATAATATATTATGTATTTTTCATATTTGGATGGGTATTAGTTATGTATAATTAGTTATAAATCGAAAATTTTCCCACAAATTTTAATGAAACTGTTGCCATGAAAAATAGTTTACTAAGAGAAGAATGATGTTTTGACCGTTAAAGGTAGAAAGTAAATGTAATGCATGAATCCATGCTAATTTTCATATTTTAAATATAAAATGATTGATGACTAAATGTAATTTATTAAAGATTGGAAGCATTAAGTGAAAAGATGTTACACCAACAAATTATACTACAGTTAAATAATTCTGCAATCGACTACAGATTTAGCTCTCATTTAATTGATTGTCACTCTTGCCTTTGGATCCCCTCTCTCTGCAGTTATATTACACCAGATAACGTCAAAGCGATATCGTCCGTCTATTAATTCCGCTAACCTTTGAAACGATTGATCAGTGGTGAAAAACTCCTTCAGCCAAAAAATTATAGGACAGTCCCTATGCATTTCACCCACTAAGTGGGCATCCTCAGGGGAGAACCTGCCTTGGCAGTGAACAGGGTTTGAAACGATTCGTCCAATGACGTCAATTCCGTGCGCATCTTTATTCCACTAATAACCAATTTATTATTGACAATGATTGATTACATATGCAACAAACTTTTATGCATTCTGAAGCACTTCAACTAATAAGTAAAATTCTTCATTTTCATGGAAATAATGTTGACTATAACATGCAAAAAACTTTGATGTACCCCGATATAGTTTAGCTAATGAAAAAAAATTTTCATTTTCAGTTTCGCCGAAAGTTGATGAGATTAATTATGCCTGCGTAAATACTACTTTTTCATTCTCAGCCGTACTTCCCGTCTCACTTATAACTTCTGCGTGCAACACTTTTACTTCATATCACACCTCTCTACCAACCTCTATCATTGTAAGAATACCGACTCGAATTTCTGCTGTCTTCTGGCAATATACAGTTCAGGTGAAAGATATAATCGTTATGAGAACGCACAACTACACCCGAATATCCAACCATATTATAGAAAAGTGGAAATAATGTACACTTAATAAGCTAAGCTTCTCCTCGAAGTTTAGATGCTTTAACAAAAGCATGGAACGAATTCTTTGGTCATGATGTGTTTTCCCTATTTTTAACCACCATCCATCCTAAACTATGCCGAATAACAAAGTTTTTACCCAAACAGACTCATTTTTAGTTTTTTCTTCACAAAACCTTGCGCTAGCAGTGAAAACACCCTGAGTGCAGGCACTCTGAATGTCTTGTAATATGCATACCAAATTCTCTCTTTAATCATAAAAAGTGATGAATATGAATGTAACGAGTGTGGAAGCGGTGGAGGGCAGAAAACAATATTTTTCTCTCTTAAGATAAAGTATTAAGAATAATAATTTATAACTCGTTAATTACAATTATCAAAATCGCTCCTGTATCATAAAATACGAGGCCAAATATGAGCTTTAGAGTTTCACTTGATATATTAAAAATCCTCTGGGGACCACATCATGAACTGAAAAATATTTTGTAAATTTCAGCAACTGCACAAAATAAACTAGAATACGACGTTTTACTTATTTTCATTTTACTGTAACGCATTGTATTATTTTTCACAAAAACTTGCCAAAATCTTAAAAATACGAAACATTGTAGTTTGGAGAATATGCTAATGTATTAGGAAAATAATTACTATATTTTTAATATGTTCAACAGCCACATTCATAATATAACTTGATGTTAAAACTAAACACATAAAAATCTTACGCTGATAATACATCACATGCTTTTACATTATTTTACTTTTTAGATATATTACTTCGTAAAAAGAATGCAAACAATACCTTTCTTCAAATGCTAACTCTGAATGCCATGCAAAATGAACACATTTTAGTAAGGTGGATTTATTTTGAGTAAAATTTTGTATTCGTTTCGATTAATTAAACTAAGAGAAGAATTTTCTATCTTACTGTCTACAATTGGGTTGCTTTCACTCATCCCCTCTCCCTTTTATGCAATCATTTAATTTCAGTTAACACGTAACATTTACCTGCTTCCGTTGACCTGTACTCGCGGCATTGGTTTACTTGCCCTTTCTGTATTAACATCCTCTAGGTTTATTTCGATATGCACAATTGCGGAAATTTAATTTCGCACCTAAACAGCCTGTTTTGCCCTTACCTTCTTCGTCTCATCGAAAAAATATCCCTCAACCTCTGCAAGACGCGAGATTGTCCCTGAAAATGTTATCCCAAGGCATTAAGTCGCGCTGGGAGTTCCCTTCTCTCTCTGCGTTATTTTTCACGCTTTTTTATTCTCTTTCGCCCATTAATACTTAAACCGCACTTCAGTTTTCCTTATTCCTTGGTAGACGGGTGAAAAATAAGGCAGCGGTTACGAATCCCGTCCATAATATGGACAATTGTGTTTGTCCTACTAGGTTAGATGTAAGAATGGACTGGATCATGGGTGTCCAACCTGGGCCTGAGCAGGAGCCACAGTACTGCAATGGATATCACCGAATAGTCGCAGTAACATGCAATGAGCTGATAAAATGTATTTTCTGCATAATTTAGCTGTTGTAGCATACAACAGTAATGATAAAAACAAAAACTTACTCTTTTATTTAGAGGAACTTCTGACAATCTTTGTTCTCAATAATTCCCTTGCACAATATAATCGGAAAATTACGGTGCATGAAAGGCCACCAAAGTTTCAAAGAGCCGCATATCAACTCTCAAATAGCCGCATGCGGCTCCGGAGCCTCCGGTTGGCCACACCTGTACTAGATGGCCTAAATCTCGCTCTTAAATAGAGTCGGATTCCTTTATTATTATTTTCCCTTTGTAATCCAATGCTTAAATATGGCTAGACTATAAAACCTTTCTGTCCATAACGTTGTTTTTTCAGAGGGCAAATATTCTCATTCTCTCTTCTCTTTCTTTTACATTTACTCGATAAATACGCGCCCATCAAAACCACACGTGTCTCTAAACCCCGCGCCCCGTGGATAACGGCCGACTTAAAACTATTGATGGCTCGACGCGATTCAATTTTCTGTCTCTTCAAATCAAATAAATGCCCAAATACGTTCAATTCCTTCAAATGTATTAGGAACAAAAACAAGCAGCAGATTAGAAATGCCAAAATAAAATTTGCTTATTCTCAAAGGAGAAAATTGATCTGCTACGATAGCTCAGTGGTAGAATATCCTCCCGGCAAGTGGAAGACCCGGGTTCGATTTCCGGTCATAGCAGACTTTTTCTCGTTCCAAAATTATTCCCAACATTACAGCTTATGCCTGTCTGCATAGGATCTTCGGATCGCTTTATTCCATCAATTTCAGACTCCAATGTAACAACTCCCGCCTTATGGAACAACCTGCGAAACGTCGGTATTGGTAAGCCCAAGGATTCTTCCTTACCACCAAACATAACACTAGACTCCCTTAATAAGAGTTTCTCGACTAATCCAACAAAAGTCGACATAGAAGGAAAACACAAAGTCATTAGTAGTCTTACTGTAAAAGCGAACGAGTCTTCCGGTTCTCCACAATTCCACTTTAAAGCTGTTTCGCAATTTAACGTACTTTCAGCAATACGCAGAATCAAAACTAAAGCCCAGGGTGCTGATGGTATTCCTATCATGGTCATAAATAAATTAATACATCAAATACTCCCAGTACTCACCAACATTTTCAACCACGCCTTATTACAGAGAAAATTCCCATCGCAATGGAAACGCGCGTTAGTCCACCCAATCCCGAAGAAATCTCTCTCCTCAAACAATGACTATCGACCAATTAGCTTTCTTCCCACTTTATCAAAAGCCCTTGAGCGACATGCACATGAACAAGTAACAGATTTTCTCAACGCAAATCATCTACTTGACTCCCATCAATCTGGCTTTCAGAAGTCACATAGCACCACCAACGCGCTAATTAAAGTCACCGATGATATACGCAGACACATGGATGACAGAAAACTTACAGTACTAGTGTTGCTTGTCTTTAGCAAAGCGTTTAACTCAGTAGACAAAGACATACTCCTAGCAAAACTCCGCTGCATGCGATTCTCTTCACCTTCAATAGATTGGTTCTCCTCGTACCTTAGCGACCGTTTCCAACAAGTAATCTCCAACGATTCTTCGTCTTCATGGCTTAATGTTAACCAAGGTGTTCCGCTGGGCTCACATTTTAGGTCCCCTATTGTTCTCTCTATTTATTAATGATTGTTCTCAATACTTAACTTACTCCAAGCGTTATTTGTACGCCGATGATCTCCAAATCTACTTCGACACCAAACCAAATAACATATCTCTTTCCATTACCAACATTAATAATGACTTGGCTCAACTTCAAGAATGGAGCTACGATAATCTTCTAAACATAACCCCCTTGAAATCTATAAACCTTGCGGAATCAGTTCCTCTGTCTTTAAATGGTTCAATTATACCCTATTGCAAAATCGTGAAAAATCTCGGTACTTTAATTAATGAAACGCTTACCTGGAATAATCGTGTAATAAAAGTCTGCAAGACGGTAAACTCTTCCTTACACACCCTAAGGCCTCTCACTGACATTCTTCCCTCTTCACTAAAAATACAGCTAGTGACCTCTCCAATTCTTCCTCACTTCGACTATTGTTATATTGTATACCAGGACTTATCAATTGAAAGTGAGTATTCCTGATATGTTTAACAAACTACCTAAGGAATTACAAACACTAAATAGCCAGAGCAAAGTAAAAACAAAAATTAAAGATTGACTCCTTAGTATAGAGTATTCATTGCTCTAATGATATGTTAACATGCACATGTTTATGTTTGTAAGTGTATATATGTAAAGATATATATGTGTATATGTACGATATATATAAGTATGTTGATATATGTGTATATATGAGGAGCGGATCCAGAAACTTCCCAAGAGGGGGCGATCGCCCCAATTGCCCCCCTCCCCCTCTTGATTCCCCCTCTGCCGACGACCATATATTTTGAAAATCCCTATCCCAATCAGAATCTATCTTTCTCTTGTCATACAGACATCAACTTCGGTGGAGAAACAAGGAATATTGCACGGAATGAATTAAAGAACGCACCCAGAGGAGGGGATTAAGGTCATCCAAGGGGAGGGCGATCGCCCCCATCGCCCTACCCTTGGGTCCGCCACTGGTATATATATAATGTTAAACATGTTATTAACTATGAGGAATATTATATGGAAATAGTATTTAGTGAAGTATTGTTTGTTAAAAAGGAAAATATTTATTTGTATGTGTAGAGTGTGTAATTATTAAAAAACTAAACACCGGAACCAAAGGGAAAATTGGCACCTATAGACGAGCCTATGGCTCTGTAGGGCCAGATCAAGTTTCCTCCCTGAAATTTGTAGTGACTTCTTTTGTAATTTGTAATAATTTATGTAAATGTATTCCTAATAATAATAATAATAAAGTTGAGTAAGTTATCGTATTTCCAAAAATATGTATTTTATTGTAATTTCTATGTAATTAATTTATTTTAATGTGTAAATATTGTAACTACTTATATGAGGAAAAGGTTAAATGTAAGAAGGGACTATATAGTCTCAATTTCGCCCTAAATAAAGTCATGCGTCTGTCTGTCAGTCTGTCTAATGGCATCCGAAAAGAAATATATCAAGTATTTCAAATTTATAAGTAGATTTAAACCATTTCTTTCAGTTTGTTCTCCGCTGAGTATTGAAACTGTGAAACGAGTGTATCATTCATGTCAAATTAAATCTTATATTTGACTAAATCACTTATGTTTATTGTGAATAAAACGGCCAGATCGCCGGGCCTTAAAGTTGAAACTCCAATCGTTGCCGTTTGCGTCATCAATCCATGATCTAATGAAAAATAACGCACTTGTTTAAGTTAAGAGGAGAATTTTCCGCCCGGAGGGTCAGAAAAGGTATAATAATCCGACTCTATTTAAGACCGAGATTTAGACCAGATCCAGGTGTGGCCAACCGGCTGCGCTTTGAGAATTGACATACGGCTCTTTAAAACTTTGGCTGCCTTACATGTGCCGTAATTTTCCGATTATAATGCGCAAGGGAATTGTTGAAAACAAAGATTGTCAGAAGTTTCTCTAAATATAAGAGTAAGTAAGGTAAGACACAAAATCCTTCTCTTAGTTTAATTAATCGAAACGAATACAAAATTTTACTCAAAATAAATCCACCTTACTAAAATGTGTTCATTTTGCATGGCATTCAGAGTTAGCATTTGAAGAAAGGTATTGTTTGCATTCTTTTTACGAAGTAATATATCTAAAAAGTAAAATAATGTAAAAGCATGTGATGTATTATCAGCGTAAGATTTTTATGTGTTTAGTTTTAACATCAAGATATATTATGAATGTGGCTGTTGAACATATTAAAAATATAGTAATTATTTTCCTAATACATTAGCATATTCTCCAAACTACAATGTTTCGTATTTTTAAGATTTTGGCAAGTTTTTGTGAAAAATAATACAATGCGTTACAGTAAAATGAAAATAAGTAAAACGTAGTATTCTAGTTTATTTTGTGCAGTTGCTGAAATCTTAAGAGAGAAAAATATTGTTTTCTGGACTCCACCGCTTTCACACTCGATACATTCATATTCATCACATTTTATGATTAAAGAGAGAATTTGGTATGTATATTACAAGACATTCAGAGTGCCTACATAAACCCCTATGTGGGCACTCAGGATGTTTTCTCTACTAGCGCAAGGTTTTGTGAAGAAAAAACTAAAAATGACTCTGTTTGGGTAAAACTTTGTTATTCGGCATAGTTTAGGATGGATGGTGGTTAAAAATAGGGAAAACACATCATGGCCAAAGAATTCGTTCCATGCTTTTGTGAAAACATCTAAACTTCAAGAAGAAACTTAGCTTAATAAGCGTACATTATTCCACTTGTCTATAATATGGTTGGATATTCGGGTGTAGTTGTGCGTTCTGATAGCGATTATATCTTTCACCAGAACTGTATATTTATTCATTTATTTATCAATATCCAAAAAGAGCCATGTTTCGCCTTTTACTTTGGAATATAACAACCAAATAAATAACAACATAATAATAAATATGACATAATAATTTAAAAGAAAGGGGCATCAGGACATGGGGTAAGAAACTCAAGGGTCTGAGGTAACATTTGAGATCAGAGTTAAAGGTGCGGGATAAGGAGAACAAGTCAATGTTGCCAGAAGACAGCAGAAATTCGAGTCGGTATTCTTACAATGATAGAGGTGGGAAGAAAGGTGTGATATGATGTAAAAGCGTCGCACGAAGAAGTTATAAGTGAAATGGGAAGTACGGCTGAGAATGAAAATGTAGTATTAACGCAGAAATAATTAATCTCATCAACTTTCAGCGAAAATGGAAATTTTTATTCATTAGCTAAACTATATAGGGACACATCATAATTTTGCATGTTTTAGTCAATATTATTTTCATGAAAATGAATAATTTTACTTAATAGCTGAATTGCTTCAGAATGCATAAAAGTTTTTTGCATATCTAATCATCATTGACAATAATAAATTTATATATAATTTTAGATTTTTGCACTTAACTGGATCAGTGGTGATCCTATGATCCTACAAATGTTTTTGACTAACGCTTACTTCCCTCCACAGAAAACAGCAATCATTAAACATTAATTATCCCCAAACTTTCTCATAGACGTTTGGTCTCACTACACTCTTTGCCCCGAAATTCACTCTGTGTGCTTGGTAATTCACTGCCAATTATGTTAATAATGCGTAGCAACAGAACCATAACAACTGACACCATCAACCTCTTACGTCTAGTGCGTTAACAGAGAAGTATGGAATTTTATACTAGGGAACTCCGGGTTCCCCCTCCCCTCTGACGTGTGCGCTGAGCTTCTTGTACAGAAATAATGCCACTGGACGATATATAGTAACTTTTTGGGACATATAGCTTAGTTATTATTATTTGTGACATCAGGCTGTACGATTGGATGGATTTTAATCGAAATCCTTTGAGCCAATTTTGAGTAAATCGAATTTTGTTTCAAAATATCCTAGAATAAGGTACCCTTAATTTTTGCGCAATATCGTCCATTTCTTCGTAATGTCTTTTAGGAATGATAATATCCCTAATTGTGAGATATAATTTGGTTTAGTTTAACCGTAAGGCTGTAGTAAAAGTTTGAATGGATCGCGGCGGAAGCGTGGCGGCATAAGTCTTAGGTAAGGTAGCTTAGCGTACATTGTAATATCACTGGACGGCATATAGAGTGTTAAAGAGATATATGGCTTACATGACATCAGGCTCTACAATTAGATTGATTTTAATCAAATTCTCTAGAGCCATTTTTGAGTAAATCAAAATTTTCTAAAAATCGCCAAGAATAAACTATCCTTAATTTTTGTGCAATATCATTTTTATGAAAAATGGTTCTGCAAAAGATGATATATTGCACAAATACGAGATATCATTCGATTTTATGTACGCGTTTGGGCCCTAGAACGGCGAACAGACCGACAGACAGACAGACGGCATTGCGAAAACAACTTTTATGGACCCAGGGACACCTGAAACGTCTATTTCCATCAAAATCTCGAAGTCGAATTTTTTAACGATAGCAATACTTTCTCAATATACTACGTATATGAGAAAGTAAGAAGTACATGTTGGAGTTACATGCTTTATATTCAATGCAGTCCGTAATAATGGCGTGTGCCTCGAAGATTGGCTAGTCTTCAGTTGTGATTTTAAATCACCAGAACCTCTCTCGATCTTGAAGTACCACCGCATTAAATCTATCTTTCTTTTTTCAATCAGAGTTTGGACGCCATAGCGTTGACGGAGCAGTTTTCTCGAAGCATACCTGCGTCAGAGGGCGTCGTCGCTCCGCAAAACACCTCATCCCCTCCCCTCACGCACACACACTTCTCTACTTCACCCCTTTCCTCCTCACTCATTCCTTTTTCCTCGCCCTCTTTCTCTCGCCCCTAACGTTTCCCACTCCCACAGCAGCTTCTCTCCGCACCCCACTGATGGCGCTAATAGACTCCATAATTGCGACTGCTTCATGCGCGAACGCCCCCCGCGTAAATCTCTTTCGTCCTCCCCTCCGCTTCCGAAAGGATTGTCGGCACGAAGGACCCGGAGTTTGGAACTCATTGGTTGCTTCAGCGACGGTGCGTGCGGAGCGACGTGCGGTTTCCGGTCTAAGGAAAGGGTTGCAGTGAAACAGACGAACAAGAAAGCTACATTGAGTGAAGCGACTGACTAATCGGCGATAAATTCACAAACTTTTAAGAAATCGAATAAAGGATATATCTGTTGACTTTTTTACACGTGCAAATAAACCTGGACAATCGGTTGTTGTCTACATTATTTGAATCACGGAATAAATTAAATCACCTTCTCTGGATCGATAAAGTGCTAGTATAGTATTTGAACGACAACAAAATTTCCGTATGTTTAACATATGCATCTCTATATTTAGCTCTAGTTCCATATGAATAAAATGCTATCATATGATATATACAAGTACACATTTACTATTATTTTTACATCTTCTATTGATTAAATCTTTCGGAATTCATTAAGTTCCCCCATCCACTGTCTCAATTTAGAAACTCAGGATTAGTTTAGTCATTTATTATTGTCAAATCAACAAGAGATGTTAAAAGCGTTTCAAAAATACCGTTTTATATGACGATTTTGGAACGGAGAACAAATTAGAATCGCCATTAACCAAGAATAGCCGAACCAACAAGCGAGCATATAAACACAACAGAGTTAAATCGTCTTTAACTTGATCCTCATCAAGGCAAATGAATTTACGCTAAGTAAACGTCGATTTTTTTTTAAACTATCCTAACCAAGTCATCCGATGCGACCTCGCCAAACATTCCTTTTAGTGGTCATTAAGTCCTGATAAAACAAAGACGCGCAGCAGAGGACCAGTCCCCATTCGTCAACCCATCTAGATAGGGACAATTAGTATTAAATATATTCATTATGGGAGTAGTAGTAGGAGGCAGAGCGCACTTTCCTGTTAAATTATCCCGTCATATTTTCCTTCTCTCTTTCCGAGACACGCCTCCCCTACCCCGATCCCCTTTACACTGCCACCACTCCCATTCCCCTCTCTCCTCTTCCTCCCAAACCCTCTTCCATCCTCACGCTCCTTAATAATGCGACCCCGGGAGTCAGCCGCTAGCGCACTCGTTTCGAGAAATGATTTCCGCCGCAACGCCTCCGAAGAAAGACCCCTAACGCGCCTCCCTCCCGTCTATCTCTCTCTCTCTCTCTCCACCCCTACATCTCCCGCGCTCAAGGAGTCACGGGCGAACGGGGCGCCGCCCTAGCGGCGGCTCCGCGTATGACCCGACACGTAGCTCTGAGGAATAAAATAAAAAGCGCGTGCAGGAGTTATTGAGAGAGGGAGGACTCGCAGCCACGAGATGATTTTTTTATATTTTTTAAATTTCGAACGGGAGAGAGAGAGAAAGGGAAACCCCACGACGGACGGACCCCTCCCTTTTTTATTTTACAGTATCCCTTTGATCTCTTGCGACGTCCTTTCTCTCTCTCTCCATCTCTTCCCAATCCCCGAGCCTGTCGCCCCATCCATCTCTTTATGTTCGAAACGAATGACCTCACGCCGTGACGCCTTCAACCCCTTCTCTCTCTCTCTATGTATATATATATATATATATATCCTTACCCTTCACTACCTTCCCCTCCCTCTCTCTCCTCTTAATCTCACTCTCATTCCCCCCTCTTTATCTCAATCCTCTATCTCCTCTCGTCTCTTCCCTTTTCATTTTCCCGCGCGTGTGATTTCACCTTTCATTGATGCTCACCTTTCATTGGTGCGTTAACGCGGCGGTGCGATAATGACCCAGAGTGCGTGCGTGCGCGCACCTGTGTGGGTGCGTTCTAACGCTTTCGTGACGTCTGAGGTGTTGTATGGTTGATTGGAGGATGGATAAAAATTTCTAGAACTTTTCTTTCTCTCTCTCCCTATCTTTCAACTCCCTCAATGGTGGGAGGAGTCGCGTTTTGTCAAACGGTCGTCTCGCCTAATCCGTCATCGTCGCCACATGGAAATTTTAAATAATTTCTCATTAGTCTATTGTGCAGAGAGGTGAGACATCTTTCTTTTGATCGTCCGGAGTTGACTGATAAAGCGACGTATACGCCTCTTGGAGAAGTGGGGGAGAGAGAGAAAGGGAGAGAAGGTACGCCCGTCGTTATATAATGAGAACCAAGAGATCGAATCTGACTTCTTAAATATTCGTCTTAATCACTAATACCTGACGCAAATAAATAGTTCGAATGAGTTTCGCGTAGATTATAGCGAGCGCCGTTTAAGCAAACTAAGCACGAGACGTTTAACATTAAAAGCTTGTAACAGCCATTAAATAACAATCGTGCTCCTTAATTTTATTCAGTAATCTATGCACATTTTCTAGTTAGATAACGGTTTAATAGAGTGTATAATTACTTTGATTTTTGTATCCTCTAATACATATTAATAAATTAATTTGATTATCAGTCGATAAAACTTTGCACACGCTAAATAGTATGTTATTCTGTGGTCACGAGAATCTGTGACATCGCAGAACTTCGCTGTGAATCTGAAGGCATCCAAGGAAGTTTTGTCAACTGAGTAATGAAGATAAATGTGGCCGCTGTGTATTTCCCGATTAATGTATGAAACAATAATAAAATGTCAGGAATCTAAGAAACAGAAATAGCGTTACCCAGACGTCAGCAAGGATAATTACAAACAAAAAACGGTAAAGCATAGGCGACAGAATTTGTAGATATTGACCGTCAATAATGCAAATATCCGGTTAGTTGAAGAAGATATTTTCCCGTTATCAGTATTTTTCATCAAGCTGAAGGCATACGAAAGAAATTTTCTATACTTCGAAATAAATTAAATTAAATTGAAACAATATGTCTCTCCCACAGTCATCAAATTAAAAAAATAATTATGGCCATTGGCATTTGAATTTGAACCTAAGGCGAACTCGATAATTTTCTATTGAATTACGCTTCGTATTATTGTTATCTTTTCTTGAGATTCCAATGGTAGATATATTCTACAGTTTTGCTTTTTTAAATCGCAATATCCTTAACTCGTCCGTCCTTCGAGTCGTATTTGTTTCTTCCCTCTCTCTTTCTCTCTCTCTCTCTCTCTACTTCTCTCCTTTCACTTCTATTCGTTGCCACGCAACTCTTTCACACCCTCTCCATCACCCCTCCTCCGCCGCCTCGCATCCTCCACCCAACTCTACACCCCCACACCACCTCTCTCTCTCTCTCTCTCCCAATTAATTGACTCACCATAATTAAAGCGGAAGCTTGGTTGGCGGCAAAATAAGCCGCCAAGAACCCTTTGCTTTGCTCATGGAGTCCTACCTCCCTCTCTCCCTTCACCACACCTCTTTGCATCTCTTCCCTCTCTCTCCTCTATTCGACACGCCACCTCTTCCTCTTCTCCCTCTTCAAGATTCCTTTTCTGTCCTCCGTCCTCCACCGAAGCACGGCTTCACGATCACTGCTGCGAGATAGCTGAACGCTGAAAGGAATCCTATGAAAAGTCTTCCTCCGCTATAACCCCGACTCCCTCTTCGAACTCTCTCACCGCTACGATCTCCGGGGGCTCACCTTTTTTATCATTTCCTCAGAGTCGTTTCGAAACAGCGTCTTTTAGGGAAATCATCTGTATGTGAGATAAACGCTTGAAGTTTCGAGAGATCGGCGTGGTAGGTATCTTCAAACGCGCACACACGCTTTCTCTCTCTCTCTCTCTCTCTCTCTCTCTCGCATAGCACTGTAACGGGAGAAATGTCTCATTATCATCCCCTTTTCAGGCCGGTTCGCCCTCTTCCCACTCTTCCTCAGTCGCCACTCCACATAAACCCCTTCATTATTTCTCCGCCGCTCTCTCTTTCTCTCTCCCTATTCCATCTCCCTCTTTCTCTCTCTCCATATCCCTCCTCTTTCTCTCTTCAAACGTGAAAGCCCTCCCTTTCCCAATTCCCACCCGTATCTCAGACTTCGCCATTCGTCGGGACCCTCATGTCCCCCACGTCCCCTCTCATAATTTTTCCTATCTCTCTCCTCTTCCTCGCTTAACACGGCTCGGAAACACATACATACATTCGCACAAGAACCCTTCAACCTAAAAAAATAAAACCTCACACCTTCCGCGCACTCGGACCTTTGTAGAGAGAAAGGGGGGGGGGAAGTAAACTCCGTCAACGACGTCTTTGACTCCCCTCTTTACGGCACCCGCTACGGGGAAAACGTTCACGCGTATGACTAAATACCCCGCCTAACAGCCTGCCGAATTTGCAGCCTACTCTATGCATCGGTCGGGTTTTTAACTGGGATGCTAAGGATGAGGAGGGCCGGGCCGTACACTTAGCGAGCTGCTAACCCGTCCAGTTTCGCCGACGTGGTTGTATGGGGCGCGGTTTTCTACGCATTGGCACTGTGGCGTGATTGACAAGTTCCTTGTGAGATTAATGGCACAAAATTTTGTCTCTATATCTAGCTCTTTGATTTCCAATGGTTAACTAATCGTTTGGGCACCTGGTATATATCTTATTTCTAGAGGTTTGATCAATGACTCCCAACATATATGTTAGCACGCTAATCCATTATAGTATAGTATAGTATAGTATAGTATAGTATAGTATAGTATAGTATAGTATAGTATAGTATAGTATAGTATAGTATAGTATAGTATAGTATAGTATAGTATAGTATAGTATAGTATAGTATAGTATAGTATAGTATAGTATAGTATAGTATAGTATAGTATAGTATAGTATAGTATAGTATAGTATAGTATAGTATAGTATAGTATAGTATAGTATAGTATAGTATAGTATAGTATAGTATAGTATAGTATAGTATAGTATAGTATAGTATAGTATAGTATAGTATAGTATAGTATAGTATAGTATAGTATAGTATAGTATAGTATAGTATAGTTTAGTATAGTATAAAGTATAGAATCTTTGTACATTTTGAAACAACGTTGTATATTTGTTAATACGGGTATCACAACATTTGGACGAATTCGTTTGTCGGTACACTAAAATCCTGTTGTTACGTAATACCGTTTTAAAGAAAAGACTGTTTTGAGACAGATTGTGAAGTCTGTATGTAAAGACGTTCGGTAAAGCGCTAGGTGCCGCCAGAATTCTAATTCAGTCCCGAAAATCTACCCTTAAATATTCGCAGCATAAAATACATCCCTCTTTCAAATAGAAGGAAAAATCTGTGAAGGTAAGATTTGTGAAGCAAGCAACTTTTTAGAACTGCTCTTCAAAGCTCCAAACCGATAAGCAATACGTTTTCTTAGAAACATGAATATCGACTTTTTACATAAATGTTAAATGAAATCCTTTAAGTATACAGCAAATGTCCGTTTTCCGAAAAAATCCGTTTTTTACGGAATGAATCCGTTCCCTACCCGTGCCGGGATTTAACCGCATCATGTCATCATCATATAATGATTGCCCGATTGACCTATGGAAATCCTTGATTTATTTTTTTTTAAACTATGATTCTCGCGGGACCCCTAACAACCAGCTGCGCCCCTCCACAGTCCCACAAAACCTCGGTAGGGAAAGTCTGGGTTCAAGTTTAAGGTTCATGCTATTTCAACGAGAGCCTCACTGTGTCAACTTTTAATTGATATTTTTAGTCTCTAATAACACATCTAAAATATATTCCTGAGAACTTGTCAAACGGCGATTATCTAAAGCTAACGGAAGAAGACGTGTGACTACGCACAGAAACTATATATAAGAAAAAGCACTTTAATTGAGCACTTTCTGACCGGCCGGGAACGTGGGTGTTATCACGAGGGACGGCCTATATTTGTGGTAAAACTACTTACCAAGCCAACAAAGAGAGAGAGAGAGGTACTTGCCAGGTATCTCCAATAGCCACAACAAGGTTATAAAAAACAGATGCGCATTTCAGCTGTGAAGCAGCTCTCTTTGATAGAGCTCCAAACGCGTTTTTTATAGTGGTATCCCCTTTAGGCACTAATCCACTGTTTATTGCAATTACTTAACATAAGTAATAACGAGCTCACAATACTTGATTTTAAGACCGCGCGGCCTGCGTTACATAAAAAAACGCTCATTTTCTGCTATACCATCGCAATAACAAAATAACTGCAAAGGACCTTTCTTGTAGGAAATTTTATTTTCTACAAGTTTGTCTACGTACAGTTTCGCCGTTGATTTGACCGTTTCCGAGTTATTCGCAAAAGACCAGTCGCGGGACGTGATCCGGTGGCCATTTTGACGTCATAGCGGCCGACACGTACACGACAGGCATGCCAACATTTGATATGTTCGTTAGGCTGTCCTACCAAACAAATCTGCCAAGTTTCAAAACTTTATGTGAATTAATTCCACTAACCGTCAAAAGTGTCTAATTTGACCGGTCGTTCCGCAAACAACGCTCATTTTCTGTTATACTATTGCAATAGAAAAAAATGCAATGAACCTTTCTTATAGAAAATTTTATTTTATACAAGTTTGTTGAAGTACAATTTTGCTGTATATTTTACCGTTTCCGAGTTATTCGCGAAAGGCCAGTCGCAGGTCGTGCTCCAGCGGCAGTTGGGCGCCAAAACTGCCGACGCGGACACGTCAGGCATGTAAACTTTCGATATGTAAGTTAGGTTGCCCTAACAGACAAGTGTGCCAAGTTTCAAAACTTTATGAATTATTTCCCTAAAATGTTTAATTTGACTTGTCTAAGGTGCATCTAAAAAAAAGTCGGACTTAATGACTTTAGAGCCGCAACTATGTATATCTATTGAAATTTCTTGTAGAAACTTACTAGAAATATCAATTTGGTACAAAATATCGAACCAAACCACAATGCTGCAGATAAATTCAAAGAAGCATATTTTTCTAGCGATATCTCTTGCCTCAACCCTGGTTTTGGTGCCCTGTTATCCCAAAAGTATAATATCTTGAGAAATGGACGTCAGGACTTCATAAATCACAGCGTCCACACGACTTTCTCAGCGAGTTGCAATTAAAGGTTTTACAGTAAAATAAGAAACGTTTCAAACGAATGTTCCAGCGGTTGATAGAAAAAAATTATAAACGTATTGTATTGTTTAAAAAAACTGAACAGCTTCCATGTTACAATTGACGGCATCATTAAAAACTATATTTAAGAATGGGCGCTACAAGGTACAAAAAACTCGTGGGTACTGATTCCTAGTCAAAGTTTGAACTTCCCAATTTTTCCCTCTCGCATTGGATCCATTATCATACCCCTGCCCACGCATATCCTTCGAATTTAAATTTAGTTCTTCAAGCTTTCTCAAAGTTATTGCTGCCATTCCTGCATCATTGGAATTTTGGATGCTTACAAAGCAAATAAATCGTTCTTCTATTTGTATATGTCACGTAATCCAGTGTTCCTCTCTTGTGTGTTTACTTATCTTATGATTAAAGTCATTTGTTCTGAATGGGAGATATATGGGGTACAATATATTATAATCGAAAAATATTTACCTTTTTTATTTGATTTAAAACGGTGTCTTTAATTTTATTTCCTAATAGGGCTATAAATTCGTTTTGAACTGTTTTTCCTAGGTAAGATGTATGAGTATCTTTGCTTTTGATTCTATTGAGGTGCCTTTTCATAACTTCCTGAAACTCGGCTAATAATTCGATTATCATTATCAATATAAGATCAGTTTTAAGTATTTTCTCGAATTCTAACCGTATTGGAAACAATTATAATGTTCTTGGCTTCTTTCGTGACAGTACAGAACCAAAGATATGTTTCCATACGTTATTTCTCTCCTAAGTTAAAGAAAATTTAGAATTACAAAATAATTAACAACAAAAACAAATCACTGTATCATTTGAGTACGAATAAACCAAACATTGCCTATTAATTCGCTCGCCATTGCTCAATACTCGAGCGTAACAGGATACATGAAAAAATCTTTTGTTATTCTCTTTTGGAAAATTTAACTGTTTTAGCTGTGCAGGGAGACCTTTTCTTTCCAAAATATGTAACACTGTGTACTCTATCTTTGGTCATGAGATGTATCACCGTTTTAAATATTGAACGGTCAACGTGAAAATATAGTTTTATGACAAAATACTCCATTAAAATACTTGTGCAAAATATCCAAAATGCTAATCCTAGTTCGAAGACAGTACTACTTTCCTCACTCAAGGCAATGAAAGAACTGAATGATCGTGACGATAAAAGAGAATTTGGGTGCGCGAGAAGAAAAGAGCGATGAGATTCACACAACACATTTGTTTATTCTTTCAATGAAATTATGCCCTGAGCATGACTCATACACGCAAAGAACTCCTTACTCAAACTAGAGTTGGCGAGGCACTTGAAACCATATCGGGATTACGTTCACAAACAAATATACGAGAATCCAAAAGTCATTGGAACTTAAGTTCCCTTTCGACCCTTACACTCGATATTTTAATATAAACCGTAGTTCCAATTTGTTCGCAACAAGGAGGCCGCCCTCAGATCCGGCCGCCTGTGGCTTTTGCCCACGTTGCTCACGCCTTGGGCCGGCCCTGGCTAACACCTCAACATTTGTTGGACGATACATATAACTTTTACAAGTTTTACAAACGTAGTATTCTCATACAAATAGATTTGCCTTTATAGGTGTTTTTTAAGTTCAGTTAATTTTATTTCTTCCGCAAACATAAATAATTATCTCAAAGTGAAGTATCTTACACTTTCTTTATGAAAAAATTGCCTAAAATGAACGGTCATCCGTTTAAAATATAGAGAATATGTTTGGATCCTCTAAACGCGGAAGTTGTTAAATAAAAGCACTCAGGTGAAGAAAACGTAACCCTAATTACTTGTATTATATTTTATTTCTCAAAATGAAGAGACCTAATGAAATATCACAAGTTACTGAGGCGACATACAAATCGTCCATTTCTCTCGTCCGGTACTCTCTCTCTTTATAAGCGAAATGTATCAAATCTGACAAATTGGAACCATTGTTGCGAAGTCATATCCGCCTTTGCATAAACGAGAGACCACTCGCCGTCTAACATTCTCCTCCGGAAACTGTCGCTAAATTAATTCGTCTCAACTCCGTGGAAGAATAAGTGAGTCAGGAATTTTATTCGTAATAATTCCATTCGATCGAAATTCGAGAGAAAAATCGATTCCATCCCTTTCCGACTATCTTCCATCTCCCAGTATTCCCCCACCCATCTCGCTACCACCCTCTCTCGCTCTCTTTCTCTCCATCCTGATCCTCCTTGCTGACTCCCGGAACTTCTCTCTCCAAATTCTCCCATGTTTATGCTGAGTGAGAGGAAGAGGGAGAGAACGAGGTAGAGGAGGAGGAAGAGAGATAGGAAAACAGAGAAGCAAAGAGCATGAGAGAGAGAGAGGAGGCGACATAGGAAGAAGAGAGGGAGAGAAAGAGGGAAATAAAGAGGGAGGGAGAGAAAGAGGAAGGGAGAGAAAGAAATAAATGGAGAGGGAGGGAGAGAGAGGTGGAGAGAAAGATGAAGAGAGAGGAAAGGATAGATAAATGTATTTATTCGGGCGAAATTTAGACCATAAGGTCCACTCTTACATTTAACCCTTCGTCAGTTTTAATTTACATTATATTAAAAAACATTGAATAACATCAAATAGGAGAGAGAGGGTGGGAGAATTGTAGGGAAGGTGGCAGAAGAAAAAGGAGAAAGTGAGAGAAAAGGAGAGAGAAAGAAGGAGGTAGGGAAACAGGGAGTGGGGAGAGAAAGAAAGGAGGGGAAAGAGAAACGGAATGAGAGACAGAGGGAGTTCCACCTGTCATACCAATTACGTGAGATCACTTGTTATCGTTCCCACCGCCAAAAAAAAAGACTTCGCGCAGAAAACCCTAAATGTCGCCCCTTTTCCTCCTAGAAATTTCCCCGAAATACGGTGCGCTTTGCCAAAAATAAAAATAAAACCTCCGCCCGCCTTTTTTTATATATATATCTCGCCCCGTGACATTTTTAACGCCCGCTCCGTCAGCCGCGCGCGAGCGTATGCATGAGTCGCCCCCTTTTCGTAGTCAATTTTTTCATCTCTTTCTCTCTCTCTCTCTCATACTCGATCTTCTTTCTCTCTCATACTCGATCCTCTCTCTCTCTCTTCGTGCATCCTGTCGCCAATTAGTGCTAATTGTGCACTCGAACCTTCAGAACACACACACACACACCCTCTCTCCGTAACCTCTCCGCCCAATTCGATTGCCTCTTCGTCTCTCTTTTTCTCCTTCTTTCTCCCTCCCTCTCGTCCTGGTTATTTTATTTTCGCCAGGTCATTGTATTTTTTCAACATTCATTACCGCGTATTTATTCGACGTTCCCATTTTTTTATATTTTAGAGAGTCATCAGCGCCCCCGAATTCGCGCAAAAATACTTTTTTTTAACATAATTGATATCTCTCGGTGGAAATGTATATTATTACCCCTAGTGCCCCTCATCCCCCCTCAGCGAGCGCACGCGAGAGTCCGAAAAAAATCGAGCGACGAAAAAATCGCGTGAATTACGATAATTATGTCAAATCGACGATTAAAGCGGGGATGTGTTGTTTTTATATTTTTTCTATGCAATTCGCTCCGACTGTATTTACGAGGAGAGAGAGAGAGAGATGGCTTCTAAAAAATTAGGGTCACGCTCTTCATCAACACGTACGTGTGTGTGTGTGTTCGAACAGTGACTGCATCGCTTCCGTTTCGCTTTTGAATGACTGTCGTTTTTTTCGCAAATGACGAATCCAAGTTTTGAAAAGGTTAGATTTCCCGTCGGAAAAGTTTTTTTATAATAATAATAACTCGCTGATCCTTGAAATTTAATTATGTCGTTCACGCTTAAGTCGCCCTTTTATCACGCTCTTATACCTATGCCTATTCACAGTCCTCTGACGTAGTAAATGTCAAAACATGAAATTTTCAAAATTTGGCTAAAATATACGTTTAAAACGTCAAAAGAAAATTCCGTAGAGGAACTATTTTAGCGGAAAGTATGTTTTTATCAAGTGCCATGTTCTCTGAAGGGCATTGTATAAGATTTGATCTGCATGGGAAGTTCCTTAAAAATCTAATTCCTCAGATAACGATTTAATTAGAACCAATATATTCTAATAAACGTTACAATTGGCAATACTTATTATTATTTTGTTTATTTTCAAACTTGAGATATCCCAAAAATTCTTTCCTTTACACCCTGATTTCGCTAAAAAAAATTGACAGTTTTGAGAATTCTCATTACCTTATTAATATAGGTTTCAGTATACGGTTTTCGTTAAAAATATTCGATAATTGATATTATTGATAATATAAAGACACTTAAAATTAGATTGGCAAAATAAACGACAAAAGTACATGGTATGGTGGAATAAAAATTTAGTTGAAATATTTTGGTGGAGCGAATACACAGATATGAATATACAAGACTTTACTTAGAACTAACTTTGGCCAATATTCAGGTTTAGAAGTGAACAGTACTAAAGATACCATCGTAGATCATCATAATTCTTGCTTAATAATAAAATTTCATAAATTCTTGTTGAAGAATAGCCTTAACGAATTATGGCGTTGACAAATATGAAATCCTTAAAAAATATATATTAATAAATAAAAGTAAACACGTTAAATAGAATTAACTCCTTGACGGTCAAGGAGTTGATTCTATTTAACATCAATTTCGCCGTAGTCTCCATCTCTACTTATTTAAAAGTGAACACGTTTATTTTTCGAGCGCAATAACTGGTTTAAATGTTTACTTAACACCTCGCTTTAATATAAATGTTTATTTCTGAAGAGTTTTTTAAAAGTGCAGGTGGTCCGGATCAAGAAACATAAAGTAAGTAACCTAGGTTGCCTGACAGAAATGTGGGCGCTCAGTGTTTAAACTTTTTAAAGGCATTAACACAAAATGGGGTCTGACTGCTATCGTTACTGAATTTTTTCATATATATATTTTCTATTGCCTTCTATAGCAAATTCATGAAAATTCTAGCTAAAAGATTATCTTCTTTATCGGGAATGAGAGGAGTGGCAGAGATCAGTGTTTTAATATGCATGAAAGCCAGTCGTAATGGCATCAGCCGATAGTAATTATATTAAATATGTAAGAAAAATGTTCAGCCGTGGGGGTACTCCATAAAATAGATCATTTATACAACGTGCCTTCTATATCTGTAATAACATAGCTACTTGTGCCTCACTCACTCATTCACTCACTGACACAAAACTATTAGGTACTTCTAGAAGGGCTAGAAATCTTAAATTTTGCATGTTGATTGGTCGAGTGGCACAACCGATGAGAAAAATCGAAAATTACAAAAAAGTTTATATTTAAGGGGTCTTTTTAACACCAGTGTTCTATTTCAATACCTCATAAGAAAATCATGGGATTCAGTGCAAGGTTTTCTAAAAATACATTTTTAAATTACTTTAAATTAAAATACGAATTTGGGAAAGGAACAGTTGTCTATCTGAAAGAACAAAGTTCTTAATTTTTTAAAGTAGAATTCAAATACATACCGAATTAGCGTAAATATCTGCTTTTAATCGGAAAAAAGTGTGAATTTTTCCTCTTTTCAACAATGAAAATCTTTAAATACCATCGCAAAGACATCAATGATTTTAGAGGGATCTGATAAAATACTTTACGATTGCAATGATTTAATGCTGTCATAACGAATTAGAGTTGAACTTCCATAATTCGAATCTCAAGGAAAAGTAATAATTATTCGAGTAATAGAAAATTCAAGTTATGGAAACATTTTTAAATATTTGTATATATACAGTGGAACCTCTATAACTCGAATCTCAAAGGAAAGCAAAAATTATTCGAGTTATAGAAAATTCGAGTTACAGAAATATATTTTTTCATTTTTCTTTAATCGAATTAACATCAAGTTAATTCCCATGCACGTAACTCTAATTTTCAATATCATGTATATTATGAAAACATTATCACCAATATTTTCTTCCGTTAATATGTAAGATTTTATTCTATCCAAAACACTAATTGCATTACGCGTTGTGATTGAGGGTATCAGATAATTGCAATTCTCACGTACTACTAAAAGCACAAACATGACGATTAAATTAGGGTTATCGACTGTAGGAAGGAGGGAATAGGTTTTTCTCCAGGGCTATAAGGGATCACAATAGGGGAAGCAACCCTGATAGCAGTGACGGTAAAACGTGAAAAGTATTTTTATTTTGTGTTTCATAGTTTTTCGAGAAAATTTTAACTATTTCAATTGTTAATTATAATGGCGTAATACCTATTTCTCGATATTTTTTATCCAAATACGCGCTAAATGCATGAATGATGATGCCGTAATCTTAACAGAAAATATCCTAATTTTTACATAAATTTAATGTATATTGTCTTAATGATGATTATTCTTATTGCTCAAGCATGGCGATCTGAGTCACGAAACTTGAAATACGAAAACTTGGACACGAGCCGATTACCAGAGAATTTGGAAATTACGGATAGTTGCCTTAATTTCACGGAAAATTATAAATATACTGCTATTACTCATGGAATTTATTATTTATACATTTAGACTCCACGTGATTGGAGTGCTGTTGCCCTGGTGATCGCGTTGGTTTATTTACGAGTTTAGATCTTGGTGTATGGTGATTTTTTGAAGCGCTTGCAATATACAAGCACCGACTACTCGTTTACTTAAATACCAAGGTGTTGATAGTTTCCCATGTTATCGTTAACTATAAAATATACGAGAGCCGATTAACTTTCGAGAAATTAATCGCTCCTGATAAAGGGAAAATTTCGACACCGATTATAAATTCTACATCAATTTTAGGTACTTTGGATTGAGGGTTGCATAGAGTAAAATGCAAACCTTTCGCTTAACCGGAAACGCCCAGAAAACCAAACACCATCCTATGAAAGAGAGGCAACCTCATCTAGACATCTTACCTCGCAAGGTTAACAATTTTCCTCAAATGCGCCACCACCTCCGCCTCTCGTCCTCCTCATCCACCCCCTCGTGTTCTCAGGTCCCGCTTCTCATCCACCTTCCCAACCCCTCCCTTTCACCCTCCGGACGTCCCGTTAACCCACCCACCCACCCTCTGAAAATAAGCCACGCCCACCCTCCCACCCGCCCGACCAATCCCGTGTGTCGCGATTTCTCCCCTTCCGCCGCTCCCCTCCACGATAGCGGCATCACGTGCCGCTCGGGTCAATCCGGAGTCTGCGGGTTAGGAGGAGACTGCAGAGGACGAGGAGGCGAGGGTGGAGGGGGGAAAGAAGGGGAGGGAAGGAGGATGAAGAAACCAGCAAGAGAGGGAAAGATAGCTCTTGCTCCTTGGCCTGGAGAAAGAGAATAAGGTGCAGAGAGGGGAGGGAAGTAAAAGGATTTGGAAGATGAAGCGGCGGCTTGAGGAGAGGGAGGGGGTGGGGGAAGAGAGCGGAAGGTGATTTTCGAGATGAGCTTGAGGAGAGATGGTTTCACCGGAATCGGATCCTCCCAAACCCGGTTATCCAGTGATTGGGATTTTCGGAAGGAAAGGTTTTACGGGATTGAGAGTCGAGAGATCGGAGAGGAAGGAAGAGAGGGAGGGAGAGAGTTAGGAGGAAAAAGTAAGGGTTGAACGGCGATAGGGTAAGTGGAATGAAATATTCTACGGTTGGTATTCCTGTGAGGATGTCGAAAGTCGAAAGCATGATTCGATGGGTAGAAATAATAAATCCATTCTGAAAAAGAGACCCCAGAATGAAAACATGCCATTGCCGGCTAATAATAAAAGGAATGCACAAGGAAACCGTCGTTTGTTTGAAAATATTTAATTTGAATTCAAAAGTTCTTCCACTCGACAAGTTTAGAATTAATGATGATTTGTTAATAAGCATTTTATGCGTGAGTTTGGGAAAATTTGAGGCTTGAAAATAAATTCTTTTGATATTTTGAGCATTTTTAGGTAGCTTCCGGAAATTTGCAATGTTACGCCAAATCTGTTAGAGATATCCTTTCAGAATAGAAGACGAAAAAGTTGTTTTTCAGTTTTTGCCAGCAACGAAAACGAGCATCAATGCCATGTCATTGATGAAACGATAAACAATAATATATTTTTTGTTTTTGACTCTTTCTCAATCTCGGAGCAGTGGCCGTTTATTTCAGATATCACGTAAGTTTTTCTCCTAAAGAGTTAATAGTAAATTTATCACAGAGAAAAACAGACATCAAATATATTAAATAGTGCCGATTTGTTCAAAATAAAATTTATTTTTTACAGATTAGCCCTAACAATTTAGACCTTCCCATATCAATATTTGTACTATGTATTCGTAATAGACACAGTTAAAAATTTATTTTAAGAAAAACTTTGCCGCAGAAACGCTAGAAATAATGTTAACGTCGTAGTTATTATCTTTTTCTGGGCCCAGTAATTTGTGCTAGCTGTCGTAATTGTTTATGTGCGTGATTTTGAATGACTTATTGCTATATTTGAACTAATGATTTAATTTTATACTCAAGTTTTGGCAATCGCCAACTTGAGATAAATATTTGAACCTCCAAACAAAATCCTTTTAATAAATCACACGTTTTTAATGCCTCAGTCCTTCCATTTTTATTAGCGTGCTTTCATGGCAAATAAACTAAATCTTTGATAAACGCCGCGTAGAAAATATTAATAGTACGAAATTAATAATAAATATTTTTACGGAAAGGACTGAAATTCCGGTAAATTTTTTTTTCGTGCAAACTTCCGATAAATACTATAGGACATTCTTTCCGCAATGCCCCTTCAGGAGATTGCGAAAGCGGAGCGAGACCAATTATTCCAATAAAAGAAAAGACAACGCGATCTCAGGCGTTTTTCCAGAAAGAATGAATCGTGCGGAAGTAGTTTAGATTCGTGCGATAAACCTTTACCCCGATTCGACTTTGAATCTCTCACGCCAAAACCCTTGATCCCGGTGTTCTGAAAGCCTCGATCCGACCACTTTCCTCTAATTGCCGCCAAAGATTTACGCTCAGCGCCGCAGAGCGGCGAGGGATGGTCATTCCATAGTGGACGAACCTCTTCGGAATGGATCCCTGCCATCGAGATCGGTATCATCACGCGCTTCGTATGCTGCGGCGCGATTGGCTGTGTTTAATACAGCCGAACTCCTACATTTACTAGATACCAGTTGCGATTGTATACCTGCGAACGGTATCTTTCTCTCTCTCTCCTTATCTCTCTCTTTTCTGAGGAAACTGCTTCCACATTGTAGCTGCGAAGAAGAAATTTGTCTGTAACGGTCGCCAAAAATATTTTCCTCGCTCACGTGTTTCATTTAGGTCTGAGGAGACAACCGAAAATATTAATTTAATTCGTTAGGCATAAGATCTCGAGGTTCCACGAATTGAAATTAACGATTCGCTAAACTGGAGGTAAATATACATCAAGTTAATTTAATGGTCCTTTTAATATTCACAAAAATGAAAAATTAGCAGTCAGCTATTGAACTTAATGTAACCGAAGAATTAATGATATTTCTTCTCGCATGAAAATGAAAGAAAAATAAACATTGGTTCAAAATTTGCATTATCTAGGAGAAACTTTTTCCAATATACTTGAAATTTCGGACGAGAATGATTAACTTGCGTGGGTTTCTGACAAAAATGTAATTATAGAAAACGAAGAATTGTCTAAATCTTTTGTCCCAATAAAAAAGCCCTTTTCTCAGAGCTGAGTTGTGAATGATATTTTACTTCTAATATTTATAAATATAACTTGGATGGTAAAAAATTTTACATGAACTCTTTTTATTTTACAGAAAGTTGTTTCTAATTATGAAATGCAGAGAAATGACTTCGATGAAAATGGTTGTCCACTTAACGTTCATGGACTTATTTGGTGATAAGACGCCGTTTTTATGCGTTAGACCTACTTACAGAATATATTTAAAGTGCATTCAACGTCCCTACATGGTTGTGCCAAAAATGTCCCTGAAAAGGCTCTTGGACCAAGAACACCATGTTTTTTGCTGAAAATTATTGTATGGCGAGGCATATCGATAAGTAAGATATAAATTTAAAACTCGAAAAAGAGCATGCGTTAATAACTACCATTTCATTGCCTAAGTGAATGTATTTCTTTCATAAAAGTTCTATTTTAGTAGTTCTCATAACCATTATTAATTTTGATGGCCACACAAATTTTTATAATATTGATAATCCGACGGAGGCCTCATTCAAATTCCACGGTGGCCGCCCTTGCGGAACGCTAATCTAGTGGATATTATCTATATCAGCGCTTCTCAACCTTTTTCGGTAATGTACCGCTTGTTAATTTTCAACATTGTTGTGTACCCCCCACCCCAACCCCTCTTCCTACTTGCATTTTATGACCAAGGTTTTCTTATATAACAAAATAACTGTTATGACATTTAATCAAATATTATATTTTAACCACCTTTTCAATATCACTCTTGTAATTTATAAAGACGATTTATTAATTTATTTACCATATCTATCGGACTATAAGACACTTCGGACTATGAGAGGCACCAAGGTTATAAATTTAGAAATTTAGGAAACAGAATTTTATTGTTTTTTTACGTATACTTATATATAAAAGCAAAAATGAAGCACTACAAAACAGCAATGCAGCACAACATTTCAAGTTCATCATAAAAAAGCCCAAAAAGTCTCATTACTCCTGTCACACTAAATAATATGCATGCAATTTACAGTTGATGTTGTCACTTTGTAGAATTACAATGTTGAAGAAGTAACACTAAAACTTTATCGGATAAATTTTGTCGAAGTCAAGTCTTGCACAGATGGTTTCAACGTGATTTGCATCATCATCTGAAGATAATGTAAATTACGCCGAGGCTGGTCATGAAATTTTTAAGTTTGATGTGGATGATTTAGCAGGGTTTTGGTGTTATTTCTTAAGCACTTGTGTTAGGATATAACTTTCACAATCTTTAAATAGTGCACCAAATTCACTGCCTTCAATTTCCTTGCTAATACTACGTCTCCTAAAAAACTAACAAAACAAGGGGAATAACAATAGCATCTACAATTTGGATGGCTAAACAATCAATGCGCAGTATGCATGAAACTTAAAAAGTTACTTACATTATAGTCAACTGTTTCGGCCGGTACTTCCTAGAAATTTTACGAATTTCTTTTGCTGTTCTCGATAATTCTCGAGTATTAAGAAGAAAACTTTTTGTCGTGTGTGACTTTTGATTTTTAAAATATTTTGGTCGTAGACTAGAATTGGAGGGCAACTTTAATATTTAAAAATTATATTGATTTCTTTCGATAATGAGCGGAAGTTATCAATTATTTTGATTGGCTTCAGGCTTTGACGAATGGATTCTTCTAACTGCTTATTTAGGTTCAACAATTGCAACAACTGTCCTGATCCACTGTCAAAATGTCTACATCTTGTTCTTGATCATGGTTCAGTGTTGCATGATTATTCTGCTAATTGACATTATTGTAAAGTATTTTCAGTATTATTTTAACACTTTCGACTATTTCGCTTTTTGAACTAATAAGAAAAATTGTCTTCCTCACCGAACTGAATACAATTGCGGTCTTGAAGAAATTTTATCAAAGAAATTAATGACGCATCTCTTATTTTAGCTGTTTTTTTAGTCCATTGAGAAGTTTGGTACTAATTTATGTATTGTTCTGTCTGATAGAGGTAAATAAAAATTTGAGGACTCTCTCACCAGTTAAAAGGTTAGCATCTTGGCCGCTCAACGCTTCTATCGCTATTCTGACCGGTTTCAAAGTTTTTGATGCAATTTCCTCATCATCTTCTGGCTTTCACAAGTGACTTAAATTTAGATCATGCAATGATTTTACTATAGGAGTCTTGATTCTAAGAAATCGCTCTGTCATAATTTCTATGGTGTTCCAACGGGTATCGCAATCTAACAAATTCGTCTTTCTCTGTAGTTTTTACATAATTTTGTAATATAATGTTCCGTACTGGCGAGATTTTGAATAATTTTACAATGTTAAGAATTTTTTAAGTTTTATAAATAACCATATTAATACGAACATTTTCTGCAACATAATAATCTTTGCTTGTTTCCTGATATTTTTCATAAAAAACATCCATAACCGCTAATGAATAGCGTGGTTATAAGCAGGGGACAATTTTCCAAATTTTACCATGATACTCTGCCATCATCGCTTGTGGTGGAAAAAGTCTGTCAAAATTAAGCCCGAAAGATTTAAGTTTTGAATAGACCGATTCAATGGCACTGGTGTCATATCAGAGTACCGGTTTTTGCATAAAATGTCAGAATCCCAGTTGCAAAATGTAATATTTTGTGTTTCCCACGGAAATATTTCTCTAGATTCTCGAGAAATAAGTCTCGAAATTTTAAAAATTTAATTTCTCGACATAGGAATCTGAAATAAAAATTTCTCGAGAATTCTCGAGACGGAATTTCTCGAGCACAATCTCTACTACTTACATTACTGCGATTTTTTAATTGAATTCCACCTGTCAGGTCGAAGGACAATTAAATAAAGCGGCGAATTATGTCTCTCCCTTTCTTCGTATTCACCCATTGCCTACAATGTTCAAACTTTGTATACTAAGAATGTCTTGTGTACTGATACTCACTCAATCTACACCCAATTTAAGCTATTTTTACTTTCCCCCTCTTCCAAAAATGTCCTCGCGTCTGCATCGACGCACTGCTGGCACTATCAGTACCCTTGTCACTCTGTATCCCCTGGAAGCAAGTTTGTACTCTCGGTTGAGAACCGCTGATCTATATAATAAATATAAATCTATCCCCAGCGAATCTGAGAAAATTATTTCTCAAAATTTTTTCGTCGCCATAGAATTTCGACCTTAATTTCAGTTTCCTACAAAATTTTCGGGCACTTTTCTCATGATCACACAACCTTCCAAGAAACTTTCACACTGGAATGAAATTAATATTCAAATATATGGCAATTGCGCAACGCCTGCTCATTAACATAAACAGACATTTATGTCTTTTCCTTTTATTTATCGACATCACCGACTATCAGATCGAGAGAGGGATATATATAGGTATATGTATATATATACTTTTTGAGTCATCCGTCGAGTCACGTTTTATCGGCTACGATGTAATCTGCTCTCGGAGGGTGGAAGGGTCGGAAAAAAATAAACCTGCTTCCGGTTGGGCCCAAAAAAAACGCCTTAGGTCTGCACAAAAGGGGGGTTAAACGGACTCGCCCCATGTCCTCTCGGGACGCAAGGAAGGAGTCACTATAATACCGGGCGAATCTCCTCCCACTCTTCTTTACGAGGTTGATAAGAGAGAGAGAAAGAGAGACGAAAACCTCATCTTCTTTTCGGAGTCTGTGGTACCGCCCCTTGATCTTCGCCACGCCCACAACCCATTTCCTTGGCCTGAAAGACGCCCCACCTTTTTTACGTTTCGACTGAAGAGATGTGGAGGCGGGTTAGGAGGCGGGAGGAGTGGGAGGGAGATAGGGAGGGAGACCGGACGAGCCTGAGGAATAAGGTAGAGAGAGAGAGAGAGAGAGATAAGGAAGAGGGGAGGAAGGAAATGAACTGTCTCCGCTGTCTCGCCGTACGTTTTATTCCGGTTCCGTCTTCTCTTACGCCGTGCGATTTTCCTTTTTTCGTCGCTCTTCGCAGTTATTTTTTTCACGTCGCAATAAGATATCATTTAGATTGGCTATTTTTTTACGCGCCCAGATTGCCCGTCGCTACGATTTAGGATTTTTTAAAATTGTTCTTTCAGTATATAAACATCGATGTCCGTTTTATTTGTTAGATTTTTGGCGAGACGCCAAAGCGCATAAATTGATTCTATATGAGCGTCTAGAAAAATCGTGAAAAATCATTGAAATAGGTGCATATATAAGACCATTATTAATATGCCAATATGTGCAAAGTTAAAAACATTTACTTAACATTATATAACTACGTCTAACGGATCTATGATTCGGTGGCCAGAGTAATAAAACTATAACAAGCGTCCCTAAGAGTAGGATATTTTCGAAAGCACAAAAATAATAGCGTGGATAGTTAAGCGTTTGAACTAAGGTTGTTTATTTTCTAATTAAATACCGTGTGTAAATTTAGCATTACGCAGTAAAATACTTTTCTTGTTCTTTTCTTTAAATATTAACTTTAACTTGTTATATCTTCTCGTTTTGACAATATTTTCTACCACTAGAAAATATATTCGTTAAAGACACTTTTAAATGTTCACTAAACAAAAAATATAATTAAATAAGTTTTAACTTGTATGAGTGCAGAAAAAACATTCTTTATAGCCAAATGGAACAAAATCATGTTGTCTGAGACAGATATTTCTATGCTTTCATAGTATTCCTACCCCGTTTAATCAATAAAAATCCAAATTTCTCAAAAACATGGCCAAGTGTTATGGATCCAATTCGAAATTTTAATTTTCCTCGATTACATGTTTTAACCCTCTCAAGTGATTGGCAGAATTTTTATTATTAAGTGTAACATATTAATTTATATCCAAACGATCACTTTATACCAGTGGCGCAAATAGAAGCAGAAGGGCCCACGGGAAAATATTTTTTGGGTGTCCTTCTACCAGTGCCCCTCAACCAACAAGTACTGATGTTCAATTAACACATTGTGAATCCTATCAAGTTGCACTTATTAATCAGTTATCAGGTATATGCTGAAAAGGTTAGGCTTTTTAAATTACTCTGTCCAAAGATCATGATTAACTGGATTTCAGAAATTATGATAAAAAGAGAATTCACCGAAAAAATCGTAATTTCTTCTATATTCGAAAAAATTCTGAGGCCCCCCAGGTCTCCCTCCCCAACCCCCCGGGGCCGAGACATTTGGCCACCCATGTCATCCTATTGTTACACTACTGCTGTATGCGCGTCATTATGATATGGAATCGTTGCAGGAAAAAATGGAGTGGGGTGTGTAGAGATAATCGAGAGAGCGAGGAGGCCGGAGAAAGAAGAAAGGCGACAGAAAAGTATTAGGAAGGAGAGGACCAAGTAAAGAGGAGCAGAGCCGTAACAAGGGCGGGGCATGTGGGGCACTCGCCCCAGGCGCAGTACATTTAGGAGTGCAAAATTAACAATTAGAAAAAATTAAAAATTTGAATTAACACATTATTTTGTTCTGTGTTTTGAAATGTTAACTATTTTATATTTTCCTGTTAACTATTTTGTATGTTCATAAAAAAATTCACTTTCGAAGTGCCGTTTGTGTGTGTCTGTCTGTGAGTTTCTCTGTTTCTCAGGAACAGTGAAAATAAAATCAAAATTCAAAGCCAAAAAAAACACAAATTTAGTAAATAGTGATACTATTATTCGTTAAAATAAAAATTTTGAATGAGTTTCGAATTGTATTTTTTTAATCCAAAAAATTAGTTTGAAGTCGTATACGACATTGCAGAAATTTTTGTGGATTTTATGTCAACTCACGCGAAAACTGGACTTGGACTGTCAACTGAAATCTTGAATAAAATCGAACAAGACGGACTTGATATAAAAATGCGCGAGGGCAGTCGTACGATGATGGTGCTAATATGGCAGAAATATATAATGGAGTTCAGGCCAGGATACTTCAAGTTAATGAGGTGGCTAAATTCATCCCATGTTCAGCGCATTCACTTAATTTAGCATGTTGTCACGCAGCCCAAGTGTCATCAGATATGACTACATTTTTTGGTACAGTTCGCGATTTTTCGTATTTTTTCTAGTTCTACGGCCAGATGGGATATTCTGACAAGTTGTTTAAATCATACTTTGAAACGGCACTGCGACATTCGTTGGTCATCAAAATCGACAGCAATAAAAGCTATGCACGATCAGCTGCTAGAAATAAAAAGTACTCTAGAAAAAATATTTGAAGAATCGTTAGACCCTGAAACGAAATCTACAGCTCGAAGTCTGCTGAAGAACAATAATTATAAATTCGTTTGTAACCTATGTGTTTGGCACAAGATTCTCCAGCAAGTCGAAGTTATTAACGTCGCTCTTCTGAAGAAAGACATGATAATTATTAAGGTGGTTAAATTAATTTACGGTTTAAGAAATACAATTCAGGAAATAAGAAACACCACCCACCCTGACCAAAGAAGTTCCTGAACTGGCCGAAAAACTTGGAATTGAACTTGACTTGCCAACCAAAAGAAGAAAACGAGTTAAACAAGATCTTGAAGAATCACGGGATGAAAGTTTCCATTTGACAGCAAATCAATTTTATGAGATACAAATCAATGAAGTATTCGACGAATTGATTGCACATTTGAACTGGAGATTTACTACATTTAATGAAACTGCTAACGATTTTGCATTTCTCCCTGGATCAGTCATTCGTGACACAGAAACTTCTGAATTAGAAAAACATGCTGTTGACTTAGAAGAAGAAGAAGAAGAAATACGTAAGTGATCTGAATGGCTACGAATTCAGCGTAGAAATCAAAAGTTTCGAATACATTGCTTCCTCAATATCGAAAGATCTTACATTAGCTTCCCTATTGATCTTCTTCAATTATTATATGATTATTCACTGATAGAGTCGTATCCGAATTTATCAGTGGCGCTAAGAATTTTTCTCACTTTACCGGTGACTCGAACGAAGCTTTAGCAAGCTAAAACTAATTAAGAATTATTTACGTTCCAGTATGGAACAGCAAAGACTCTCAGGTCTGTCAATCCTCGCCATAGAACATGAAATATCTAGAACTCTTGACTTCAACGGAGTCATCGATAAGCTCGCCGATTTAAAGGCTCAAAAAGTCATTTGATAAATACCTGGTTCTTTTATATATACATATTTATTATATTTTCTAATTGTTCTGTTCATTAATTAAACCTGCATTTTATTATTTCATTTTCATCTTTACTATCACTTATTTTCAACCTAAATATATGTGCAATCAACAACATGTGCAATGAATAAAATTAGTACAAAAAATTAAGAATTTTATCATTTTTTGGGAGGGGGTGGGCGCAGTTCAGTAGCTTGCATCGATAAATACATGGTAGATATTTCGATAGTGATTGGATCTTTGACTATTTAAACTTATAAAGGTGTTTTTCGCATTTAAACATCAATGGGACGTGATTCTATTCTTAGAATTAAGTTTCCTCACCGAATACCGTATGGTCTGAATATAAGGCGATGTTTTTTCTAAAACTGTAATCAGAAAAAAACGTGAATTATAACCACATCCACTGTGACTAGATACCTTGGAATCGTTCAACCAGATTTGTAAAGGACGAGTATCGACATGATGCAAGCCTATCAGAGATTTTGTTATATATGAGATGGCAGAAAATAAATTGTATATACGAGAAAGGAATACTAGTGAGAACTATTCGAAAAGTTTAATAGCCCCGAATTCATTGCCTACGTACACGACGTAATTGTACCGACCCATGATAGCAATCTCCAGAAAATAAAAATAATAAAATAAAATAAATAAATAAATAAAATAAAATAATCGCTAGAATCGAGAGATACTATCGATTATTTTCCTAAATGCGATAAGACAGGTCAATAGAAGCTTTAACTGGCGTGCATGTTTAGTGTAATGGCACCCGCTGCCAAACGCTATTGGCGGCATGCAGGGTTGCAATGTAAATGTGAGTGTAAATGATACCTCCACCTCCTGCCATATTCAATCCTGCTTGTTCTATCAAGAAAGCTGTCTTATGGTATGTACAAGGTGATATAATAGTAGACATTTTTCCAAATAAAGGAATTTCTCTTCTAGTGCTTTGCGTTTACGTTCAAAATAAACAGTAACCTTTCAGGCATTTGAAACAAAAATAACAACTTTTACTGACCCATTTTTTTTACTTCGCGCGTCTTCTGATAATAGACGTCGCATAGAAATCGGACCAGCAAATCTAAAGTCATTTTCGTATTTCCAATGATTTGGAATAGGAACATGTTAAATTAAATTTAAAAGTTGCATTACATTTTTTTAATAAAAATTTCCTCTAGTATAAAGAAAAAAGTATACCCTATTCTCTCTTAAATAAATGGAAGACAATTCCATTTTCTACCCATGCCAAAAAAAAGAGAACTACATCAACAAAACGACATGCCAGATAAACGAGCAGTCAGGTCTTCGAGGAGAAAAAAAACGGGATGCTTTAACCTTAATCGCAAAATCGATCCTTTTCCTCGCGGCGTTTCGTCCGTTGGTCATTACGTCCGAGCACGGAGGTCCGCGCACACACATGAACACGCATTAGGGCCTCTCTCTCTCTTCTCTCGTGTTCCCTTTCTCCATTTCGGTCAGCTCTTCTGATTTTTATCGCGGCGAGTAACTCTTGAGAAGGAGAAAGAGCTGGAATCACAGGGTCAGTTGGACATGAGCTATCTCAGATCGGTATCTCGGCTTACTACTGGATCTGCAAAGAGCTTTGCAATTCCACGAGGGTGGGAAACCGCCACGCTCCGTCCCATCGTGTCCCGCCGTGGATTTTTTTTACCGTAGATCGAATGGAGAGATTAGTTGGCCATCTTCGTGGGGGGTCACCAGTTCGGACCTAGTGATAATGGCGCTTACTTTGCTTACTTTGTTCGCAAAAACTTTATACCCTATACTACATGACGAAAATGTGGAATTGGACCCTGCGAAATGTGAACGATAAAAAGAGTACTGTCAGGCGATTCTTTTCAGGAAATTCTCCTTGATATAAATGACAATTATGTGCGATAAAATTAGCTTAAATGCTACAGAATGAAAATTAAGAGTGGCCTCAATCTATGACCCTACATTTTCATGCAGTAAAAAACCTTTTCACGTGCATTTTTTTAAACAAATAAGGTATCATTCAACATAGAAGTAAAATAAAATGTTATCGATTCACCATAGATCAGTAAACATTTTAAAATTCATTAATAAAAATTTCTAATCATTTCAAAAAATGAAATATTGAGCTCACCTTATGACTGGAATCCAATCGATGATGCTACAAATTGGTTGGAAAAACCATACGGGTATTCCGGATACAGAACAGCCATTATCAGTGATGATCCGCCGATAGTTATAGCTAGAAAGAACGAATTTTCATTATAAGTCATCAGTGAGGTGAAATACATACTGAAGGACTATATATATATATATGTGTGTGTATATATATTTGAAAATATGATGATTTTATGAATTCCTCTACATCTTTATGCAACCAGAAAATTATTTGTTCCTTAAACATGTACATTTTCAAAATGTCGCGTCAATGAGTATTGACCAAACCGGATTAAATTATAATTTTAGTTATCATCAAGGCTTTGAAAATAAACAGTATCAAAAAACTATTTTACTATGGCAATATGTTTCAAAAGAGATATACAACAATGCAATCCTTTTTGCATTGAGATTTCCAACGAGCAGAATAAAAATAAATAAACCACGCAACGCATAATATAATTTGATTTTCCTATTTATCGATATTATTTTGCTTTTGTCTACCTTCGATATACAAAATAAAGAACATTTGTTTTCATTTTCGCGTAAAAATTTCCATAGAGATAAATTTCGAATGAATAGAGTAAAACTTGATAGATATGTTAGCAACGTGGATTTTCTGTAGACTAGGTTCGAACCCTAAGAAGTCGTTATGCCAACCTTCAGCTTAGGAAGTAGAGGATGCGCTTCAGTCATCCTCGAGGAAAAAGATAAGCGTTTTGAGGCATCATTAGTTGAGATTAGGCACCGGTCATCCCTGATTAATCCTCTACGTGTACTCGTTTGGATACATGTGTATGAATGAATCCATGCTGAATTTGCTTGAGTAAATGCCACAGTCTCCGGACGAGTTGGCAATAGACAGAGAATCTCGTGAGATTGAAAGTATTCTGAAATAATTTCAAAATGTGCGGCACCCTTTAAAAGTAATGCCGGAGAGGTTTTCGAAATACACTTTTGTCTATACTCACAGAAGTTAAAAATAATACCATTATATTCATTTAAATCATAATTTAGAAGCAAACTCTCAATTATGCGATAAACATTATTTTTTTTGCGAATAGTGAGCGGTGGTTACTTCGCATCTTTCATTACGTTCAGAAAATTATCCCATATGGAATAACTAACCGTTCATAAAGGTGGCAAATCATTTATTGGTCGATATGTCGCTTTAAATTATTTCGTATATTTCGGAATATTCGGATTTTTCTTTGCAACAAGCAAAGGACAGTTAATTTAAAATGGCCAAATTCTTATTACGAACATATATTTTCAATGACCCTATGTTTCGTATAAATTATAAATGAAATATCATAATTTTAAAAATGTACTTTTTCAATATCTCCTATCTGGGGAAATCGATTGTTTGATCGTT
The DNA here is from genome assembly GCA_028673005.1 of Tanypteryx hageni. Classification (NCBI taxonomy): domain Eukaryota; kingdom Metazoa; phylum Arthropoda; class Insecta; order Odonata; family Petaluridae; genus Tanypteryx; species Tanypteryx hageni. Next base: position 69,049,283 of record CM054116.1, on the reverse strand, counting down.
AATCATCCCGTTTTAATCTCTGAATCGAAAGGAAGACCGATGTTTTTAGTTCCGAGTTTGATGGCGAAACATTTAAAATAGCATTCGACCGTTTGCTGACAACGGAAGCTACCTTGATCATGCGCTCACGACCAATATTCTGGAGTACGGCTTAACGCATGGCCACACCACAAACAAACACGTCTTGGTCCGCTTTTTTCCCTGACGAATCTTGTTTCATTCCAGCCACTTCCTCCATTCCCCACTCTCTCTCTCTCTCTCTCTCTCTCTCTCTCTCTCTCTCTCTCTCTCTCTCACTTCCCACCTCCTGAAACTCACCCCTCGTCAACTCGATTTTTTCGCAGCCGATGCCCAATAAGAGTATTACTCTCCAGCTATCCCCCGCACTTAACATTTACACTTCTCCCCCTCGCCGCTTCCCGACCTGCCGCTCCGCCACCCCCGTCTCCTTTCCCATTCACACCCCATCGCAACCGTTACCACGTCATTCTTTTTCCGTAGCTGCACTAACCCCCCTCCCTCTCTCCTCCCAAAAAACCAGCCAAGCACCCCTACTCCCCCCCCCCACCCCAGCGTTCACATCCTCCTACTATCTCTCTTTTCCCAATCTATCCGGAAAATCGGCCCTCTCCCGGGTGAACGGAGAAATAAAACCTAAAAAAATAACGAGAGCGGAGGGTAGAGAAGGAGTTCGGCTGAAGAGGAGGAGTAGATGAATCTATTCGGGGCGTAGCCGCAGACGGATTAGGTTTTTGGCGAGGGCAATGAGAGAGTTTTACCCTGCTTCCGTTTGCCAACAAAGAGGAGGTCGTTTTGCGAGCAGGAGAAGGGATAGGAGAGGAGAAAAGACATAACTCTTCCAAAGTTGAAGGGATGGGAGAAGCGGAGGAGAAGCTGGGAAAAGATTGCTAACTGAGATAGCGAAAAGAAAAGGGCATCGCTCCGATTGGTGGCGACGGGTCGTAAAGGCCGATATTCTTCGGCCGTTAGTGGCCGATCCTCCTTTTTTTCAGACCGTCTATTTTCGTTCGCTCTTCCGACTCTCCGTTTGTCGCGTGCGTCCTTTTGGAAAAGGTTTGTGTCGATCAGGGAGCTGGATCTTGTTTTACATGTTAATGCAAGTGGAATACAGTCATGAGTAGTTATCGGGAGATATTTTGATTCCAGCGATTGCAACTGGTTATTTTTTAATTCTATAAATCTGAACATATGTTAAAGAATTGAGAATAACATTGTCCGTCTGTTGCTAAAATATCCACGTTCCCGTGATGATGTAGGGAGATGGTCTGAAATCATTTCCCCATTTTTAAATAGCCGCTCGATTGTTTCCTGCGCTTCCGCACTTATTTTTACACATCTTGCTGTAATTAATCCCATGTGTCGATAAGATATCAAACGAACCATCGACAAAATTCTTTTAATCTCATTACTTGAATCCTTTTCGTTTGGACGAATCTGAAACTAGCCGTAGATTGAAAATGGTATCAACGCATAATAAATCTGGATGCGTTATCTGTTTGGTGCAAGGAATGGCAGCTAGAAATCAATCAGAAAAAGAGTAACGTTCTAAACTTTTGGAAATGTAGAAGCCCATCGTCCGTGTTTACCTACTCGATAGATGGTGAGAGTATTCTGTTTCGGAATCCGTGAAATACCTCGGGGTAACCTTGAATCGTGACCTGTCTTGGGATACCCACATAAGACGAGTGATAGGTGCGGAAAATAAGAAGTTGGCTTTTGTGCGTAGAATAGTCAGGAAAAGCACGGAAAAGGTGAGATAATCCTGTTATTTATCCTTGATTAGACCTCAAATGGAATACGCAGCAGCGGTTTGGGATCCATATCAGAGGGAACTCATAAAGGATTTAGAAAAAATACAGCGGCGAGCAGCTAGATTCGTGAAAAAGAATTACGATAAAAAACAGAGCGTTACGTTACTCATTGAAGAGTTGAGTTGGCCATCGTTGAAAGATCGTAGATTACAGGCGAGACTTAAACTTCTAGATAAATATAGGTCGGAGATATTCGTAAATGAAATGAAGGATATTATTCGACAACCAACGTATATCGGACGGAGGGATAATGAGGACAAGATTCGCGAAATAGATAGCAGAACGGAGAGGTATAAGGAGTCATTTTTCCCTAGGACAATACGTGTCCACAATAGACAAGTGAATAATAATTAGTTAGGAACTTGGTGCGCGGCACCCCCTGCCATCCACCGCCAAGGTGACTTGCAGGGTAATATGTAGATGTAGATAACAAAATTGAAAGGGCATAATAGCACTTGGTGGATTCGAAAAAAAGTCAACTTGGTTAGGAGCACGGCGTGAGTTCTTTCGATCGAAGAAGCAAAGTAGCAATGAAGGAGATTTCCTCTAAGAAGAAAACCTATTTTAGTGCATTCACAACAGGAAATATTAATGGAAAAGATAAGATAAATTTGAGATTATTTTGAATTAAATTAAATTAAATGTGGCATCAGATTCTTAAATCTTTATGCCTATTACATATTTAGAGAATGACCGTTCTTGATTGGGATATAAAACGCAATCTTTGAGATATTAATTTCTTTTATCGTTCACTTTATTATTTTACGGTCAAATCGCATGTCTCGATATCACATTCTCTTTGCCACACGATTTCAGTTTCCAATTTGATTTCATCCACATAAACTTTCATCACCCTTTGCGTTTGATTTTAGATAAGATCTAAGGATATAAACCAAAAATATATAGCTAGTAGAAGTGCGGTTAAAATTAATAGATATCAAATGATCTTTAAAGCAATCCCGGTTCAAAAGTTATTAATTTATTATTCGAGATTATTTTTGATACTTTTCAAGTTTCGGAGTTCTAAAAATCCTCGAAAAATGTCTCCATCTACCAATTGTAGAGGAAAAAAATTTAGCCAAAGAAACAGCATGCCTCATCCTAGTTCTTCATTACAATCTTATAACCTGATCATCTAATCGATAATAACTTTTATTTAAAAAGCTACGTTTAAAGATGTTAAAAGTGAACTACATATAAATGATTTTCGATGAAAAAACTGTTAATACCTAAATTCGAGTCCACTCGTAATTAAATAACAGTAGAACGCCAAAATGAATCGCTGAGCTAATTTCATGGCTGGAATAAAATTGATAATCAAGGTAGCTCTAATAGCCATAAAACCTTCTGAGAAATGATGCTCATTTCGATTACCCGTCCTCAGTGCTTATCGCAAAGGTATTTTGTTCAAATTGGATACCGATGAATTAACACTAAGAACGACTGCTTTGAAGCCGAAACATGCATCTAGTTTTCTCAACTTTTTATAACCGCTGAAGTTATCTTGATGACTAACAGAAAATATCGTAGAAGCTGGATACAAATAATGTACTCCGCGAATTCATAACTTAGTATTAGGCATTTGCACCAGTGCAATGCTAATATTTATCATGAACTGATTCAGTTTTATTAATTATTAATCCATCATCTATGGTTATTTCGGTAAAGATTGTCTAATCTTTTGTGATAGTTCAAGAAATTGTCACTTAATATTATTCCTCCCTTTCAGCTTCGTAAGCATTCCGTTCGTGTTATTCATAACATTCGGAGCAATAAAATTCGCCACTGTGCGCATATAGCGAATCAAAAATAACACAAAATAATTAAGCAAGCAGGTGTTCCCAAAGGAAGAATTTCTGAAAGTATAAGCTTTTCTCGTTAATGGCGGCCACAGTGTCCTTCCCATTTATCGCGTCCTGATCCGATTTCTGCTTTTTCGCAATCTCTTTGTACTTATTTGTTCGAGTAGCCTTGGAAGTGCGTAGTTATTTTAAAGCCTGACACGAGGAAGATTTAAGAATAAAATTACAATTTATATTTCGGAGAGATTACGTAATTCTTTTTAAAAATAGTTTTTTTGAGATATAATTTTTACTAGGTCCGCCGAAATTCCTTGCTTATCTATGAAGCTATTACGCAAAGGATGGCAAAATTTCAGATAAATTTAACGGAAATGACATCGGTAATCACATCTTATAGCTCAAATATTTCGACAAAAAATGTAAAGGTAGTTAGGTAGAATGAGCTTGGTTTAGGATTTGAATATATTGTTGTACTCATGAAATTAAATAACACATGAAATATTATATTTAAGCCCAAAAAACTTAGAAGTATTAACAGATTCCAGTATACGTTATTTAGAAACTGTTTGTTTTAAAAATTTCAAATTCTCAATCGAATTTAAATGTATGATGATGTTTGAATCAGAAAAGAACAATTTGATTTTCGTAGTATTTTTTTTGTTTTTTTTACGTTATAGCGTAAAATAAAAATTCTTCTTAAAATACTAGTACTTTTGGTTATTTCTGTTGCATCCTAGAGGCTACGATTTAATAACAGTAATTTGCTGTGCTTTAGTTTGTTTGTTTGAGTGGCGAGCCAATTCGCCTCTCTTACTGCACAAATGGGTATCTCAGAGGTAGTGCAATGAATAACCGGTGAAGGGAGGAGAGAAACCCGGTGCCGGCATTTGCCTGCTCTTACGAAGAACGCCAGGGGGGCCAACGGCTTAACGTCCCTTCCGAAGGACGGAACAGCTGAATTTGCGCGGTCTCCTCAAACTACACAAACAGGGGGCCGGGCGACCTTGGAAAAATCCTACTTGCGCAGGATTCGTGCCCGCTGCCTTTTCAAGCAGTAGGTGAGTAGCAGCCAGCGTCCTAACCACTACACCACCGGCACCACCGGCACCTAAGCTTTTGCGACCTAAAGCTTGGTCTTAATATGCATGTGCTGAGATGCTTCGACGATTGATTTACAGTAATATTTGTCCTTTGCATAAGCATAAGCAAAAACGCATTTACATTACTTACTGCATTAGTCTGAGGTTGAATCACTTTGCCTTGCGCTGAAAATTAACAAATATTTCAGTTTATGACTTCTAGTACTTCTTACAAGGTTACCTTTGATGGATTATAAATAAATAAATATATGTTTATCCCTTCCAACTGCCTCGAGTTTGGAGGAAGGGTGCAAACGAAGACTAAAAGGCAAAGCACAGTCGTGTCCTCAGGCACTGGCAGGTTAAATCATGCTGAGAAATCTTTCTACAATATCGCCGGCCAAAGTGAAAGAGGAGCTCACCAACCAGCTCTGAGCCGGCGTGGTATTTTATGTTCTAAAACCCCCTTATGACAAATTCAAGAAATGTATAACAAAACTAATCTGTCCTCAACCAGTTTAAAACTGGAAGCGACAATCGATTGGTACAATGTAGGATAAAATTCAATTGTGGGTTGAAAAGACAAAAGCTGGCAAGGAAGCCTAAGGCTATCATCAGCGCACAAGTCATAAAAGATCGAAAAGAAGAATTTCAGCTTGAACTCCACAATTGATTCAATGTACAATAAGACTAATAATAATAATAAGCGGAATCAAAGTTAATATAGGTAAGCAGAGAAACTGCACTATAAATAGGCAGAACTGTTAAAGTTAAGTCAGATAAAAAGTTATCTGAAAATGTAGATTGCTGATGAAGAAACGAAGGATAATGAAAATGATTATCGCTCCAAAGGAAATGATTCATTCCGCAGAAAGCCCTTCAAAGAAGGTGCGAAGAAATATAATTATGAACTAATCGAGAAAAATATAGAAAACAACAGAAGTCATAATAAAATGAAGCAACATCTCTTAACTGGTAAGAGACAGGGTGGCAATGATGCTAGGAGATGGTTCGATTACCCATGCAGTGGCTATAATATGACTGGCCACATTCAAGTCCTGAGAGAGATAATAATCATAATATCGTTTCCTTTGCAAATTTTATTGGACAGTTTAATGCATACTATATATATAGATACTCTTTCGCTGAAGAAGGGCATAGGCCCGATAAGCTTGCGTGTTTTTTTGTGTTCATGTGTTTTACGTGTCACTTCGACGCCCCCAGCAGCCTGCCAACTTGGTCCCCAACTTGGTAAGTGTCCGCTGGGCTTCCCTCAACACCTTGTTTTTGTGATTAATTTCTTTCAATGATTAAGCAAGATATTTGACGCGTGGCTGGTGCTTCTATAGTTATTACTTATTATTAAAGACCACACAGAACATACGATTTTCTGTATCATCAGAAACAGCAAACAATACAAAAGTGTTGTGTACTAGGAATTGTTAGACTAAATCATGTATGTGTTTTTGATTCTGAAAATGGTGTGAGCTATATGATAATTTTGAGAGGGGCAGTAAAAGTGGTTCAACGAAAAATACCGTGTCACAATTCGTTGTCATTGGCCCTACTATCGCATAGGGTCACTTCACGCAAGGTTCCCTAAATGTTTGCAGGAAGTATTGCAACAGGCTCCTAGTAAATGTTTATATATATATATATATATACATACATACACACACGCATATATACACACACTACAAGATCACTGGTTCAAACCCAACGCTAAGCGAGACCTAAAGCCATTCATCAGCTTCCCATTTCATCGCTCAATGTCACCCCCTCCTCCCACTATATGATTCACGCTAGACTGAGGATCTGTCGGACGTTAAATCTAAACACGAAAATAAATCAAGATTTCAATTATCGTACGAATCAGGCGACGACACGCGTCACGTTATAGATTTCGCATAACGGCTGCGGAAAGTGACCGAGGAGGCGGCAAGTCTGGCCTCCTTGTCATTCCCTGTCTTCCTTCCCTGCCACTTCCTCACGTCTCTCCCTATTTCTTCTCCTCTCTCTCCCCTCTCTCACTCCTCCTTTCTTACTCCTTCTCTCTCACCTCCCCTCTCTACATCTTCCACCTCCTCTCGACCACTTTGCGACGAAATAAGAATAGAAACGGTAGGTAGTGGCGTTCCGTGCAAGGTGACGGAGGCGTTGCGTGCGGGAAGTCTCACGGGTGGAGGAGCGCGCGCGCGCGGGTCGAATCGAACGAGGCCCCAGAGACCGATTGTTGCGCCCAACTTGTAATCTTCCGGGTCATCAATCAACCGACCGTCCCGCCGCCAAATGATAAAGCACCGCCGCACCGCAAGCTCGACGTATGGGGGAGGAGTGGGTGGGAGAAGGAGGCAGCGCTGTTTGAACCCCGCGGCCACCCGCCCACGCCATCGTGATACAAGTATTACATACATCTACACACATACATAAATATACACACACATTCACATATGCAGACATATACTTATACATATGCATATGCATGTGCATACATATACACATACGTCCATATAAATACATTCATAAACAAATACATATCCTAATGCGCAAAAACGCGTATGTTACGACAGGGTATTGATAATCCACGTGCTGGAATAAATCGGCATATGGTCCGTGAACATTAGTGCGAATGTTGCATTATGATTTTCGAAAATGGTAAATATTTTGTCATGATCCATTCAACACTCGAATAAAAACACTTGATAAATGCAGTTTTCTTGAAAAAGCATTCGTACAATGCAAGCCGTCTCATGAAATAAAACTGTGTACGTATATACCCTACTATTATTCTGGTAATCTCCCATAAAAATCAGCCTACAAATCTTGTTCATTTTCATCAACATCAAAAGTTTACAATAAATAGCAACGTTTTGATTAATAAACGGTATTAATAGGAGATAAATTGTGAAAAGACCTGTAAGCGATATAATGGGTGAAACGCGTTAGGTGAATATTTTTATTATTTTAAAAGTGTATCATTTAAGAGAAATGTCAAAAAAGAATCTACAACGGGCTGAGTAAATATACGACAAAAATTTTTCTGCATAAAGGTGAGGAGAAATATTGTCTCTCAAACCACCACGAAGTTTAATCAATACCATATTGTACACCAAATGAAAATTATTTCCAAAGAGGAATTTTTTCGTTATTGTCAAAGCTGTTCGAAAATCCGACGACGAGTTAAAATGAAAAGTAAAACGTCCATTCCAGCGAAACGGCTCACAAGTGTACTTCAAAGTAATATGAATTACGGATGCATTTCATCTATCGCGAATAGGGCTTGGGTTTTTGCACCTTCGCCCCTTTTAGCATACGAGCGCGCCAAAGGGTTTTTTTCCCTTTTGAGAGAAAGAGAGAGAGAGAAAGAGTGAGTGAGAGAGAGAAATAGAGTGAGAGAGAGAGAGAAAGCTACCCCATTAATGGGCCTGGGCAGAGGGAAAGAGAGATTTTTTGAGAAAGGTGTGCCGACGGCCTCCCGCAGAGGTGAAACACCCAGAGGGACTGCGGAAAAATGTGGATCCTTGCGCCTTAGGCTTCCAATAAAGGACCAAAAAGGGATACATGCCCTGCTTCAGGAAAGGTGAAGCGCTTATAAAAGGCTCTATTCAAGTTTCCCCCGTCTGTTTTCGAAGCAAACATCGCAAAACTCTGTTCATCAAAACTCTCGACCGAATCGACTTATTTTTTTCAATACGAACTGAATGTAGTGAAAGAGCCTAGGAATCTTATTAAAATTGACGTATGGTAATCCCGAAAAGAGGTGTGAATGTAAGAGATGTTATGCCTCGAAAAGCTCGGTGGCGGATGATAATTATAGTTTCTAGCCCTTGACCACATTTGTTGTCTTTAAATCTTCTATAAAAATCGGCATTTATTTTCACAGGCACTTTCTAATGAAATCAATTAATTCCAAAAAGAATTTTTGAGTTCGCCTTACAGTTCATGCCAGGTCATATAGGTAGCGATAAAATGGTCGAGTAAACGATTTTTGTAAAAATAAACTGGCCGCCTTCTGTGGCAGATAAGCAAACTCTGATTCTCATTAGACAATGCATTTAATGTGATTTTAATCTTTTCTAGGTGAAGGATGTTGCATGGAGTGAATAACTGTAGGTAGATTTTATTTGCGGATTTAAAATGTTATTCACGCACTACATAGGTGGAGGAATTATATACATAATATCCTTATTCTGTCCGTCCGTTCGTTGGTCCGTCCGTCCGTCGGTCCGTTGGAACGCTCTATAGAAATCCCCATAAGAGAACACTAAAAAATACCCTTTTCACTTGCAGGCTTTATTCTTTTACAAAATTAAATTAGAAGTAATTGACTTACGATCTTTAGACGGGAACCATTTTAAATAAAAATAAACAGAGATTCTTATTCCTATCGTCGACTTTTGCCTTCGGTTCGAAATCGCTCAAGTTATACGCTTAAATCAAATTTACTGGAAAATTTTAAGCTTTTTAAAGATATGTTGTCTTGTCGAGTTATAAATTCGCATCGCATATACGAATCACGCAAAAAGCAATTCCTTGACATGCAGACCTTTTTCGTTTACATTTTAAAATATTTCAAGGATGGGGTATTTTACTTAGTTATGCGAAGAGAGGAATTTTAATCTCATTCGTAAATTTCCAAAAATTACGTTTTAATACGATTTTTTCACGTTTTCACGCATTTTATTTATATTGGGCCACTGTTGTCCCAATTGTTGAATTCTATTCATGGCCTCATAATAAATGCACCAATTTAGTGCTTTAACACAGGTCAGACTTTTATGCATGGGTATAACTTATTTACTGAATCTATTAAGTAATTAGAGAGAGGATGGGAATGAGCAGAAATTGAGAAAGAGGAAGAGGACGTAGCATTTGTATAGGATTAAAAGGAGCTGCAGTACAAAAATAACAATAATAAATTATAATTGATTATAAAAAATGTTATACTAGGTATTGAATCATGCGCCATTTCCAAATGATGGGAATTCATAAAACTAAATATAGGTAAAATAATTTTCAATGGATTTCTTTAACTGATAATACAGCAAATATTTCGAACCGAATTTCAAATAGGATTGAAAAATAACACTTTATGACATTTATTTAAATTTCTTTAACTAAAGTGATTTTTCTGGAAAATTTTAAAAACTGATATAGTTAAAAGAAAAGTGCGATCTTAAAATATAGTTAAACTCATTGCAGTTCATGTATTTAGTTAATAGTAAGTTACTACACATTTTTCCTTTGATGGTAAATTGACAGTTCGTTCACATTTTATCCTGTTTTTTACGAGTTAATAAGATTAAAATATATTAATTTATTAATTTAAATTCTATACGTTTTAAATAACTTATAATTTGCTAAAATATTTCAATTAACTTTCAGCTACTTCTTTATGCATTATATCTATTTATTTCAATTTTCCTCTTATTTTCAGAAAATATTTGACCTCTCTGCAAATAATTACTTAAACAATATAATTAAAACAAAGATAACTTTCAAAAACACTGATTTGATTGTGCATGAAAGCCAAACCAGATCATAAGCATATCTTACTTATTTTTCATATCGAAATCATATATATTTGGAATACTTTTATGATAATCCCGTCATATTTGACGGGCAATTACGCTAGTGAGCAATAATCTTTTATTGTATACAACATAAGTAATGGTAAGCGAATCATTCTAAAAATGTGCTGGATGGATTTCCAGCCCAAACGATCTTCACTTTACGCCCATTTATTTGCCACTTTTTGCCAACTTATTTTGCCCATAGACAAACACCACTATCTCAAATTAATACATTTCTTATCCTTGCCATTCTTTTTCAGACATTTATGTCATTTTTTTATCAGTGCAATGTTCCTCTCACAACTTTCTTATTCGCATCATTATTCACTATCTGCGAGGCCATTCATCAAGTTAGAAGAAACCATAGAGGCCGTATGTTAATTTTGTACGTGAAATTGATAATCCAATTGACGCTCTAGAAACCAATTCAAAGGAAAGTCCAGCTCTCGTCTACCCAAAGGCTTAAGAGAATGCGAAATGACTCCCTCTTAGACCGCGACAAATGCTGATATCCGTCTAGATCAGGGGTGGGAAAATTACGGCCCGCGGACCACATGTGGCCCGTGAGGGCATTTTATGTGGCCCGAAATGCCATTATGAAAACGAACCGTAATATAAAATATAGATAATTTCGTGTTTGTACCTTCAAATTATGGCCAGAAACCCTTTTCGAATGATGTTATGGGGATAACATATTATTTATTATTGATTTTCACTAACAGGATCTCTCGCATTATTTCAAATAACTTCCGATGTGAACCCTAACGTGGCCCGCCAAAGCATTTTCCTCTGTTAATGCGGCCTAAGAAGCTGCAACTGTTAATGTGGCCCACCACGTAAAAGGTTTGCCCACCCCTGGTCTAGATAAATATTTTTATTAAATTAACATATATAAAACCAATTTTTCAGGTGCAGCAATGAAAATAAAATCGATGTTATTAAAACACATTTACATTTAACGAGTCCTCAAAAATTTTCAAAATCGATGTGTAGGTATACTTAAATAAAGATTAAAGACCTCCATTCGCAGCTAGCTTGCTTGATTTTGTTAGGGAGATTACAATTTTCTCTTTTTCTCCTTTCAAAAGTGACCTTTTAACGCCAAGCTTTCTCAAATCAAACGAGATAAAATGATATGAAACCCCTGTCAAATTTGGGAGTCAAAAATCAATTTCGAGAACAGATAAGGTCAAAAGAACTCCACTATTCCCATGGATCTTCTATTCCAGAGGTGGGCAAACTTTATATTAGGCGAGCCGCATTAGCAGTTGCGGTTGCTTTGGCGATCCGCATTTGGGTTCACATCGGCTAGCTCCCTGAAATAATGCGAAGAATCCTGTTAGCGAAAATCAATAATTGATAATATTTTTAGCATTATAGTTACAGGGATTTTCGCTTTTAACCAACAAATATGAAATTAACTGTACGGCATTTCACGGTTCGCTCGCATAATGGCGTCGTTGGCCGCATAAAATTGTCTCGCGCGCCTGACGTTACCCGCGAGCCGTAATTAACTACATTATATCCCGCAATACATTTTATTTACCCGCGCTTGATTGTGATTGTAGCGTTTTAATTTGGCGGCCGATTCTTTTCCATCACTCGGACGCGCGCTGAGAATTCAAAATCCTTAACGAACCTCCATTACATCGAGTCCTAGCCGTAACATAACAACATCTGGAAATGGGACGCGCGGCCGCGAGTGGCTTCTCTTATGGATGGCGGGAGAGCGGTTCAATACAGTCTCGAGCCAATTTCAAGCTCAGTTTGATCATATTTGCTTTGAATTTGTGAGGGGCCCTGCGGTCTCCTATTCAGTTTGGGTTTGTCTGGATGTAACAAAAGGGTCCACTGAAACGGGATACTGAATACTTCATCGCGTTAGGAAGGGATGTTTTTAGGCCTTCCGGTTGGATCGTTGTTAAATGCAAAAAAAAACAATCGTCTTGGAAGCAGTTAACTAATGAGAGGCATTGCAACAGATTGTTAGATTGTCGTATGTTTTTCGAACAAGTGCACAAGTATTCCTTAAATAGATAAGATTTTGAAATTTTCAGGTGATATTGACTGATCGAAGAGATTGAAAAGTATTTCTTTCATAGATCTATATGAAAATCCCTTTAGACTATGCAAAATTGTAATCAATATTGTCCACGTATGATTAAAAACCAATTAATCAGTGTAGGTTCAATCCAAACGTACGATATAAAATTTAAGTCGGGACTAGACAGCTTTTAATTCAAAGACTTTAGTTTTATTTTCTCTCTGTTCATGTATATAAAGGGATTCCTTATTACATTTCCTTTTTTACCCTCAACAAAAGGATTTTTTATCGAACGAATTCCGGAGCAAACTTTTCTCTCTTTCTCTCTCACTCACTCACTCAATAAGGAATTTCATTTTATTCCATTGTTTCCGCGGAAATACATTTTTCTAGCTCTTTCCATTCTTCTCCCTTTATTTCCATTTTCCCGTAACCACTCCCTCTCTCCCCACCTCCCTCCCTCGATCATATTTGCCCTATCTTTCACTTTCTCTATTTCGACATCAATATCCCTCATCTCGTATTCGGTTCTTCCCCTTTCACCTCGGTCGTTATTTATTTATACCTTCGCCGCTCACCTCAAACTCCCACGAACCAGAGGAGGAGAGAGAAAAAAAATCACGCCATTTCTCTTCTCAAATAATCCCTCTACCTTCCCACACTATTTCCCCGTTTTCCTCCTCTCCTCCCTCTGCCTCACTCTTTGTTGCTTCTTTCCTTAACGTCTACGTCTATTTCACTTTCTCGAAAAGGTATTGTGATTGCGAAAAATTCTAATTCGAGATTTTGATGAATATGCACGATTTAGGTGCTCCTGACTCCGAAAAATGTTTTTTTTTGCGTTTCTGTCTGTCTGTACTCTGTCGTATTTTAAAACTGTTCTAGGGGTTAAACCAGCTGTTTTCAAAAAATTTTAAGCCCTTTCGTAGATAAACAGAATTAACCGTGAAGCAGGATTTTATATTTATACATGCCGGTAGTACATACAATCTTTGGTCGCATCCATTTGTTGGTAATACACCATAATCACTTATTTAGAGGAATTTGTTGTCCTAATGACCTATCAACACATACAAATCTTTTATTTGCTTACTAAAAGTTTTTCTCGGTACCACTAAAAATCGGTTGCGGCATCGAGTTTGGGCAGCGTTCGCTTAAACCAGGGGTTCTCGACCACATTCTGGGAGAGGGAGGTGGGCACAACCATAGAAACACATAAAATTGAATATTTTTAATAGAATTCCGAGAAAAGTAAAGAAACTGGTATTAATGGCGCCTAACATCCTTTTTAGCGCCTTTTTAAAAATAAATTCAAAATATCTTCACTATGTCCGTCCGTCCGTGTGCAGAATTTTGAAACAATGAGAAGTGCTGGGAAGCTAAGAGTTTCAAGATGGTTTCGGCTGGTGACAGTCCTGAACCTTATTCAGTCTGTCCGTGCTTTCATCAAGGTTAAGGGAATACCAGACATTTTTGAGACCAGTCTGCAGTTTAACTTTCATACCATTCAAAATGGCAGTCAGTAATTGTTTTGTTTGAGAGTTGAAATTTCATATTGCTGATATTATTTCTTCTATATTTGAAAATCCACCAAAAAGTTGCTCACCACTGACAATGAATGCTTCCTTAATGAGTCGGTTATCTTCAAGCGGTTTTTTCTTGGATGCCAATAAATGAGCAATTTTAAAAGAAGCCAATGTTGCGTTTTTAGAATTTACAACAATCTTGGTAAATATAGTTTTCTGCTCCGATAATTTAGATTTCAAATCACTAACTTTTCTTAGCACGATGAAAAATGCAAATCAAATGATGAATGATGAGCCTTGAAATGTATTTCAATATTGTGTCTCTTTGGCATTGCCAAGCTGTTAGAGCAGCGGGCACCTGTTAAAAGCCTCGACGGGCACCTAGAAATACCTCGGCTCCGACCACGCTGAGAAGCTCTGGGTTAAACGGTTTAAAGGGGGAATAAATCCCAATGTTTATATTGGATTTCTCTTCTAATAGAAATATTGTTGAAACGAGCCATGTCGAGCAAAAACTGAGGGTAGATTTTAAAAAAATTTATTCGGTTAAAAAATTTCCAAATGATTTTTATTAAAGTCCATCCATATTGTCGAAGATATACTAAATGAGCAACATCCTCAAAATATAATTATACAGCGTTCAGTTACATTATAATACATCGATTTTTAAGCTCAGCTACCTCTTAGATTCCGTTAAATTAATGTAATCAGTGACGTAATTATATGGACTAGAAGCGCAGAGATATGATGACGAGCTACGATGTATGTTGCAGACATTTTTTCAAATTCCCTCTCTTGCCTCACTTCCTTTTCCTTATCTCCCTCTCCTATTCGGAATCATTCTCTCTCTCTCTCATCCTACTTCAAAATCAATCATTACTCTCCCCAACACACTTTCCCTCCAAGCAACTCTTCCATAAGTCTTTTCTTCCATTGATACCCCGCCCACCTCTGAGTGGTACATTGGCGAACTTATCAACGTTTTCCTTCCCTCCCATTTTCTCTCTCTCTCTCTCACTATATCTCTCCCGCCTTCCTCTCACTTCCCTTACCCGCCGGCGAACTCTCTTTATCTCACCGTCTTTCTCCCTCCCTTACCCCCTGTCGCCGGCTCCCTTACACTTTACCGCAATTCTACCGATAATTCGACGGCGCCACAACTTGGCGGTTTCCATAACGACAGCGAGGTGAACGTACTTGTGTGTTTGTGTAGGTTGCTTCCCTTTGCAGCGCGTTTGGTTAGGATGCGTGTGTGTTTGTTGGCGTGCGTGTTTGTCTATGCGTTGATGCGGGTGTTTCCTTGCCTTTTTCGAGGACGGAGGGAGTGGGAGGGGTCGGTGGAGATAAATTCGCGACGAGTGGGATAATTCTGCGTATTCCGCCATCGACCTCGGCCTATCTCTCCGAAAGTTATACGCTCCTCTCTGCCACCTCCTTACTCCTACCCTTTCTGTCAGTTTGTGCACTTAGAGAAAGTGAGACGAGGGGAGAGGTGGGATGTAAAGAGATAGGGCTTATATAGGTAGAGGGAGCAAGAGAGAGTGAGTTGGGTATTTGGAGGGAAGCAGAGAGTGGGGTCACAAATATAGACAGCAAGAGACGAGTTGTACAGAGAATGGGTGAGAAAGTGAGTGGGGTGGGAAGAGATCACTAAAAGGAGGGAGTTTGTGAGTGTGGGGGAGAGGTATATTCCAGAGAGGTGTAAGAGAGGTTTCGGGGAGGGTTCTGAGGGACAGAAACAGAAAGGGAGAGAGAGGGGTGAAGGGGGGTGAAGGAAGTGAGCGTGTCCCATTCATTATTGATAACGTTAAGGCAGTCATTTCGCCTTTCATTCCCGCTTCCTACCTCCCTCCGCTCAAGGGTGCCTACCCACACGTCTCTTCTTACTCCGTCTCTTACACGCCCCGGCGCAGCACGCACGCCCCTGCGTGATTCTCTTTCTCCCAACCCACCTCCTCGGCGCACATATTCACCTGTCCCCTTATTCTTATAGCAGTTCCCTTTCTCTCTCTCTTACTATCTTCTCTTCCTTTCCCTTTACTCCCTCCATTCCTCTCTCCTTCTCTACCCCCTTCTCCTATCTCCTTCCTACTTTCTCTCTTTGTCTCCCTCCTCCTCCCTTCCTCCTCCTCCCCTTACTATCCACCGCCCTCTCACTCTCTTTCTCCCTCCCTTCATCTACCGATTCCCCTCCTTTCCTCTTCCTCCCTTATTTCCTCTCCTCACTCCGTGCTTATTTGTCGAATCAATAGCGATATTTTCTTTGTCTCACTCAAGCCTCTCGAATGCTCACCTTTGGCTTGATTTGATATAGTATTAAAGTTTGCCCGCCATCTAATACTAACATTCGAATCCTACCTTGGTCATGAACGTTTGCGCTCGGCATTATTAAGCTTATGAGAGACGGGTAGCTGCGCTACTTTACTACCGAGGCAGAGATTACTTCAAAAACAGGTCAGCTTTTCCACCATTCGCTCTCCTCCTTCGATATTACCTTTCTCTCCATTTTGCCATCGTCACAGCATATCCTTCATTTGTCGTCCAGTTATATTATCCTTTGCACTCTTAACGTTGCAAACCACAAAGCTGCAGTGCGTCCCTTTAGAAGACAATGTGGATGGCGCACGACAAGGGAGAGGATATTGAAGTGACCCAGCGTAAAAAAGAAACGCGCGAAAATTTCCCAACAATGACGACAAAAATAACCATTTTTAATTGTAACTTCAGAAAACGTAACTAAAAACTCCTTTAAATATCACCGGGCGAATAACTTACCGCTTCTCTTCTTATATATGATTTTGGAAACTCCTGCATCCGTAACCTCATGTGTAACACCGTTTTGCGAAAGAAGGTTCTAAAACGTGAAAATAACCGACTTATAATCGTTTATGGTCGTTTTCCATTCTTTTCGAAAGCAATGTTTCTCCTACAGATACTGTGACGATTTAACTGATGAATCCGACTCGGGGCAAGAAACAAAGTGAGTCATCGCGCGATTTCGTAGAGTTGCATTTTCTCTCATTTATGCGTAACTGTCACATAAATTGCTATCATAAAGTCTAATCGTAAGTCGCAAGTTAATCACTTTCCTGGAAAGGTGAAGGTATGACATTGACGAACTGTAAAAATACCTCACCTCGAAGTTCCCATACATATATACACGGATATCTATCTATCTTACACCTTCTCTCCATGGTTAGAGGATAAGTTAGTTCTCCGCGCTATTTGAAGACAGCAAGGGAAGTTGTCCCATTTCATACGTGATGTTTTTTTTTAATCTCTCCGCGTTAACACTAAACAATTCCGACGCTAAGTTTGAACAGAAGGCATAGGCAAATGGTGGGGGAGAGGGGGAGCAAACTTCTCAACGTGGATTAAGTGCTGTTGTTCCATGCCGCGAAGTTCTGAATTCCTGCGTTTTATGTCATAGCCACGACTCTCGCTTGTCTTATGGTGTTATTTTCCCCCTCCGCGAACATGTTTATAAGCGTAACGTTTGTAAGGGTTATAAAAGAGAAAACCGCTCATAATTTTAAGAGATCACACGGTGCCGTCAAATGCCAAACGCAGTCCTTGAAAACGTTTTCGAATATTTATGAACGCTCTGGAAACAGTGGGTTACTTAAATGTCAAATTGCTCTTAAACTAAATCGACAGTTCGAATTTTTTCGTACAGGTATACCTCGCCGTTCGCGGTTTTGCTCATTCCCGGTGATCCCAGCGGTGAGTAATTTTGCCTTTCTCGGCATTTTCGCTCTTTCGCATTGGAATATCGCTGAGGAGGCATTTGCGGAACCGTCAATATTAAGAAGAGACCTGAGCGAGAGGTTGAGGTGAAGGTCGGCGAAAAATATTCTTTCCGTTTATAGATGTCATGTCTTCATCAACTTCAGATTATAGAGATTCATAAAAAAATTAAAAACAAAAGGAAGGCTTCTTCAATATCGCGGTATATGTACTTGACGCAACTTCTTCCACATACAACCAGCGCGCTTCTCAGACATCTCCATACCCAAGTTGTTAAATTTACTTGCTGCGTCATTAATGGCTATTAAAATAAAATGTTATCTTTCTTCTCTTACTTTTCTCTTTTTTTCCTCTCTTGGTTTGGGGAGTGTAAATTGCGGAATTTTGTTAGGAAAATGCAGTGGAATCCCGTTATAATTCGAATATGGGGAAACAATTAATTATTTTTAAATTGGCTGGCTGAAAGCGAGTTCAAGAATAAGCGACTCGATATGAAAAAATTGAAAAGTAAGTATTTATCTTCGGTATCTCCGATAGCCATAACAAGGTTGTGAAAAACCATATGCGCATTTCGGGTACAGTGCAGCCGTCTTCAATGGTGATTAACCGAAAATAGCTTCTAAAGGCGAATCACCTCAGAAGACGGCTGAATTGCAGCTAAAGGTTTTTCAAAACCTTGTTTTGGCTATCAGAGATACCTAAGATAAGTACCTACTTTTTCAATTCTTTCATATTGAGGTGCTTATTACTGAACCTGCGCTACAACCAACCTCATTTCGAGAATTACGTAATAAAATAGGAAGTAAAAGTCCTGGAATTATTTTTGGTAGTCTTTCTCTATGTATCTGTCTTTTAGATATCTGAAAATGCACGTTCGAAGAGCCTTTCAACCGCTGATTACATTCTGCCAATTTACAGATACAATGCAATAATTGTAACATTACGTCAAAACGAAATGTAATTCGTAATCGATGGCTGTGGCGTGAAATTTCGACAATGTTGTCAAGACTTGCGCTTTTTCACGTTAAATCGACAATACAAGTTTTTGCTTTAAATTTCATCGTTTTTCGTTTTTTATATATTTGAATAAAAATGTCCATATTTCAAGAGAATCTTCTTTTTCCGACATCTCTTTTTTATTTATCAACCGTTAAAATTTGAAATGAAGTCAGCCTTTCTTTTTTAGAGGCCTGAATCATTAGCTTATGCCTTAATCCTATTCCTCATGCGCCGATAATACGAGAAGTTGCCATGGCGACTAAATTTCTCAAATGGTTCGAGATTTGAAAATTTTGGAGTTTTTTCGAATTCAAAACTAACTATTTAGGCTTCCGAATACATATATATCCTGTTAACAGATAAACTTTTTCCTTTGTCCCATAGAGTTCGTAGTTCGATTGTTTTTATATGAGGCAAAATGGAGAAAATAACCTTTCCTGAAATCGAAACGATCAATTTCAGAAATTTTCGATTTTTCTGGGTCAAAGTTCATAATAATCTAAGAGTCTATAAAACTTCAGAACTTCATTGCGTCAGAAAAAACCATGAGAGTCGAACAACCTGTAAATTTTAACAATTTTTCGACCCGAAAAACAAATTCGAAGCAATTCCGGCTATGCAGTTTACATCCTTTACGCGGTTAACTAAATTTTGCCTGAGCGAGATTTGCATAGCCGAAAACTCCTTGGCAATCTGTAACTCTAATAGTAGTTTTATCATAATGTTACAAGCTTAACTCAAACCTACTTTCTCTCGTAAATAAAAATATTACCATTTTCCTCTTCATTCACGGTTTTCCTATCCACACATCCGAACACAGTTGATGCAAGTCTAATGAAATTAACTTGTTAACTCTCACCACTTCAGTCAGCGTGCATTGGAATTGATGCAAAGACGATCGATCTCCAAGGAACCCTAACAAAGTCGTTTACATCCCTTCGCTAAATAGATATTGAATCACGCTGGCTCTCGGCTTTGCTGCTTGCTGTGAGCTTGGTCCGTCAAATGTACAGGAGCCGCTTAACGTTAAACCACAAGATTAGCAAAAACGGCAATAATATTATACAGGGTGTCCGATAAAGAGTGGATACATTTCAAACATTTTTATTGAGAAAATGAACGAAGCTAGAAGAGTACACTTTTCACCACATGAAATAGAAACTCGAGAAGTTTTTTCTCCATTTTCCCCATTTTAATAAATTTCAACCTGAGCCACCTTGTTGCTCGCGCAATGTCCATCCGGTATTCAAATGCTCGGGTGGAAATTCCTTCCACAGCATGGATGATGCGGTCTTTCAAATCTTGTAAAGAAGTGACTCGTGTGGGGTACATCTGGTCCTTTACGTACCTACCCCCAGACGAAGAAGTCCATGGGCGTTAAATCAGGCGATCTTGGATGCCATGCAACGGGACCGCCTCTTCCGATCATCTTCCAGAAAAAGTTGTGTCCAGAAAATGTCGAAAGGTTAAACAAGTAGCGTAAGTATGTAAAACTTTCAAATTTCCGCTTTTATGTGTTGAAAACCGTACTGTTGTAGCTTTATTAATTTTCTCACAAAAATGTTTGAAATGTGTTCACCCATTCTCGGACACCCTTTATAATAAGTTTATGTTGAGACATCTTTTACACGCACGGTAGAGCTCGCTACAGACACCGATGATTATTTTACGCCGAAATATCAACTTTTGAACACACATTTTCTAGAATCGTAAAATTTTAACCGCAATCCAGGACCGCATTGCCATGTTAAATATAAATCATAGTGAAGTAAGCGTAGAGCTGTCAGCAGAGATAATTATATCGAAAGGATTAAAAAAATCTGCGCCAACGTGCAAACTTTCCCTTTTTGCCGACCGAGATAAGTTCTTCGACCGCTTGACCCTGGTAGACGCTAAAACAAATAAAATTAATCGAGAAAAGTTCTCGGGCGATACCATTTCTCAGCGCCGCCGAAAAAGGCATAACCTAATGAAGCCATGAAACCTCGAAACAAAAAAAAATAAAGAAACCCTTTCCCAGACGACGGCTTCCGAATTTCCGGTAGTGCGAAACGTATCGAGCGATTGGCCGACCAGATTGCATGCGTTTTTTGCGCCATTAACTCCTCGACGTGGATTTATATCGGCTGTCACTGGCCCATCACACTCCATTAAGGTCCTTGTTCCGTTTCGACGGTTACGAAGTCTCTCTTGAAGCCGTCGTCAAAAAGAAGGCGTGATAAATATAAAGGACGCCTCATCCATCCACGGCTCGTCTCCCGCGAGAAGAAGAAAGATTCGTCTTGCCCAGCGGGGGAGAGGGAGAAGGGGGGAGATACATATATTTTCGTGCACGTATTCTCACTCCTATCAATGCCCACGGAGAAGTAGATGACAAGGAGTGAGGGTCGGGAGAGAGAGAGAGAGAAAGGAGGTGCTGTGTGTGTGCGTGTGTTGGCAAAAAGCTTACTCGGAGTTTCGTGGGAGGGAGTTTGTGGAACTCAAACCTCGCCTTCGATGAGCTCTTGAGGAGCCTTATAGACACAAGTGTGTGTATGCGTTTCACGGGTGGATTGGTCAGTCCTGCGTAATTGTTGAGACGGCCTTCACCCGGAGGCTTCGAGAGGTTGGAAAGCGAGAGAAAAGGGGGATGGGAGAATTGCGACGTGAAGAGTTGGAAGAAAAGAGAGAGGAGAGAGAAAGATGAGAGGGAATGAGTAGGGAGGTCGGCAAGGGCGGTCCCGACGCCCTTGAGCTAACCAACCGAACAAAAGGTGCGATTTGCACGCCAAGCCTTGCGATGTTAAAAATAGAAGCGTTTCTCTCTCTCTCCCTTCAGCCTCGATGTACTTTAAAAACTCAAGAGGTCAAAGGAAAAGTCATTCGAAATTTTTATTTTGTTAATTGCTTTAAAGAAAAGACTCGTTTCGAGAATGCGCGCAGTGAACGATGATTGGCTGTATGTACTATATGTGTGTGCGTTTCTTTCTTAGAAACGGTTTCAATGGTTCCCATCCGCGCACTTTTAAATAGTAATTGAACGAGTGTGTGTGTGTGCGTGTTAGATGGCGAATCAGCCTCGTGGACAATTATTGCCGAGTAATTAAACGAAAGTCTGTTCGTGCATACGAATATATACTATATTATTATTATAATATATATAATAATATATAATATATAATAATATTATAATATATATATAATATATTATATTTTCATTTGCCATTGTGTTTTTTTTAAGAGTGCGTTTTTGTTCTTCGCCATCCGGCGCGGAGAGAACGAAGACTGCATTTTCGCTCCCTACGCCCTCTTTTTCTTTCGCGCGTGACGCAATCGGACAGGAAATAAAAAAGGATCAGCGATAAAAGGAGAGTACGATTTGGCGCGCCGAGGGAGGTGAAGGAACCGAGACGGATGCATGTTCATTAAAAACGGCGGACTTTCGCCGGTGGCGAATGGTGGTGCCTCTCCCAATCCTCCCCAAACGTTTCGTGTATCATTTGCCTCAAGTAGCGCAGAATAACAAGCAGCGGTTGCGGTTTAGATCATGCGGAATTTCCCCGTGTTCGAATTAGAATGATAAATGAATCGCTAACACCACTAACGATATTTATTTTCCCCGCAATACTTTAGTTAAAATTAGGACGTCCAATTAACCGGAATTTTTGCTAACCTGTTTTCGTTTAAAGATAAACAGCTAACCGGCAAACCGGTAATTAACCGGTAAAATAAAACCATCCATTAATTTTTAGACATTTATTTAAATAAATTTCAGAGTAATACAAGAAAAACTGATATGTTTTTCCTGCAAACAAATTTTTTAAAGAAATTGAAGCTCAATCAATGTTTGGTGTATAACAAAATTTTGAACGAATATTTGCAAAAAAACAAGTTATTTTATATGATTTCAAAATGAACGACATTCAATGTTTCGTATGTACAAACAAATTATTGTTCGCACAAAAGCACAAAAAATACAAAAAATATTAATGTTTTAAAAAATAATGTTTTAAGAATACGAGAGCATAAAGTGTTTCGTATTTCATAGAACTATGAATTTTGGTCGAAAAACTATTGGCCACAGAAAAAGCTCGTTCACTGTCTGTAGAAGTAGGCTTAATACTGAATCCCCACTACTAACAATCCACCAGTCCCGTGATGTACCAAAAATCAAATAAACGACTTTTAAAATAGTTTTTCGATATTTCCCTAAAAATCCATTCCAACCCTGTTGTTTTTAATTATTTTTTAATGAAATAACATAGGCCTGAAGGGGTCCTCTAAGAATACCTATTTATTCCAACAAATTCTTTTCACTCGGATTTTTTAAAACTGATTATGACAAGCATTTTTTCTTCCTTTAAAAAATTCGGTTTATCGAACACAATTAAACGGTTGACGAATAGAAAGAAAATTCGAAAAATAACCGGTTAACTGGGTTTGGTAAACCTCTTTGGAAGTCCTAATTAAAATGTTACGATGCAGCGAAATCATGGTCTTGAAAAAACTGAAATGTATTTTTAACGTGTTTCATTTTATAAACGCTCTTATGTTTTCGCTCTGTCTGACCGTCTGTACAATCATTTAAATTAAAATAGCAAGTAAACGGTAATAGATATAAGACTTAAATTTGCAGGATTTGTTTTCAAAGTTTTCAAAGTAAGATTCTGAGTAAATGGTTACTATATTTATATAGAAAGTTAAATATTTCTCCATTTGTGTGAACTTTAATGCCATCTATAACACTGCAGGAGAAATGTTTTTGAAAAATCGGTCGAATGCAGGGAGTGCCTTCCAAATTTTCAAATTAAGATTCTGAGCAAACGGTTATAGATAGAAAGTTAAAAAAAAATTAATTAATTTTTGAATAAATTACTTTGTGCTAGGGCTCGACAAATTTTTTATAAATATAGAGCCAGAGCAGACGTTACATAATGTTGGCAGATATTTTTTGACATCGTCAGAAAAATAAATTTTTAATAATTTAAACACGAATTTGCCACAACAATTAAGCCATGCACATTTATTTCTATCACATTATGTAGCAGGACATAATAAAATGAGCCTTATACATCTGAAAAGTCTAATGATATTCAGAAAACATGTAGCTTACGAACAAGAATAAAAATTTACACTTATTTTCACGAACTCGAATGCTTCTGATAGATATATTTTGCTGCTCCTGTTGCTGAACCCGGCAATACAATATGACTACAGCATAACCAAAACCTAACTACAACACGCATATATAATGTATAGACGCCAGCATGAAAATCTTAGGCGCCATGGTGACCGGGATATGTCGAGCCCTGCTTCATTTAAATTATATTACGAAATTTATAAAGAACTTTAAGTTTAC
Source organism: Tanypteryx hageni (assembly GCA_028673005.1). Lineage (NCBI taxonomy): Eukaryota > Metazoa > Arthropoda > Insecta > Odonata > Petaluridae > Tanypteryx > Tanypteryx hageni. The sequence continues at coordinate 69,025,343 of CM054116.1, read as the reverse complement.
AATTATAAATAAAACGTGCTTTTTCATATTACGTCAGCAAGTAAAGCTCCAATTTTTCCTTTTCTTTCTGAAAATTTTGCGTTAGGCAACTGATTTTTTCAAAACGGCATCTTCGGCGACTTCTTCTGACTCGCGAATGTATCTAGTTGTTCCCTTATTTATCGACCAATAAAATCCAGCTTGCGTTCCAACTGGTTTCAAAAGCAATTTAGCGACATTATTTATCCCCGTTTATGTTTCTCGGAACCCGGTTGTCATTTATATGCATATGACAACGCACCACGACAAACACGTCACGCAAAATAATCTCAGCCTTAAACGTCACCTAATTCCTCCCTAACGAAACATAAATCACTTCAAATCGTTTATTTCATTATTCCTCCTGCGCTGCCGATTTACTTGAGATTTATTCGATAGTATTGACTTCTCTCTCACACACACTTGGTTACTTGGCTCGCAATTTAAAACCGACGATGCCAAGTTTGAAACTCTTTCACCTGTCTCTCGACCTGTCTGCGTGGGAATTGGAGCTTTGCCAATAATTCTCTCCGCCGAGCCTTCTAAAGCTTTAAAAAAAATCAATTGACGTAAAAATGACCGCGAGCTTGGAGATCGACTGTAATTACGGGTAAAACAAAACAATCGCTGCGTATTGGAAAATAGAAAATTTTTCACCGATTATCCTTAATATTTCATCTTTGATATTATTCTTTCTCGCTCCACTTTCGTTGTGTTCACTTTTATTTATTGTTAAACGAGATATATTACCAAAACAAACTGTTGTTTTCAATTTTTCGGCATTTATCACATTTTCGAACCGTCTCGTAAGCCAAAAAACTGTCTCCCAAGTCTTCATCAAAAGGTTAAGAAAACCAGATCCGCCTTTCGGCTATAAGGCAGCCGCCATCAGTGGGGGTGATCAACCGGTACATATTTTCTACTCTTTTGCGTTATATAAGTAGTCCAGTAACGCGTAATTTTACGATACATTTTTACGGGATAGAAACGCGTAAAAATTAAGTTTATTCGCTTGTTTAGAAATTGTTTACCGAGTTTTTACAAAGGTACCGAATGTAATAAATTTCTCTCAGCTCAAATAAACCGCACCACCCAAATCCTTTGAAATTTTCCTTCACCCTCCACGCTCTTTTTTTTAAGGAGACACGCAAAATGATTTACCCTCCACCTCCCTCAACAATAAAAACAAGAAACGCACGAAAAGTCTGTTTTTTTTAATAATCGACCACTTCTGAGTTACATATGTAGAAAGCTACTATGAGGCTGAAATACGCATCTGGTTTACCTCGATCATAACCTATCGGATTCAAACCGTAAGAGAGGGCTCGAGAATTCATTTTTGAATTATTTATTCATGCGTCTTATTCGGGGTTTCTCAGCTAAGTTTTTTAAACATATTTTTTTTATATTTCCTGACGAATTCGCATAACTAATCTCAGTTGGCGTCTTAAGTATGCAGTATAATCCCTCTGAGAACGGAAGTGGTGCAATGTGAGTGAGCTAGCCCAGATCTTTTTATCTTTCCCTCGCTACCCGCACCGCCCGTGGCCCCAACCACCTTTGACTTCTCCCTCTCTCTAACCTTCGCCACCTCCACCTTTCTCCCTTCTCCACCCTCCAATTCATCTCTCTGTTTCCTCAATAAGTTGTGGAATGGAAGGATTTAAACACTAAGTGAATGCAAAAGATTTCATTTCTAGACGCCAACCCGACTTATATTGGGAACCTATGTCTGATTCTGACAAAATTAACGGCTTACACTTCGTGTCATTGTTATGCTCTCAACTTGCGAATAACTAGAGCAGTGGTGCCCTATCTTTTTACATGGCGGGCCGCATCGGCGGTTGCGAATCCTTCGCCGGGCCACATTGGAGGTTGCCAATTATTCGGCGGGCCAGGATTAGAAATTAAATGGGAAGTTACCTATGCCTAGGTATATTCTGAGATGCCATATAAGTGAAAATCAATTCTAAATAAGGTTTTTATGGTTATCATTTCAATATTAAAAGTTTTATTATCAAAATTTTCATAAATGTAGGAATTTGTGCTTTGAAATTTTCGGATTGCTATTTCATCACAGCTCCGCGGGGCGCACCAAAACCGTTCACGGGCCGCATCCGGCCCACAGGCTGTAGGTTGGGCACCACCGACCTAGAGAATGACCTAACCCTGAGGTCGGCAACCTTTTCTGCATGGCTTATTCATGAATGCTTCGGAGGGCTGCATTGGAAGTCACGAGAGCTTCGGCGGGCTTTCATCCGAAGTTACCTAGAGATTCTGTGGTCTCATATTAATGAAAATTAAGTATAATAAATAATTTACTGACGTTAAAACTTCACCTGAAAAGGTTTCGAGCCCACAGTTTTGCTGAAAAATATGAAATCCTATATGCTAATACTACCCATCACTTTTTAAAGATAGCTTCGCGGGTTGCATAAAGCCCTCTTGGGGGCCGCATGCGGTCTCCGGGTCGTAGGTTGCCGACCCTTGGCCTAATAGATTGTGGGCATTTCATCAGAGCATACTCGGCCTTACGCCTAAAGAAGATTTGGACGATCGCAAAGACGATAGTGGACGTGGTTCGATTCCTGGGACGTTTCTTTCCTCCGTTTGAATAGCGTGGGAATCGGTGCAACGTATTTTTTGTGCATTTGTCATAATAATTGGACAAACTCAGGAAGAATGCCTAAGAGAATGAAAATTTGTTTTTCTAGCTTCGGTTTTGATTTCCAATTCGAATTGCCCTTTAAAATTGTTTTGAACATAAAAACTTTATGAATTTTTTAGAAGAAAACCTTCCGTGGCAAAGAACCACCAGATTCATTGTTGCCGGATTATTTAAATTACTTAAGTCAAATTGGATTTAGGCAACGAGAAAGGAAATGAGAGGGAGGTAGAAAAGGAGGGAAAGATGGATAGATGAACGTTTTTATTCTTGAGCTGTGTAAATTGACATCCAACTGTAATGAAATAAATTATGGATGTTTCCGCAGCACATAATTATTTTCAATGTGTGACGTTATGAAATACTACTTACTTTGACAGCGCGTGAAGGATTTTTTCTTTTATGTTGTTATTTCGAATAAAAATTTGGCCAACAGAGTCAGGGTTGAAGGAGAAGAAACAGAAAGTACTTCAATAGGGAGGGGAGTGGGGCAGGGATGTCCTATTTCACCAGCGATAGGAGGTGAAAGTATTACCACCATTAAATACGCAGATGATCAGGGATTAATAGCAGAAGATGAGAAAGAACTTCAGAGGATGACAGACAGACTAGTGTAAGTTGGCCAACAATATGGAATAAAGATCAATGCCGAAAAAATGAAAGTCATGGTGGTTTTAAAGGAAGATAAAGAATTAAATATAATGGTAAATGGCCAAAAATTGGAACAAGTAAGTAGTTTCAAATATCTTGGCAGTATTTTAACGCAGGATGGAAGTAGTACACAGGACATCAGAAGTAGGATTGCAATGGCAAAAGGAGCATTTATCGAGAAGAAGGAGCTTCTCACAAGCAAGAAAATAAATTTAGAAACAAGGAAGAAATTAGCAAAATGCTATATATGGAGTATAGCTCTTTATGGTGCAGAGACGTGGACGGTAAGGAGAAAGGAGGAAAATTATTTAGAAAGTTTTGAGATGTGGGTATGGAGAAGGATTATGAAAGTGAAATGGACAGAGAGGAAGAGAAATGAAGAAGTATTAGAAAGGGTGGGAGAAGAAAGGATGCTAATAAAAACAATCAGGAAAAGAAAAGCAAATTGGATAGGGCACATATTGAGAAGACATTGTTTACAAACGACGATCTTAGAAGGAAGAGGAAGAGGGAGAAAAAGAATAGGAATATTATGGAATATAAAGCAGGAATATAATACTTATAGAGGTATAAAAGAGGCTTCTAGGGAGAGAGAGAAATGGAGGCAGCGATTCAGCTTAAACCTGTCTTCGGACAGCAGCATGATGATGATGATATCAATTTTACATTGCATCTTTTTCCGTGCCACAAATGCCAAGTTCCTGCTGAAGCAATGTTCGAAAAAACATAGAAATGTGATCGTTTTAACTCTTCTCTGTGCTGTGAATAGTATGGTAGGACAAATCCAAGTGTTTTAATGTCATATGTGAAAAATGTTAGTTATAAACATGCTTTATGTGAAACAAAATTACAATTTTTGTTAATTATAACGTATTTCGTTAAACAAAACATACCATGAAATAATTTATTTTCGAAAAGCCCTTAAAATTTAATTTTACAATTCTCTCGCAGCATTTTACCTTTCAAATGTCAGACGCACTTAAATTCATTCTCCATTACGTTATGCCACGTTAAAAAACAAGTAGTTCTGGAAAGAACTAATCCGCCTACTTTCTTTTCAATACAATTTTAATATATAAAAAGTAGAGGTATACACAAGTTTCCCGTGGTACAGAAGTGCTTTTCGTTAAATTCGCCGTAGTATAATCGTAGAGTAATGTATTTGCTTTGAAATCAGAAAATAATTTTTCCTTATATTGTGGTAGCCCTGCTTTTTTGTTCCGTTCTAAACATATTCATCTCGTTTTCCTATTCTATACTCGCCCAACAAACGAAATTTCTTTGAAATCCGTTTAGCCAATATCTTCCAAATTCATATCACAGAAAAATTCTAACCTTGATATTGTGGTAGCCCTTTTTGGTCGACCCGGTTGAAATATGATATTTTGGTTATTTATATATATATATATATATATATATATACTATATTTGTTTAAATCCATGCCTACAGTTCTCTAGAAATACACATAAAAGAAATATTATTTAACTTTTTACTGTGGTAGTCCTACTCTTTAGCTCCACTTTAAACATCTTGATTTCATTATTTTATGTTGTACAAATCTTATATACTAAATTTAATTGAAATCCGTTCAGCTAATTCCTTCCAAATCCTTAATTACTGAAAGAGTTTAATTTGTAACTGTGGCACCCCTGTTCGTCTGATTCGGTTTAAATATACTATCATGGTTTTTTATATAAGTGCACATTATAAATATTAAATTTGGTTAAAATTGATGTGGACAGTTCAACACAAATACGTGTAAAAAGAATTTTTTATTCTTTGTATTGTGGCAGCCCTGCTTTCTATATCTATACTAAACCTCTTTACTTTGTTATTTTATGTTGCACGCCTTCTTCGTACAAAATGTCGTTGAAATCGGTTTGTCCAATTCCTCCCGAATTTATAATAACCGAAAAGTTTAACTTTGCAATTGCGGCACCCCTGCTGAATCGACCTTGTCCAAATATGTCGTTTTGGTCATTAATATATGTGCATATTCTATGTATTCAAGATATAAAGAGGACAGCGGAAAATAGGAGTATATGGAGAACCAGGTTTAACCAAGAATAATCACGGACCTGTCTACGGACAGACTACCTATGATGATGATTCTATGTACCAAATTTAGTTTAAATCGGTAATTTAATTAGAAAATGCTAGGGGACACACACACACATGGGCACCCAGGCGATCTCATAAGACTACTTTCCATTTTTTGGAAAGTAGGCTAAAAAACCATTAAAATCACTTCTACTTAAAAAGGAGATACCATGGAGGTTAAAGGCGTATGCTTCGTTGGCCAAGAAGTCGATGGTCTTGGCAGCAATCAGAGGTCAAAGAGTACGGGATATCAGTATACTTTATAATATCCCAGGCCTGTCTTAATCGTGGCGTATCTTTTGCTACAAGCAGAAATGAGAAAAAACGAACCCGAAACATACTTAAGGATGGTCACGGAGGCATCTTTAATGAACGCGGTTAAGTTGTTATCTCCCGCTCAAGCTGCATAATCCCTATTTGAGGTGAGCTGCCATTTCATCACCGCTTTTTGTTTTAATCTGGCTCTCTCTGTTTTTCCTGAAATAATTGCCTTACGATATTTTTCTCTCCAACAATAAATTGCGCTAGGTTAGAAAGAACCCTCTTCCTGTGAAAGCGAGGCGGCTGCGTTAATTAAACAGTTTTTTATCGCGTCCGCACCCTTCCATCACCGCTAAGTCTTTACATTTTTTTTCTTCAATTGATTATCATTTCCTCTAAACTCGGTGCATTTTCTTGTTACCATGGGAACTGCCCCAATTAAAAGCCCGTTTCCCCCTTCCACCGTCCGTGCATTCGCTTCTCGTCTCATTTCCCTCCACCTGCGAGCCTTACTTCGCAACGCCGCCGCTTTGAAAATTTCCCACTCCCCCGCCCTTCAAGATATCTTATGCTCTTTCTCTCTCTAGCTCATTCCCTCTCTCTCTCTCGGCTAATCTCAATTAATCTCTCTTTCGAACTTTGGACTCCTTCCTCTCCTCTCGTTTACTGTATGCTTCGCCGATTTAAACTTCGCTCAATTTATTTTCTGCGGAAGGGAAGTAAATACATACCTATGCCATGAGTGTGTTATACGTATATCACTTCGCTAGTTTTTTTTATTCTCGACCGAACGACGGTCAAGCGTAACCTATGCTATACGAGGTGCTACCCAAAAGTTATGAGAATGCTTGCGTAACAATGTAACTGATAACTAAACCGATAACTAAATGAGCGATTCGAAAAAACAAAGGGTTTGCATCAAGTTTCGTTTCAAGCTTGGTAAAACAACTTCTGAAACACATGAAATGTTACGAACAGCCGTTGGAGAAGATGCTTTATCAAAAAAACAAACATACAGGTAGTTTTCAACATTTAAAAGATGGAAAAACTTCCGTGGAAGACGAAGAACATTCTGGACGGCCATCGACGAGCAGAACGGATGAAAATGTTGAAAGGATTCGAGAGTTAATTCATAAAGACATGCGTCTCACCATCCATGATTTGTGCGAAAAACTGAATATTTCTTACGGAAGCTGCCAACGCATTTTATCAGAAGATCTGAACATGCGAAGGATCTCTGCCAAATTTGTTCCTCGACTGTTAACGAATTAGCGAAAGGAAAATCGACTCTGTGTGTGTCGTGATCTGTAACAACAAGTTCAAGATGAACCAGATTTCTAGGTCATCACAGGCGATGAAACGTGGGTTTACGGGTACAATCCGAAAACAAAGCAGCAGTCGTCACAATGCATAAAAATGCTTCCCATAAAAATTAATCTTCTCTTCAATTTTTACTTTGAAATGTCAGATTTCCTGCGTATTTAACATCATCCTTCTCCACCAGCAAATCTACCGCAAACCTGCCAGATGAGCTAAGAAACTGTCCACACTTTTCTCAGTTTCTACATCGGAGATATTTTCGAACAGCCATGCGTCGGTCAACCTATAAATAAATCAATTAACGCTTAGCGAAATGAGACTGTTCCTGTCGAGTTCCCTGCCAATTTACCCGCAGAATACATGTTTGTCAATAAAGATAAAGATTAAACTCACCCAAATGCCAAAGTATGTTTCAGTTAACGGCTTCAAGGCATTCGATTCAAATCATGTATGTAAATACGGACCCTCAGGTGTAGTAAATATAATGCAAGGAGCTCATAAACGGTGCTTCGCATATTTTTAATAAGCTCCTTTAAGAAAAGCGAAAGTCTCTTTTCAATGACAGTAATCACATCTGCTCTCTACATTTGAGAACCTGTTTAGTTTTCACTATTCCAGTCGCTCTAGGGCAGTGGCTCTCAAACTTTCAATTGCCGCGGCCCCCTTGAATATCATGCGGCCCCCTTTGCGTTGAAAACAGTAAAAATAAGAAACTTGATTGCAAATTTCTTAATTTTGTGTAACTTTTAATAATTTTTATCACATCGTTTTTCCAAAAATTCCCTGATAAAATTTTACTATTCACGACAAATTTATTTCACCTTGCATCCAAAATAATTTCGCGACCACCTGGATGGCCGCGGCCCACGGTTTGAGAAACACTGCTCTAGGAAACAAACCTTCGTTCTAATAATTTTTCCGCAAATCAGTATGGCAAGGGGAATTAATAGGGTATGCAGAGAAAGCAGTTAGTAAAGCGAGATAGTTATATTGAAACGAGACAGTTATAATTTAAGGGTCTCTCGTGTGCCAGCGATGCAATAACGTGTATATCACGGCTCTTCGAATTAAAAATTATAGAGACGGGTATCGAGATTGACTCACAATTCTACAATCGCGGGTTCGAATATCTCCTCCGCAAAGATGCATGAGATCGTTCTTGTCACTAGCGCCACGCCATAGCTATCCAAGATCGGCGCGTAGCTAGGGCGTGGCGAAGGTGGCATTTGTCACAGGCGTCATTTACAAAAGGCGTCAAATGTTCCGAAAAAGATGCCAAAAATGTATTTTCCCATAAATAAGAATCAGTATAATTCTCCAATGTTAGAGTCCATGTTAAATAAAAATGCAATTATTCTTTATTACAAGAAGTCCAAACCAGGACTAATGCAGGCTGGTTTCCCAAAGTTGACGTCCCGAATTGATTACTTATATTGACAGGAAATGTTTCAGTATGTGTTAGTCATTACAAGGAATTCTCATACCATTTGTGATTCATAGTTTATCAATGATAGAGAAAAATTGGAAAAAACAAATTAATAGAGCATTATCAGGTTTAAAATGCTAAAAGCCATGCCAAAATCTCTTTCTGAAATTATATTTTTCACGTATTTTTTAAATAAACGAATTTAATAAATGTTACTGTTCATACGCTAATATATCTGAATCAACTGTTCATTGCTGAAGGGTAGTCGAGTGGAAAATAACCAATTTGTTCACTCGGCTATGCTCAAGCCGAGTTCGGTAATAATCGTCTCCATGGCAACAATCCGATAAAATGCGATTTAAAACGCAAAAAAGCTGTTTTAGTAGAAATTCAGGAAAATACGATCAGTTATCAAAATTGTGTGATAAGAATTAGAATTTACATTTTTTTCCCTTGGAACCTCGCTACGATATCACAATTTTAAGATATTTTATTGTATTAAAGAAAACATCTCCGCACGATGGATTTGAGATTTCCTATAAAAAACAAATAGGGAAAAACGTTCCTGGAATCGAACACGGAACTTCAATCTTCGCCAAATAAAATATAGCCCGGAGGTGGGCCCTGGCAACACGAGCCTCATACCAAGTTTCATGAAAATCTGTTCATTGATGCAATGATGTTAGTGGAGGGGGGTACACTTCCTTCCTTTGGAAACAAGCCTAAAAACGAAGGCAAAATAATATTCCATATAATTAAGGTGTTTTCCAAAATATTGCCACAGGCGCCGTATCTACCACTTACGTCTCACAATCAGATGAAGATGAAAGAAACTGGGAAATATAAGGCCATTGAAAAATAAATGACAAGTAAAAGATAGTTTTTTTCCATTCAACCGCTTTCTCAGTACATTCACTTGACTCCACGGATGGCGTTTTTAGCCTACTTTCCAAAAAATGGAAAGTAGTCGTATGAAATCGCATCGGTGTCCGTGTATGTGAGTGTCCCACTAACATCTTCATGAACGGACCGATTTCCATGAAACTTAGTGTAAGGCCAGTGCTCTCGGAGACTACCTCCGGGCCATAATTTATCTTCCGAATTTATAGGTCCCGAGTTCGATTTCAGGTTGAGTTCTTTTCCCTTTTGATTTACATTGCTAATTTAAAATCTGCCGTGCAGGGAGTTTTTATTTTGCATTTTAAAATATTTTAAAATTATGATATCGGAGCGGGATATGTACTGTTCTAAGGGGAAAAAAGCGAAGATTCTTATTCTTGTCATACAATTTTGATTTTCGATCGCATTTGTTTGAATTTCTCTCAAAAACTTTCCCTTTGGTCATTTTTTCGATGTTTTGCTAAAGTGATGAATATTGCCGAACTCGGCTGGAGCATAGCCGAGTGCACATTCCAGCCGTGTTTCGATTCATAGCTATCGAGGTAACAATCGACCCTTAGGTCGATTCATGCCTATCGGAATCGCGGCGAAAAAATGAATACTACATATTGTTGCCAGTAACCATACCGACTCTGTAAACAAAACGGCGCTTCTACTTGTTAGTGCTTTCCGTCGTTGCTGAAAAGCACTATTATCTTTGTGATGTCCGTCCGTACACATATATCAGGGAAGAATTGGCTGAACCGATTTCAACCAAATCTGGTACATAGAATGTCACATAAATTAATGGCCAAAATGACATATTTGGACCAGATCAACTCAGAAGGGGTGCCACAATTGCAAAGTTAAACTTTTCGGTAATTATGGATTTGGAAGGAATTGGCTAAACCGATTTCAATGAAATTATGCGTGAAAGAGGCGTGTAACATAAATAACAAAATCAAGATGTTTAATATAGATATAGAATTCAGAGCTGCCACAATACAAGAAATAAAAAACATTATTTTTTATACATATTTGTGTTGAAATGTCTCCATCAATTTTAACCAAATTTAATATTTATAATGTACATTATATATAAAACCATAATAGCATATTTAAACTGAATCGGCAAAAGAGGGGTACCACAATTAAAAATTAAATTCACTTATTATGGAGTTGGAAGGAATTGGCTGAACGGAGTTTAATTAAATTTTGTATATAAGATTTGTACAACATACCATGATGAAATCAAGATGTTTAAAGAGGAGCTAAAAAGCAGTTCTACCACAATAACAAGTAAAATAAGATTTCTTTTACACGTAATTCTAGGGAACAGACGGCATGAATTTTAACCAAATATGATGTACATAATCTTCATATAAATACAAAACAAAATCATTATATTTCAACCGGGTCGACTTAACAGGGTTACCACAATATCAAAGTTAGAATTTGCCTGTAACTATTATCGAAGATATTGACTGAACGGATTTCAAAGAAATTTCGTTTGTAAGGCGAGTATAGAATGGCAAAACGAAATGAACATGTTTAAAACGTATCTAAAAAGCAGGGTTTCCACAATATAAGGAAAAATAATTTTCTGATTTCAAAGCAAATATATTAGAATACAATTATACTACGGAAAATTTGACGAAAAGCACTTCTGTGCTACGGGAAACCCATGTACATCCCTACTTGAGTAATTCTTACGGGATCTTTGCTGAGAGAATTTTGTTTTTTGTTTTTGTTGGTCTTGAATTTTTATAGGTATATTAAAATTTTATTGAAAGGAAAGTAGGCGGATTATTTCTTTACAGAACTACTTGTTATGTAATTCGGATTACCACTGCCCTTAGACAATTTGACGTCGTTTTGGCGCCAATTCAAACTACAGGTTTCGCGCATCCTCAGTTGATGTTTCGGCTGTTACGGGTGTTCCAATTATCCATTCCGATAAGATGAATTTCTGATTAATTGAATCAAAGTTGGAAAATTAAAATTGTTTTATGAAGAAATTTTAATTGTATATATGTTTTCTTAACTTGCGAATTTAAGCGATTAAGGTTTTGGATGGTAATAGATGCTAATATCCCACAAAAACTAACAAGTCTCTCGTCGGTACTGCGTATTCACTAACGCTTCATCTCTAGTCCGCATTTATGTACACTAGTGTTTCCTTCAAACGACTAATTAATTGTAACTAATACATGGTTTAAGCATCACCAGCGAAGACTTTACACATGGAGAAGCCCAGGAGACCAGAGACGATACCAGATAGATTACATACTAGTCAATGAAAGATTTAGAAATAGCATTAAAAATGTGAAAACACTACCAGGGGCAGATATCGATTCTGACCACAACCTTTTGGTGGCAAATATACAATGTAGACTGAAGAGCGTTAGGAGAAACATAAGAGTTAACAAGAAATGGAACTTAGAGGAACTCCTTAAAAACAAGGAGGCTATCATGACTGAGCTGGAGGAAAGGTTGGGGGAGAGAGCTGAAGAAAATAGGAAGAATGTAGATGAGGAGTGGAGATACATCCATAGCAACATTAAAGATGTAATGGAAAAGAAGGTAGGAAAGATAACGGGTGAAAGAAACAAAAAACCCTGGATCACAGCAGCCATGCTGCAAAAAATGGAAGAGCGGAGAAAGTGGAAGAACATAAACACTGAAGAAGGCCAAAGAAAGTACAAGGAGTTAAATAATGCTTTAAGAAGGGAAACAGATAAAGCAAGAGAGCAGTGGATAAATGAAAAATGCGAGGAGATTGTCGAATGTGAAAGAATTTGTAGAACAGACCTCATGTATAGCAAAGCAAGGGAACTATTCAAGAAAAAAGCAAGAAAGATAGGACGTAAAGGAATCATGAACAAAAGTGGTAAAATAGTATCGGAGCCAGACAATGTAAAGAATGTCTGGAAAGAATACATTGAGGTTCTGTATAACAAAGAAGGAAAGCCAAGAAATATTGAATTAAATGAAGAAGAGGATGTGGAAGAAGATCAGCTAGGACCAAGTATTCTCGAGTCTGAAGTTAAAAGAGCAATTGATGACATGAAAAGAAGGAAGGCTGTTGGGAGTGATGATATACCCGTGGACGTTCTCAAGGTTTTGGGGTCTAAAGCAGTTAAGCAACTCACAAAATTTTTTAACCAAGTATATGATACTGGCATATGGCCTGAAGATTTTTTAGATGTGGTGATGGTACCACTGGAGAAAAAGAACAATGCAAAATGTTGTAAGGATTACAGAACTATTAGTTTAATTTCTCATACAGCTAAAGTTCTAACCAGAATAATAACCAAAAGAATTGAATGTAAAATAGAAAAGGAGCTGCAAGATAATCAGTTTGGTTTTAGAAGAGGAAGGGGGACTAGAGATGCTATAGGATGTATGAGGATGATGATAGAAAGAGCGCTAGAAGTCAATAAAGGTATGTATTTTTGTTTTGTAGATTGGGAGAAAGCTTTTGACCGAGTGAAATGGGATAAAATGCTGGGTATTTTAAACAAAATAGGAATAGATTGGAAAGATAAAAGACTGCTTAAAAACCTTTACTTTGATCAAAAGATTAGAGTCAGGGTTGAAGGAGAAGAAACAGAAAGTACTTCAATAGGGAGGGGAGTGAGGCAGGGTTGTCCTATTTCACCAGCGATATTTAATATTTATGCAGAAACAATAACAGAAGAAGCGTTGATGGAAGAGAAAGGATTTAAGATAGGAGGTGAAAGTATTACCACCATTAAATACGCAGATGATCAGGGCTTAATAGCAGAAGGCGAGAAAGAGCTTCAGAGGATGACAGACAGACTAGTGGAGGTTGGCCAACAATATGGAATGAAGATCAATGCTGAAAAAACGAAAGTCATGGTGGTTTCAAAGGAACATAAAGAATTAAATATAATTGTAAATGGCCAAAAATTGGAACAAGTAAGTAGTTTCAAATATCTCGGCAGTATTTTAGCACAGGATGGAAGTAGTACACAGGACATCAGAAGTAGGATTGCAATGGCAAAAGCAGCATTTAACGAGAAGAAGGAGCTTCTCACAAGCAAGAAAATAAATTTAGAAACAAGGAAGAAATTAGCAAAATGCTACATATGGAGCATAGCTCTTTATGGTGCAGAGACGTGGACGGTAAGGAGAAAGGAGGAAAAATATTTAGAAAGTTTTGAGATGTGGGTATGGAGAAGAATGATGAAAGTGAAATGGACAGAGAGGAAGAGAAACGAAGAAGTATTAGAAATGGTGGGAGAAGAAAGGACGCTAATTAAAACAATCAGGAAAAGAAAAGCAAATTGGATAGGGCACATATTGAGAAGACAGTGTTTACAAAGGACGATCTTAGAAGGAAAAATTAGTGGAAGAAGAGGAAGAGGGAGAAAAAGAATAGGAATATTAGATAATATAAAGCAGGGATATAATACTTATAGAGGTATAAAAGAGGCTTCTAGGGAGAGAGAGAAATGGAGGCAGCGATTCAGTTAAAACCTGTCTTAGGACAGAAGCATGATGATGATGATTAATTAAAATGTCCAATTATTATAATTACCCCGGACCCACTTAGTTCGGATAATTAGAGATGTAATGCAGAGGTTTTCAACCTTTCTTTGCTGACGTACCAATTAGAGCAGGGGTCTCAAACTCACGGCCCGCGGGCCGCATGCAGCCCGCGAAGTAAGGTAGTTTACGCTAGAAGGCCAAAAAACAAATGCATTTCTTATAAAATATTTCATGCAAATAAGCATGTTAAATCAGCACTTTTAAAATAGGTACGCGTAGTTTATTGCTTATCCAGATTTATAAAAATTTGCACAGGTGGGGTACTAAGTATGTTCTTCCTCCTGCCAGTGAGTGTTTTGCGTGTCAAAAGAATCTAATCCTCGGCGTCCAAACTAGTATTTTATTTAAGGCCGCATCATAGGGTTGGGACAATTTCTTCCTTTCCGAATTAATGTCCAAAGAATATGAAACGGTGTGAAGACTAAGAAAGTTTGCGGCCAGCGGACTTGACACGGTGCTTTAATGAGGCCCGCGGGTTCGGTGAAGGGCCTTCATGCGGCCCGCGCACCGATGTGAATTTGAGACCCCTGAATTAGAGCGTATCCCTTTGCCATTTAAAGTGATAATGAAATGAATAAAACTTGTATTAAAAATTAAAATTCACAGTTTTGCGATATTTTTGTTTAATTGCCTTATGTATAGTCGTAAGCTCGTAACTTTTGATACCGAAGTCTTGCATGAAAGACGAAGTAGGAAGAAAAATTATAATCTACAACACTTCCGTGTACCCCTTCAAAACTCTTGGCGTACACCCGGTTGAAAACCCCTAACGTAATGTATAAAGCAGTGCGCACACTGTAATTTTAAGATAATTTTTGAACGGTGTTTAATAGTCAGTATGAGTGATTGTGAAACTTTTCCTACAATCTGAAAAACATACGTTTAGCTAGAGCCGTAACTAGTTATTTTAGCGCCCGGGGCAAACTACTAAATATGTGACCCCCTCTCCTTCAAAAAATTATCGTCTCTAGTTTATTTAATTGCTATTTGAACATTTTGCGCCCTTACTTAGTTGTGCCCGGGGCAGTTGTCCCGTTTGCCCCACCCTAGTTACGGTACTGCGTTTAGCTAATATCTCTCTAAAACTGTGGCTTAGTTAGTCTCCGAAATTTGATCGTTTTCGATTTACCGTTCTCATGTCAAATTTACTCAGCAAAAACCTCTCAAAATCCAGACAAAAGGACCTCTTCATCCTCTCTCGATCTAATGTAAATACCTCCTCGGATATTACCCTATTATTTTGCAAAAAGGAGCCTTAATGTGAATCATTTCATTATTATTTAATATTATTATTATTAATATTATTTATATCATTATTATTTAATAACGTAAATGTCGTATGAAAATGTCAATTTCTTTTGATGAAATCCCACCTAGACCTATCTCAGCCAAAATTCCACACGGTCGATGTTCAACTACCTTACGAAATATGATGCTCAATCCCCTCTAAACTTCGCAAAATGATATTCAATACACCTTAGTGAGATAAGAAAATTATCTCGTACCGGATCGAAAGCGTAGAGTGAAAACACCAGCCAGAGTTGGCCTTGAGGATTCGTCCAAAATTATTTTCTGCAGTGTACATAATCCACATCCTGATCCATGTGGGAAAGAAGTCTAATTCTAATATAAAAAAGTCAAACTATAAAAAAGTTAATCAGTCCATTTGCAGTGGCTGCTAGGAGTCAAGAAAAAATTCGGACGATTTTGAGCGTTTAGGCCAGGAGTATGAATTTCATCCAGAACGATTTCGAACGATTTGACCGGGAGAGTGTTATAAGCACTACATAGCTTGGTTGACTCTCGGTGGATATACGAGAAACTGAAAACGTACGCACGCATTTTATTTTTTCAAGCTACAAAAATACTCGTTATGTAACATATGCGTTTATAACATTCCAGTTGTACGCCTGAAGAGTCGTGCCAATCCAGAAGAAACATTACCATACAACCGAACATACACGAGATTTCTGCATTTACATCCTTTTGTTTTTACATATCAGTTTGGAGAGGAATTTCTTCGAAATAATGCTGCTTAACTAGGTCAAGTTCCGAGAAAATATCGGTGGGAATTCGTCACGTAATATGATGCGCGGAGACATCTGTAAACGAAGCTGGCTCTGCACGTTCCAAACTCGACCTACGCCTTCCTCTTTCTGCCACACTACCTGTTCCAAATTTTATGGATATTTTTCATCTAGCAAGCATATACAACGCAATCGATGTGTAGTGTTCGAGCCTCCGGGCTAGATATTTTAAAGACCTTTACACTCAACCTCTTGCACAGCACCTGGGCTTCTGCTTGACGATAGCTACACATTAGTCCTTGGCTACACCACTGAACGCAAAGAATTATGGGAACATGGCTACCGAATGCAACTTTTACGAAGATAGTTTTCTAATATGTAGGTATCTCCAACATAATTTCAGAGATATTTTGCGTTGATATATCAGGTCAAACAATGTGTAACCAAATAAACATTCAAATAGCCATTCAAAATAGCTTTACAACTTAATCGAATTCACTCACAAAATAGTTCCGGAGATCAAATAATACTGGGATATTCAAACAGGTAAATACTATGAACTGCGAAAATCCCTGATACTTTGCCCCATATACATTGTCCCTATAATATAAAACTTATAGTACATATTATTATATTATGTAGAATATAATGTATAAACACAACGTAAGATATTCCGACAACGACGGTTGTCATCGTAATTAGAATTTTGAAGACCATACCATTATACGTCATAAATCTAAATTATTTACATTTAATATTATTATTTTATTTATTTCACTTACTTCAAGTGACCTTTCCTGCGTCGACTCAAAATCACTCTACTTGCCTCACATCACACGATTGTAACTGTCTCAAGGACACGAACACTGCACGAAAACCAGGAAGACGCTGTCACGTAACGGACCCCCCACGGCTGAGGTACCCCTGGCGCCCTCATCGGGAATTATTTTAAATGAATTTAAATCATATTAAATTATATGATACATATATAATTGCAATTGAAACTTTACTTTTGATGAGAGCATTTAAAATGAGAAAAACTGGGAATAAGTAAGCGTATACAATGTTTTTTTTGGAATGCGTGGAGAACAAATAATATTTTTTATTCTGTTATAGTTTACTTATTCCTCTAAATACATGGCTGCAGTTGTATACACATTTACCACATCATATGGCTAATCCGCAAATTGGTCCTATTGCCCTCCGACTAAATACACTGTTCTGCAATCTATCAACGAAATGTCGACAAATATTAGTTGACGCTAAGTTCAACAGTACAAATTCGCTATTGAAGTTGTAACTCTGTAGAACTGCATTTTAATAAAATACGAAACAACACAACTTTGTGCAACTTCCACCGTTTAATTAACAGAATTTTTGCCTGATGATGCAGTAGTTAATGCGAAACCAGTCGCCTCATCTTGTTTGTTTTGTTGTTTCGTATTTCATTCAACAGTAGGTATATACATTCTATTTATCTTTTTATATAATTTATACGTAAAATTTGATGGATGATCATACGGTGTACTCTATTATCAATTTATAATATGTACAGCCATTTCTAAAGAAATACAAGAGAAGAGATAAAATTAGAATTATTTTAATTTTAGCTCTAAATTATTGTTATCAAAAGTGATTCTTGTGAAATCGGATCTTTAAAAACAACTGGCGATGTCAAAATAAAACTGTTTTGAAAATGAGACTGATCGGATTCGATAAATACAGCAATTAAAATCAATCTTTTAGGTTGCCGCTCATTACTTTTGACAGCGTGCAATTAAAATTTAAAGCAATTAATCAACTGAAGGTTTATCTAATTAAACATTTTAGCTATCCTATGAAATTATTTGTTCCCTTATTTGTATATAATTTTTCTTTTGTCTACATCAATTTAAATTTTATTTATCCAAACTTACATGCAATCAAATGGTAATACAACTTAAATTTCCCCACTGTAAAACTCAGGTTATTACGTACCGCAGTAAACAATAACTGTGTAGATAGATATTCTATTAACATTTAACCCGCAAAAGTTGCGGCAAAACATAAATTTAAACTCTTCAACTTTCAATTATCTCGTAATTTCAAAAAGCATATGCCACCTTCCAACCGCTTATAAATTTGCACCATAAATAAGGCCAATTTAATTGTTCATATATACTTCACGTAAATCCGTATCACGAGTTATTAATCATCCGTGTTGCTTTCATGGTCCCAAAGAACAGTTGTAATAAATTACAAAGAGAACGTTTAGCTAAATTTAACGACTTCATAGGAGGAGAAGATGGTGGAATAAAGGAGAAAAGAGAAAGGGGTTTGAGCCTTTAAAAAAAGAAAAAAAGTCAAGTCGTGAACGACGTGGGAATGAAAGAGGATAAGACATAGAAAGGGGAATGATAGGAAGGCGGTTTGCGTGATCGAGAAGAAGCTGAGTGAAAAAAACGTATGACAGTGGAAGAGGAAAATATAGAGAAAGAGAACTGAAGGATTGGATGGGGAAAGAAGAACATAGGACGCAACGGTAGAGTGACGTACAGTCTGTGCACTGAGAGGGCCTAGGACGTCGATGAAAGGCCTATTATTTCGTACTTTTCTAAAGAAATGCACAGCCTCGAGCCAATTAATTGTCCCTTGACTCCGTTCACGCATTCTCTTGTCTTTTTTCATCATTTTTTACTATAGTCCACTTGATAATTATCGAGCTCGCCTTATGGCTAAATTGACAAAATGTGTCTCTCCGAGCTCCATAAAAATGATAGAAAACTAGATGCGTATATCTGCCACAAAGTAGCCGTCATCAGTGGTGATCTGGTCTAAGATTCTAATTATTCTTTAATCAGAAAACCGGCTCTAGAATGTCTCCAATATTTCCTTCTCCATTCATATAACTAAATGAAATATAAATCACATTGAATGCTGGAAAACTGAAAATTTGGACTTAAATTTTTCTGTTTTTACCTTAAACACTTCTCGTCGAGTCATTTCCATGTTTTCACGTAAGCTTGAAGAATATTTTAGAAGTCCTCTCTCTTGGATTCTGCGCCCACTTCGTTGACTAGCGTCGTAAATTATAATCTGTTGGTCTATAACATGAATTTTATAATGGCAATTTCATACACAGTTGCAAACACTTATTTTTATCAGGTTTAGTTGTCAACGCTATCTTGAGTTATTTTTATCCAGTTCCGCATTTGAAGGTTCGGCCTGAAAATGTTACGGAGGCTGTGTGCAGGGGGGCGGAACGAAAACGGCCGTTTTCCCCGGGGGATACCCGAACCAATCTTAACCGCTAAAATGCGCGAAATAATCACAGGATGCTTAACAAGCTCGATCAACCAGGTTATTTCGAAACATGCTCGACCACTTTCAGGATTAAAATGTAGATAACGCACCATTTATTTAAAGGAGGAAAACAGGAGCGAGTTCTACTGTTGTGCAGTTGTATTTTTGAATTGACAATCTTCAGATTTTCTGAGCTTTCTTATGAGAAGGAAAAACAGCTAACCGCAACATATACTGCATAGATTCTGATACAAACCAAGGATATCTAAATCGATTCTTATGAAAGGATGTTTTATTTCAAATCACCTCCAGCACCCTCTTTATTCAACCAAAAAATATGAATCGTGTTTAATTTATTTCCGTCAATTTTCTTCGTTCACATGGTGATTTTCTGGTTATTAGAAATTGCAACAGAATATCAATCTAGGTTAAGAAGGCAGAAACCTGAACTGATGAAATAGTCACTGCGAAAATTTAAAGATGCACGCACACGCACCTCTTCGATGGCGCTTTCACGCGGATTTAGCCTCATTGTGCATCAGTCTTAATGGAATAAAACGAGCTCAAACGTTACTAATACTTTTACCACCTTTAGAGGCGCTGCAGTCACTTCAAAGGAACCACAATGGTATCGAACGCAGTTAAGCGAGAGCTCCCGTCATTCTTGCAACACCCACCGTCCCCCAACCTCCGACAACGCCCATAATCGTCTCCTGCTCCCTACTTACCCTCTTCCCCACGTACCCTACACTTCTAGTTCATAAGCGATGCGTGAGAAACGTCGGCGAAGGCAGTCACGCGATGACCCCAGGGGGGCAGTGGGGCGAGAATAAGTAGTGGATAGAGGTGCAAGATAAAGTCCGGGAGCAGATTCGTCCCCTCGAATGGTTGGATAAGGCGTTTTTCTCAATAAACCTTAGCCAACCCCGTTTGGCATATTGCGAAACAATAAAAACCTAGAAATGGTACCCTAACCATATTGAATGGCTGCCTCTTTAAGTTTACATGGTTGCAAGAAGTCGATTGCAATGATCAAGTTGTCCTTTGCTACAACAATTACTTCGAAACTGAGATCAAAATTACATTCCTGAGCTTGTTTTAATGTAAACCATGCTTTGAAGCAATACTAGTTTTTAAAAAGTTCGGCAATATTCTTAGGATTGGTTTTGTTTAGAAATGACATCTAGTGCAACTAAGAATGGAATGAAGAAGAAAAAATTCTTTGCTTTAGTTCAAGGGATGAATTCAGAATAAATTTATAAAGCGGTAGCAGATGCAGAAATCACACTTTTTGTTATTTCCTTATTCCTTATTTTCCTTATTTCTCGTTTCAAAAATTGTTCCAACTAACACAGCTTATGCCTGTCTGCATAGGATCTTCGGATCATATCATTCCATCAATTTCATGTTTGGCAATCTCACCATTTGAGAGGAAGGAGTTTCTTTCGATGATTCTCTTCGAGGACATCTGTCGGGGCAGTTTGATACTAGCTTGGCTAGTTCCCGTCCCACCAAGGAAAACATCCGTGTTCAGAAACGAGAGAAAATGTTCTGCTACGATAGTTCAGGGGTAGAATATCCGCCCGGCAAGTGGAAGACCCGGGTTCAATTCCCGGTCATAGCAGACTTTTTTCTCGTTTCAAAAATTGTTCCAACTAACACAGCTTATGCCTGTCTGCATAGGATCTTCGGATCATATCATTCCATCAATTTCTAGATCATCCAGTAAAATTTCCAACAATTTTTCAGATTGTTAACTGATAGATAAATCGCTTAATATTGGGTTAATTATCTGAAAAGCAATTATGCCTTATTCATGAATCTAGAACAAAAATATTAGGAATGCAGGGTTAAAGTTTTTGTAATAACTGAAGTCACTGAATTATCTATTGATGCAGTTCAAAGGTAAGATCTTCAAATACATTATTTCTCGTAAAACTAAAAGTAATGAAAAAAAAACACAGAGTTCCTATAACATCAAATAGTTCTATAAATCATGGAGTAAACCTAACTTCACTGGGAATGAAATGCGCAACACTGTCATTGGTAAACAGTCTTTTATTTTCTCCTGTAAAGAAAATATTTGCAAAAATGAAACAAGCACAGCAGCAGCGGATGAGTGAACAAGGAATAATATTCAATTTCCTAAATGTTTCAGTTATCATGAAAATAATGGGTTTTAAAAAGATGTGTTTTTCTCTTAAGTCATAATTGGAAAAGTTGAACATGTGAAGTTCGACAAAGCTATACTATTTTGAGAAATAGATAAATTTATAATGAATCAGAGAAATCACAAGATGGCAAAGATAACAGAGACGACCTATCAGTTCTGCCGCAACGAGAAACATCAAAAAGCGGTTTGTGTTCACAGCAGCAACTGAATAATGATATGGAATGTTACAGTATTTGTAAATGTTAGAGAGAACAGTAATAAGTTACTTAACATTAAAAAATAAAAAATATCACAAGATAACGTTATGGAGACACTATAATTGCAATAAAATATTATTTAAATAATCAACTTTGTATATTTGTTTACTGATATACATCGTTTTTTATAATACACATATTGTTTATTGTAAATTGTAATAGTTATTGCTTGTTCAAGCTTAACAGCATATAATAAAGGAAAAAATATCAACTCCTGTTTGGTTACTTAAGAAATTTATTTTTTTTAAATCAAACCCACACACAAAAAAGCACAAGTAAAATATGATTATAATACTTTGGTACAAAAAATAATTCAATTGTCAAGTTTTTAAAAAAATAAAGCACTAGATGTTGGGATTATGTAGTTTATATGAAGGGTGTTGGATGAGAAGGAATAGGACATTCTGCTATTGACCATGTAAAGCTGATGGTTTGCATGTTTGCATATAAATAACAACGTACTTATTGCACTGAGCAAAAAATGTATGCACTCGTATAATAATGTCATAACATAAGGAAATGAAAGGGTTATTGATTATGATAATGTTATATATTGTTATACAAATATTGTTACGTTATTTTACAAAATATGTAAATATAGCATTATTATAATGTTATTGGGTATGGTTACATTGTGGTTCCCATTTCTGGTTCACAGTGTTAATGCGGTTAAAAGTTTACATGCTAAAAGCATTTATTCTCAGGTCACCTGAAACATGGTGATATGAATTTTACATGACTTCTAACAATTATGTTTCACTTGTAACAGTGGGTATAAGTTTTCATGGGTAATTACAAAACCTTAACAGAGAAAATTGTAGATGCCCCTCATTTATGTTTGGTAATGAGTTACAATTAATATATAAAATGATATTATCCACTTAAAACGAATATTCAGTAATAGGAAACTGCACAAAGATTTGAAATGCAAGTGATTTAAGAAATAGATTGTATGTTGAATTTGTACAGATTGCTCTTTGATGTTTTGCTATGTTCAAACAGTTAAACACTTTACACTTCAACAGCAAAATGTCTTTGTCTCTTTTCATAATTTTATTTGTTTTTTTTTTAAGTACTAATTCCCTGAATGAACACAGTAGCTTAAATGAGCAAGTTTATATTTGTCATAGAAATAGTGAGATGATTATATAAACAGGAAGTTGAGGTTATAAAACTGGCCCTTCATAAAAATTATCTTTCTTGATTGAGAAGGCAACCCACTCAATGATGCACAAGCCAGATATTTTCATTTTTCTTGATAATTGGTTTAGAGCAGTATCTTTAAAACCATGCTTAATATAGCAACACAAGATCCATACAATTCAAGACATTTTTTAAAAATCAGATGGATGGAATGGCATTCCCTGTAACCTGGTATAAGTTCCTGTGGACCAAATAATCTGATTTTATATGCTAAAAATTAATTTCATGCCCGTTAAATAAAATTACAACCTTATTATATTTATACTACAAAATACCCATTCTGAGACAGTTGAAGAGAATCGAGGTGGTCAAACAAAATCCGAGAATGGTGATAGCACTATTTTAGTCTATTTTTAAGTATTCTCTCAAAATACGGTTGACCATTACATATTATTTTTAAAACAGCACATGTTACGTAAAATGTTTTCTCAAACGTCACTTACATGAGGTGAAATATTTTTCCTTTAATAAATAAATGACATCTTCATTGTAAACACAAATTCTGGACATAGCCAAAAGAAATTATTTTACTTACAGTCATGTACGAATAATGGACTGAAATATATTGAAAATCACATCATTTGATGTGAAAAAAGTTTTCCTTTCACAGTCATAACAGGCGTCAATATGTTTTATTTCTCACTATCACAATACATTAACAAAAGTTTACAGTCAATAAACAGATCTAACTAGATTTAATTCCACAAAATAATGCTATTGTGCAGAATCTAGTAAAAAATAATAAATATCAAATTTAAACAAGCGATTTTTTTCTTAAAAGCTAGTTTCATCATTAAGATGTGTGATTTCTATCAGCACATATTAGTAGATGCAATGCTCCATTACCTCCGAAATATATGTGAATAAATTTGCCTGCACAGCTCATCATGGTTAGTTAGCTGACCATTTCATTTGAACCAAAAAATAAATAGCCCTATTTTAGCATAAAACACTCAAAAGTGAGCACATATCCATTTTTATAGAACAAAAATATATTATAAATATGAAGTTTTATTTCTTGGCACTTGCTCCTGCAATATGAGCAAATAATTCACCTTCGACTCCAAATATATTTTTATATATAGATATATCCAATCTTGAGAATAATGCTGCTCTTCCATAAAATTTTCAATCGTACACCAATAAAAACTGTTCAATTGAAATGGTAAGTTAAAGAAATAATGCAAATAAATACACTGCATATATAATCGATGCATCACAAAAATATAATATTATTTGTATATGAGATTCCAATAATTTATATATATGTATATATAATATACTCTTCAATCAAGAGATAAATATCATAATAATAATACCAAGAGATAAAAAGAATTATCCAAAATGAAAAATACTGCAAATATTATCAAGGAAAATTCTGATAAATATCACCGAATGTTCTTCTTCTTCTTCAACTTCTTTATCATCAGTTGAAATTCCCACCTAAAACAAGCACAGCTTATTAGTTTGTGAGATATCATGCACAATAACATGAATTATTTACGTTTTCTTATTTCCAAGGATGCAATGCATTAAAATAGAAATTAATAAATGTAATGTTTTACATTCACTCATCTAAAGATACTACGAGCAAGATTAAAAACCCAAATGTAAACTTTACTGATGACTATATTGTCTGTTTTTTATATATGATTTGTGGATTAAATGTTAATGACTCTCATACACAATGATTCATGCATTTCCAGGTAAAATTATGCCTCCTACCTTTCTTCCAATGATTCCCGTCTTTGGAGTTACATGGCCCCCAGTGTTTGTTTGATTGCATCATATCTTTATGAAAACGAACAGGGAAGTAGTGGGGAAAGATTTAATAGATTAGTCAAGGTTAGTTGCCAACAGACACAAAAAATTTTGGTCAATAAAGATTTCAGATTTTACACACAAATAAGCTCAACAGAAATCAAGACCCTTAGTTTCCTTTTAAACTCTGAGCCAGAAAATTTGGTTCAAAGGCAAATGGAAAGAATGCATCAATAGATATGAAATATTTTTTCATCAAAAACATGCAATGCAAACGCATTCAATCAAGACTGGATATGACATTCTAAAGATGAATGACACATAGGTAATGATTAATTTATGACCTTTTATTTCAATAAAAACTTGCAAGTAATAATTTAGAGAAAGATAACAGACAAGTTTTATAATGAAATAGTGTGCATTTACACTATTATTAAAAAAGTTCAGGAAAATATAGAATAAATCAACCAAAATGTAAAACACTTCCTAATGCAAAACATCGACTGCTAACCATTATACCCTCTATAAGCACGATTAAGAGATTAATATGATATGCATGCAATAAGGAAAAAACTTTGCAAATCCCCTGAAGCATCTACATTAACGAATGTCATGCAAACATAGCTTGACATCAACATTGTTAAGGAATGAGGAAATCTTTATCCTTTTTATGGGGATGTTAGGAAAGGTAAATGAATCCCAACAGACTAGTATCAATAAGATACCATTGCTGAAAATATCTACTTATTTAATACTGCCTACAACCAATCAATAGAAATTTTATATACTCCTTATTATTAGATGTGCTAATGGAGGAGGAAAAAGCATAGAAAATTAAGAAACACAGATGAGTAAAAAATATGATTTCATAAAATAATAAGGCCTAACCCAACAGGTAACACTTAATCATTTGCTGGGTTCATTTGAGTATTTTTGGTAAACAGGACAAGATTCTTGCCTGTTTTAAAGGTACACCAAATCGAGCTTGGATGCCCAGCCTAGCAAAAATATATCCAACAGAACTAATACCAACCTAATGAATCTTTCTGTCCCTAATTTAATATTAAAAGCATGCTAGTTGTGCGCCATTTACTCATCAAAAATAATGCCAAATATTTGAAAGGTTCACATGCAGCTTACAATGCAGCACTCTGGAGGACATTCGTCTAACTGAGATAAAAAGTCCTACACATCTACTTAAGATGAAGGTAAGCAAATATACAAGTTTATTCAGTCAGATTGGAGATAGAAATTTATTTGAAGGGCCACATAAGATGGTATACTACAAGCTCTTTAAGAATTATTTTATAACATTCATATGTAATAGTGATATGATTACATTAAAAGTGGATTACATACAATTATGAAATTCTTTGTATTAAATAAAACACTGGTTTTATTATTCCAAGAGCCAGATAAAACTTATGCACATGAAACATTGAGTGCCTAATAAGCAGCAAAAAGCTATAGGATACTTCTCAAAAAATGACAATCAGACGAATGAATGATTAAGTGTTACCCATACTTTTAGTCCTAATTTAGTCAACAAAATGGTACTCCTGGATATTTTCTGTTCCCTTAGCATAGTTAATTAAGATTTTACATTATATTTAGCTAGCTGGCACCTCAGAGCATTTAAGCCTCTACAACCGTACAGTTCATTTTTTTTAACGTAGCGAATTTAAAATAGTTTATCATATATTGGGAACAGTCCTCTGTCCCATAAACAAACTCTACAAGGAAAAAAATCATTCGAGTATTGCAGGATTGATCAGCATTAAATTTCCCAAAATGACTCACATATATGGGTTATGAGGGATCATTTGATGACCCAGTGTTGGGCTCTTCTGGTGTCAGAACACCACTCCTGTTTCTCCTATATCTATCAGAATTGGGAGACAAACAGCTGAATAAAATATTTTATCTTTCATTTTCTTCTAAAATAAAATCTTAATATTAAAAATAAAATATACAAACGTTTTGAGCTTTCAAATAAAAAATACTCAAATAAATAAGAATTAGGAATTTATTTTTCTGTAGTTATTGCACAACTATTCAACTGAAGCTTTACATTTTGTTCATAAGGCAAGTTATCCATCACCCAAAGTTTCTAAGTACATAATAGAAAACGTTTTTAATGAATAATACTTTCTTTTAAGCCCATCAAATGTTTAAAATGGATGATAAAGCATTAAAAAATTGTTAACACACCTTGTATAGCAAGAGATATTTACAAAAATTATACCACACCTAAATACACCAGGGCATCACATATTTTCTCCTTTTAAAAGAAAATGAACAGATATAATTATTATTTTTTAAAGCTGTATTAACATAGAGCATGGTTTTATCTAGCAGAACTTTGCTTCACAAAATAAATTTTGAGAAAGAACTTTATGGAACTAATGATGCACTGTTGTGTTAATTGTAACTATTAGCTGGCTTATTAAGCAGGCTATGACAGTTAACTACAGACTTTCTGTAAAACCTGTATGTAGATATCAAATTGAATATGATCCACTAATAGCGACTGATGACAAAGTATAGCAACCAATGTAATTGACTGATTTGCCATAGAGAGATATATAAAAGCATACAAAAAGATAGCTAAAAAACTTAACAATTTATAATTCATAGACCACATGAAATAAATTCATTGTCATCAAGAATTTAATAAAATGACGGAAATGGATAATATTACATATTGGACTAAAAATGCATGCATATTTAAGGAAATTCTTGTGTTAGTTTACAAAATTAAAAAGTATATATCACAACATAAGCTTGGGAATCATGTAACAACAAAAAAACAATGCACAGCACATGTATGCACTGTTCTATCTAATATAAACACAGAAAAATATGGCATACCAATTGTGGGCATTTATAAAAAGGTTGTCTTTACCATTGCACTGCCAAGGCAGGATCTAATAAACTACTAAAAATTATGTAAAAGCACAAAAAAGTTGTTTAAAAAAATAAGAGCTTTATGAGCAATAAAGTGACAGTAAAAATTTCAACATTTTTATTCATGCCTAGTACCCAAAACATACTTGAAGGCTTTCCGGGATTAAAAAATTATTGCAAATTCGGTAAATATCAAACATATAATCCAGGGGTTCTCAACCTGTGGTATGCATGCCACAAGTGGTATGCGAGCCAGTGCAATGTGGTATGCGAAAAAAATAAAAACACACGGTTCTGCCTATATGGCGGTACACAAACATTTTCATTTTTGATTTGGTGGTATAAAAATAAAAAAGGTTGAGAACCTCTGGTATAATCCAAAGACTACGGTTCTATTAGAATTACTATCCAACTACTCAAATTCATCAAAATACAATTAACTTCTGCTCTAAAATCCAAATAATCAAACTATCTTTTGCTCAATATCTTATAACACCAAAATTAACAGAAGCAAGAGGAAAAACCTTTTAATAATTATAATCCTCGATTTTTCTGTCACATTCAGTATAAATATACAATATCTTTGATACTTAGCAATAAAATAAAAATATGAATTAAAATAATTTTAACTATAGCAAATACTTTTAACTTAAAAATAATCCAATATTTTTAACAATAGATACTAACATGCAACAAACTTCTCCAAACACAGTGGTATGATTTGCTTTTATGCCATTCGACATTGAATGGCCAAATTGCAAAAAATTACCAAAGTTGCAGATTTCAGCTAACTTTCTGCAGTTTTCTTTATTATACTTTATTTAAACTGTAAATAGTCTAGTAGGAGTCAAACCACTGCTCTATCTAGAAAAGCACATATTATATTTGCTTTTCTACAATAGTTTTCTCTAGCTACCATTGCCTTCCTTGATTGTGGAGACAAAATTATACTTTTAGTGCTCAATTTCAATTTGTATTCAGATATTGAACTACAGCAGTGGTGGGTCATTTTAACCCACAAAAGAATGTTAGTGTAACATTCGTATTAGACTATGGTAAGTGTGACTATGGCCAGTGCTCTGCAACCATTTAAATTTCACGGCACACTTTCGAATTTACTCAAACTTTACAGCATACCAAACCAAATTTCATTAGACTGTGCAGAACATTTTAACCCCTGTAGCGAACAAAAATGAAAGAAAATAATTGCCCTTCCCACACAGATGAAAGAAATTATTGCAAGAATCTACATTTTTCAAATTGAGAAATAATTCAACAAAAAATGTAAATTCTCCAGTTATGAAGCAACTTGGCTTCAGTTTCAAGAAACTGAAACAGCATAAGAAATTCTACAATAAATTATCGCTCTTTGTGAGAGATTTCATCTCTATGTTTAAAAATGTAGGTAATTTATATGTAAATCACAGTAAATATGAATGAATGATAATTATGTGACATCATAGATGTAATGTGAAGAATTTTTTTATCCCTTGTATTGTGGCAGCCCTGCTTTCTATATCTATGCTAAAAATCTTGATTTTGTTTTTTTATGCTGCCCTCCTTCTTCATACAAAAATTCATTGAAATCGGTTAGGCCAATTCCTTCCAAATTCATGATTACTGAAAAGTTTTATTTTGCAATTGTGGCACCCCTGCTGAGTCCAACCGGTCGATATATGTCATTTTGGTAATGCATTTATGTGAAGATTCTATTTACCAAATTTGGTTGAAATTGGTTCAGCCAATTCTTCCCTGATATGTAAGTACGGATGGACGGACATCACGAAGATAATAATGCTTTTCAGCAATGACGAAAAGCATTAAAAAATGAAACAAAATAAAATAATAGTATCCACTGAAAATTTTCATAGCAAACTTACAATCCAGATTTCAATTAATACAGTATTAATTTTTAAAAATACATTTAAAAAATTGTTTTTTCTCAAAGAAAAATTTGTAACATACCATTTCAATGAATGAACGAACTGTACATATACTGAATGTGTATTCAAAATTTACACCGAATACGTACAAATGGCGTGTACTTCAAAGAACTTGAGAACTATTGAATTTTATTTTTGAACAATAACATTCAATAAACAATTAGTTTGTGAACAATTCCCAAAAATAAACTGAACTTCCCTTCTTTATTGACTTATAGCAGATGTAAAAACAAATGATGGCAAAATTCATCGGAATTCCATCATCCAACAGTTTTAACCCATAAATTCTCTACTTGTGATTTTGTTTTGCATTCCTTTTAAATATGTCAACCTCAACTTAAAAATGGCTGATCATATAGAGATAAGAGGTACTACAGGAAAGGGAAAGATATCAAAATATTTGCAGTGCTAGTAAAGTACATACATTTAAAAAAGTCGGAAAAAATATTGAAAAATGTCGTAGCGAGAGAGGCAGTTTAATTTACCATATTTACCCGAATCCAAGACAATTTAGCAATGCCAAAACAGAAAAAAGATTTTATGATCTGATTTCTCAGACTGTTTTTAGCATATATTTCGAACACAGGTATTCTGTATAGGTATACTAGTTCATTAATTAATTGAAACGGTTTGTTACAAATTTTTTCTGAAAAAAAAAATTTTTTAAATGTATTTTTTAAATTAAGTCTTTATTTATTGGATTCCAGATCGTAAGTTTGCAATGAAAAATACAATTATTTTATCTTATGTTTGATTAAAAAAAACATTGATTAAAGGCATAACCATGCTTCCTACGGTTCTATGATAACTTGTTGCAGTCATTTCGTTGCGTGCCAATACATCGTATGACAAACTCATCGCGCAACAATTCATCTCTCGACAAATTCGTCATGGTGTCCCGCCTTTCAATTTGTCTCAAGATGAATTTGTCTCGCAACGAAATTGTCATGCAATGAATTTGTTTAGCAATGAATTGATGCACGATGAGTTTGTCGACCGATGTGTGACAAATTGATGTGCCACAAATTGAATCATGGCAAATTGATGCACGATAGATTTACCGTGATGTATTGATGGTATATGACTTCATACTCACATTTAAGACGAACCCCGATTTTTGCAAGGTGAAATTTGGAAAAAAATCTTGTCTTGGATTCGGGCAAATACGGTATTTGAATTTATTACTACGAAATTTTCATGTGAAAGAAGCATGCACTTTGGACCAGGCCCTGCCTGACCCATGACTTTGCTAAGCGGCTCTGTCAAAAGGAATTAGGCGTAGTTATGATTGATGGAATAAAGCGATCCAAAGATCCTATGCAGACAGGCATAAGCTGTAAAGTTGGGAATAATTTTGAAACGAGAATAAAGTCTGCTATGACTGTAGTTATGATGCCAATTTTAAACTGCAGAAAAAACTAATAACTTTGAAACCAGTAGAAAATTCAATGTCACTGAAGCAAATATTCATAGATAGACCGACTAAAAACAAGAACTTGAATGTGCTAAATCTAGCTGGAAATCATTCCGTAGTCCAAAATGTGGTCACTTTCATAATGTAGAAAAACAAGTAGTTGAGTTTGTGCATACTCAGAGACAACATAATGCCAATTTCACAAGAAACAATTAAACTCCAAGCACAAGAAAATGCATGTAGACTAAAAATCTCACAACAGAAATTTAAGGCCAGTAATGGTTGGTGCGTGTTAATGATGGGACAAAATGGTTTCCTCTTACTTGGAAGAACTTCACAGTGCCAAAAATTGGCTGCAGACTTCAGTGAGAAACATTTTACCAACCAAAATAAACTGATGTAGCCAACACATGACTTTCTCCATATTTATATGGCAAATTACATGTTGTTAGCTCTGGGATCATTGTCAATATTTACTTCTGGTTGACAATTAAGAAAAGAAAAAGGAGCGTTACTAAGACGTAACTAAGCGTCAATTGTTAACAATAGTCTTTGGTAGGTGGCATGGTGGTGGCAGCTAAAAATATAAGATATCTCTTAAACAATGCATTATATGGAAAAATGTATTGAACAAAGGTTGTAGAAAATGAAATTTCCTACAATTTTTATTCCAATACATTTTTACATTTATCAAATATTAAAGCAAATATTTCAAAATAACGGATAAGTGACAAGAGTAAATACCCACTTCTGGTCGATCGATTTTTACCAAAAACTAATCAGATGATCTAATTTTTATAAAAATGTTAAATATAAAATTTTGGGTTGACCTGATTAATAGTTTTTGAGTTAGAGTGCCCACAAAAATCTATCACATACAGACAGACAGACACACAGACATCATCGCGAAACTAGTCAGAACGTGTTCAGGGAACCTTAAAACATGTATTACCATTGAAATCTCGAGTTCGATTTTTTTCATGAAAACAATACTTGCTCATACTACATATATGGAGAAAGTAAAAATTGTAATTGGACTTAGAAAAACCAACAATTACCATTTAAGTCAAATAGGCAATGCTGATGAAACTCCAGTTTTCTTTGGCATGCCATCTAATTACACTGTCAATGAAAAGGGTGCAAAATCTGTGATAATAAGAACGACAGGTAACGAAAAAATGTAAATTACAATAATGTTGGCCATATTAGCTGAGGAAACAAAATTACCACCATATGTCATCCTAAAATGAAAAAAATACCCAAGGAACAAATGCCTATTGGAGTAATAGTAAGTTGTCATGAAAATGGATGGATGTCAGAAGAGCTTATTGTTGGTTACACATCATCTGGAATAGAAGACCAGGAGCACTATTAAGCACAAGATGATCCAAATGGAACTTATGATGCCTACTTTACGTTTGATCATTTATTTAATAGTTAATTGCCTTTAATAGCTTTAAAATCACCGTGGATATGTTGCTTTTTGTGTTCCCAAATTTCATAATTTAGCATTATAAAATATTGCAAATACATTCTAAGAGAATATTAAATTGATCAATTGATAAGCAAAATTCTACAATGAATATTAGAATCTTCATTCCTTTCCTCAGAGAATATTACAAATCCTGCACGATATTACAATTCTAAGATATCTTAATGAGCAAGAGAAAAATACCCTGCACGATGGATTTCAGATTTCCCATGTAAATCAAATGGGAAGGATAGTTCCTGGAATCGAACCCGGGACTTCAATATTCGCAACAAAAACTATCCTCAGGAGCTCAGTCCATGTAGCAAGAGATTTCCACCAAGTTTCATGAAAAATCGGTCTATTGGTTCAAAATTTAATAGGGGGGACGGACAGACAGACACAACGACAAAACTATAAAACTATTTCCATTCTAGAAAGTAGGCTAAAAAGACGGATGCTTGTACTAAAGGCATTCAAAGGACACACAACTCCTGAAGTTATGGATTCATTAACCTTGTAATAATACCTGGAGAAATGACATCACAGCTTCAAGTTCTCAATGTTGCTGTCAATAAGCCTTTTAAAGATAATTTAAAGGGTTTATATTCCGAGTGAAAAAGAAACCTAAATAAAACTACTGTTGCAATGATCTGCCAATGAATCAAGGCAGCAGCAGAGCAACAGATAAATCCAAAGTAATAGTGAATGGATTTAAGAAGTGCTACTTATCCAATGGACGGAAATGAAGATGATGTTTTATGGTAGTTTATGGACAAAGTTAGGAGTGATAAAGATAGTGAGAGTGAAGACATTGGTGTAGAGAGTTTAGAGATTAATGATGACTGATATATGTAATGCAAAGACCTATGATATCCAAGAAAATTATGGAATCCAATAAAAATTTCTGCTAGTTTTGAAATTTTTTTAATTTTTGCAGGAATCATATATTATTAGGTCATAAAATGTTTTTTTTTCTGTTTTGACAGCATATTAAGTCTTACATTCAGGGTAGTCTTGGATTCAGATGAATATGGTAGCTAAATAATATTGAGACACTCCCATGGGTGTGAGGGACCTCGATTTTTCTGAAATTTCATAAAAATATTTGTTAAGTGAATGAAGAGGATAGACTTATACAGTGAGTATTTCAATATTAATTAATCTTAACCCTTGAGTACTTGCATCTGGGTCGAATTGACCCAGAGCAACTTTATATGGCTGTATCTTGTTATTATGAAATGCAGCTA
Source organism: Tanypteryx hageni (assembly GCA_028673005.1). Classification (NCBI taxonomy): domain Eukaryota; kingdom Metazoa; phylum Arthropoda; class Insecta; order Odonata; family Petaluridae; genus Tanypteryx; species Tanypteryx hageni. The sequence goes on along the minus strand of CM054116.1, from coordinate 68,991,762 downwards.
AGTTCATTCATATATTAGCTGGGGTTGACAATGTTTTAAATGTGTCACATGTATCCATTGGTCCAGCACTGAAAATTTAATGATGAATAAGATCAAATACCTTGGATGGGAGGTGCTAGGCACAATAGAAACACACGTAAAATGAGAAATTTCAACCTGGAAACCCAAAATTTAAGCACAGACCAAGGGAAGGGCCTGGATAACCACAGACACTCCCTAAGATGTGCCAATTTAACCCAACCCAAGTTAACTCAAAACTTCTACGTAGATCAATTTCTAATTTCACTTTTTTCTATGATTTCTTTGTATATAAAATCCACAATAAATTATTTAAAATAATTTAAATTGTTTTTTCTATTGAAATATTTTTAGCATTTCTAATAATTTAAAAAAACTGCTTAACATCCCTTCTGAATGATGGAGTGTTGACTTGCACAGTCTTCTCAAAATGGACGACTTCAGAAAAATTTTTACTTTCACAGGATTCGTGCCCAGTGTCACTTAACATAGCAGGCCAATGCCCTTAGCACTACATTACCAACACCACCATTTAATAACATATGATTTATTAATTAAAAAATAAAATAAATTCTATTAATTCAGTTTACGTGCTACAAAAAATTAATATACAATCTTAATTGCTACTTTTAAAGTTTAATGATGCAACAATAAAATTACTAGTGTATATAAATTGATATTGGCATAATAAATGGGGTGGTGGTAAACTGAAATACGTATGTACTCATGCTAAATGGGGGTGCTGCTACATTGGGGAACAATAAATCAGGTTTTGTATTTGATTTAAGTTTTGACAAACTGAAAATTATTTTGGTTACATAAATTATTCTCTTTAATTCAAAATGCAAACATGAAGTTCTTCTAATAGGTTTGGCCAGTTTGCTAAGTTATTCTTGAAAGCTTCTTACATTGTTCATATACAACTTACACTTGAGAGCACAAAACAAGCAAATAACACCCTATGCAGTCTCACAAAAATAGTAGTTTTATCCTAGGTTACAAATCTAACAATAGGGAGAATGCTTAAATAAAACAAGTGAAAGAAGAACAGGAGAGCAAATTACATAGGGCAATTTTTTCTTGTTTTAGGATTATGATGTCATCATAAGGTTAGATCTTTGGTTAAGATCAATGGCCTCTTAATATAGTAGTCTATAAATTTCCTTTAAAAGCATTACAACAATATTATGTAATAATATGTTGAAAAACCAGTAGATTCGTTGCTATGACAGTTAATATTTCCCATTGTTAAAAACAAAAAAATTCTCTTTTTGGATTAAAACAATTATTCACTCTTATTCGACATGGGTTTGAATTGCTTGAAAAAATAAATAAACATCAGTGTTTCAGCTCTAAAACCGTTTATGTCCCAAGCTCCTATCCTAATTTGAACTAATTAAAAAAAGCAAATTTATTAAGCCCTACACCAATATCATGCTTTTCTTATGGGAGGTGGAAATGAAACTAAGGGGTTGGAAAAAGACATTGATTACTCCTCCACAGCTGATCCTAGATCAGTGTTGATAACACGGCCCATCTAAGCTACAGGAATTATCAAATACAAGCAAGTTTTCACGGCCCACCTATTTATCAATCAGTGAATATATAAGCAGGAGAAAATTCTATACTCTTGACTAAAAGTAGCGGGTTTTATATAAAAACAATGAAATTTATTTAAATTGTCATTAGCTATTTATGACGTTTGATTTTTACAAAATATTAAGTTTTTACTATACTTTTGTGACAGTTTTCTTATATTGCCAACAAATCTTAACTTTTTCAAATTATCGTGGCCCACCTCAATTCCTTTTGTGGCCCACCAGTTGAGAAATACTGTCCTAGATCCATTAAATTTATACTGTGTGTAGCCCTTATGTAGACCGCTCTTATCACAAAAATTTGGTTTCTCTGAGTTGAAGGATTCAAGAGATATTGCCTGGTCAGACGGATTGATGGACAGACAAACTGAATATATAAGCGATTTTTTTTTCAAAAAAAGCTCTAACAATATATGAATGATTTAACGAGAAACATCTTGAAAACTCGTATTCATATAAACTGCAAGTATTAAGACATAACCAGCGAAGAAAATGTCTCAAATCATCCAAAAATTGCTTCGCTAAGATTTTAAATTAGGAGAAACTATCATATTAAAATTATGACAAAAAGTTGACCACAATTACATGACAAATTGTTTTGATATTTTAATGTAAACAGTTTCTACTTTATGTGAAATATCTATAAACATGCATCACTAATTACAGTAAAACCTCCAGAAGCGACCACCTCCCTCAGACAATCACCTCCTGAGGTGACCAAAATTTCAGGGAACAGTTTCATAAGATATTTTTCCTAGGTAAAATATCCTCTCTAAGACGACTCTCCTCTGATCCCAAATGGAAGAATATAGCAGCAAAATGATAATTTTTAATTTAGCAACAGGAATGAAAGCTATAGAAGATTCTGAGAAAGGTTTGTCTCAAAGAAGACCAGCAGAAAAATACAACGGTTGAAATACACAAATTCGAAAGATATCAAAAGACAAAGACATAATAAAACAAAAGTGGTTCAGTAACACAAGCAAAAGTGTTTGCCGTGAATCTCATCAACCTTATATGGAAATCAACGAGTTCATTCAATGGTGCTCAAGCAAGAGGATTACTTATTAGTGGTTCTATATAAAAAGAAAAAGTGCAGTGCTTTACAAAAACGTTAAATATCTAAACTTTTATTGCCAGCAATGAGTGGGTTGAAAAATTTTGCAGTCGCAATATTGCTTTGCAATCTATAAGTGGCAAAAGTACAACACTGTATGATACTGATGTGGTGGAGTGGATTTCACATTTCTGCCAACTCTTCCAGTGTATTACAGCCGTTAGACCAGAGGGTTATTCAAAATTCAAATTAGGCATTGTATGAACAACATATTTTAACTATGATAGTAGCAAAATTGGACACAACCCAAATTGTTGAAGAATAAGGGAGAAAACTGAACTTTTGGAGGTTGTACAATATATAATCAAAACATGGAATACAATTTCAGAAAACACCATTAAAAATGTTTTGGGAATTGTGGAATTGAATGTAACAAATAAAAAGCAAATAATAGTGATCTTTTATCAGTGAAGAACAGAATTTTGCATCTTGAATAACAACCAACTCAGAAATTTATATCTATTTTGGCAGTGATTGTGAAAACTGGAAAAAGAACCCCACAAACATTAATTAATTTGACCAATGAAGAATTCAACATTAATTGATGAAATAAAAAAAAAGTTTGTGCACTTATCAGATTAGTTTTTATTTAGAACTACCTTTGAAGAAATGACATTTCCAACTCTCACTTAATTTTATTAAGTCTCTAAAGTGACCACCTCAAACGGCGACCAAAATCACAGGGAATCACAGTGATGGTCATCTTAGGAAGGTTTTACTGTATCTAGTTTAAATTTTGAGCTAGGATGAAATTATTTAACAAAGAGAAATTGCAATTATTGTTTTACTTACTGCCTTACTCTTTCTGGAATGTGCATCTGTTCTAGTGGAACATACTCTGCAAGTTCAGACAAGTCATTGACAAAATTGAGTTTTCGACTGAACTTAGAGCTGCAAGAGATAATGAAAATTTTCTAGCTGGAGTTTTCAAACATTGTTAACAATTCCATCAAATGACAAATTAATTTCAAATAACCATCAGGCATCAATCATATTAAAAAATATATAAAAACATTACCATACCTTGAACTCAATCATCGATTAAACAATTGCAAAGCTGAGAGACAATTGTTAATAATTTACTAATTAAAGGATAATGCAACTGAAATGATTTAAAAAATAAGTAAATCTTCTGAAAAATAGTTTCGCCAACTAAGAGAACTTCTTCCGCAAACAAAAATGAAAAATTCTAAAATAATTTGACCTAACCTTTTGACTTGAATCCAAAAGGATAAAAATTATTTCTGTGGCCACAAAATGGTTGACTAAGCAAGATTAACATTTCAGGAACAAAGAAGCATTGGTAATTTACAAATCATTGATTCTAATCTTACTGAACCATTTAATCGCCACAGGAGTTAAACTATTTCATCTATTTGCCAAATACAATTAACATGCGATGTAACACCGCAACACTTACCTGATAAAGGGTCGAGTCATTAAAACTATAGTCTTCAGCCAAAAAGTTGGATGAACAAGATACAGTGCTCTGAGATTTTTTCTAAGCCGCCGATCAATAAGCCTATAGCATCTTTTCAACCAGCTAAAAGTTGGCATACGGGATCCAGGAGAGCCTACAGCCCCATGCAGGTACACCAGTACATACTCTTCCGCAACAAGCGCTTCCAATGTAGTAACTACATACCTAGGAGAAACACAATATTTTCATTAACCATCACTCAAACTGATCTTGATTAATCAAATTCCGACAAGAATAAGCCAGATATAATTATACACCAAAGTGTCAATTAAATTTATCTGAGAATATGAAATAAAAACAATAATATAAATATATACATTCAAGCACTCACAAAAAAAGATTGTCCATAAGATAATCATAATCTGGACGGCTGCGTTCAGGGAGGTAACATGCGCTGAACAAGATTATGGCATTGTGTACATTCCCAGGCATATAGCCTCCATGAGAAAGAACCTGAAGAGTTGCAATTTTCCACATTTAAAATGTTTAAAAACTATAATTAAAAATATATGGAGATTTTAGCATAAATAAAGAACATACAAAAACAACATTTTAAAAATAAACCCTTACATGAACCACAACAAAACTTTCACATTACCAACCAACAGGTTACAGCAAAAACACTGTTAATCAGCGATTAACTGTTATTTGTTATAAATGTTATTTGATATTTTTCACTCTGGGGATATTAATAGTCACAGGCAGCAAAAATAAAAGCTCAGCAAGGTTAACATGAGTGGAAGAAATGCCTATGACTCGATTAAATGTTTTAATTTTGAGTGCAGTAACAAGTGACAGATGGCAATCCATTTCAACTTAATCATATGAACTTGCTAAAGCAATAAATTAAGATCAACTTATAAACCTCACTCTTCAAAGGAATAGTTGATGGTTCTGAGCAGAAATTTTTCTATGAATTGAAATACCACAAATTTTCTGCCAAATGTACACCAAAAAATCCTGGAAGAGGGCATGAAAATGTGACTTGAATCCTTTTGGCCAAACTACATACATCATAAGAACTTTTTGTCATCCATTTGAGAGGATGCTTGAAATTTTTTCTTCACCTCAAGAATGAAAAATCGTAACAGTAGCTAGACCGGCAGGCAATCCAAGAAAATTTGCACGAGACAAAATAGCGAATCAATTGGTGAAAAAACAAAGTCTCTTGCTGCTTCTGTTTGGGAGGAGTAAGTGTGTCAGACAGGCAGACAAATCACTTTTGAAAACTGCTAAAATGACATGTCAGCTGATTTCAAATTATATTTTTAAACATGAAGTACTGAGAAATATATCTAATGTATGATACAGCAATGTCCATATTTATGATTATACCAATTCACATATGGTTTACAACACAGAAGACTATTATTATTTTCAAAACAAAAATCATTCACCTGAGCAATAAACAGACTTTTGACAAAAAGATAAAAATCATCAGCTGTCAGGTAGTAAAAGCATATTAATTAAATTGGAAATTATGTTGACAATTAATCAGACATGTTATTATTGTCTATACCCAATTTATAGTACCAATCATGCTTGTCTAAAAGAAGGATTTTGCAGATAATTTTTGGACACCTGTGACATATCTTTCACACTATGTACTATTATCTAAACAAGAAAATTTTTAAAAGATATATGATACAAAAAAATCAGTCAAAATTCTTGCTACTGTAAACCACAGTAATACATCTGAGTCGAATGGTTCTAAAATAATTTTGAAAAGCTCATACATGACAAAAGAACAAAAAAAACTGAAAATTTCTCTATTTTTGTTATAAATGAAAGTGGAAGAATAAATGTACTACTTTGCAATACATCAGTTGATTTTATAAATGAAAGTCCCAAACTTCATCTTGATATGAGTGAAAATTTAGCTGTTTTACTTGAGTAAATATTAGAATATTGAAAACTGCTTTTCCTGCTTTTATACTTAGTTATGCTTGAAATATAACATGTCAACAATACCAGCCAAAACCACACAAAATAACACTGCTTGTACATAAAGCATATAAAAACCTACAAAATAAACAAAATGGCAAACTTCATGAGAAAACAGAGATGAAGAGTGCCATTTTATTCCAGAAATCGGTACTTTTGCAGTTGGGTACCCCCCTCCCTAGAGGGGGTTTGGGGGCGGAGCCCCATTGCAAAATAAAATGTTTCTTTATGTTTTGTTACCTCCCTCCCTAGCATTTCTAAGGTAATTTTATTTGGTAAATAAAATATAATAAACTCGGTTACAACAGCTGGATGAGTTGAGGCATTTTAATTTGAGAAAATTATGGGAGAAATTAAATCTAGACGATGATGAATTCTTGAGTTGGTTACAAAAGCTGAAATTTGCACCATCAATAAACGATTTCACAAATGCAGGAGAAGGATGAAACCACAGATTGGACATCAGGAACTGGAAATGCAACCATTGTAACACAACTGAAGGATTTATGAAGGGATCCTTTTTGGAGGGTGTAAAAATAACAACGAAAGAAGTACTTCAATTAGCCTACTATTAGACTAGAAAAACACACAACATAACGGAAATAATGTTTGACATGCATAAATGTGACGGATCAACTGTAAGTCAAAACACATTATTGTTGATTTTAACAACTTCATCAGAGATAATTTTTGCCTATATTTTTGAATAACAAACAAACTCTTTGGTGGATCAGTGGAAATTTGTGATGAGACAGTCATTATGAAGAGGAAATACGATAGATGTGTTGTCATCGATCAACAGTGGGTTTTTGGAATGATAAAGAGTGAGGGTCACAGAAATGTGTCCTCAAAACAGTTAAAAAAAGAAATGCAAAATACTTGACTACCATTAATTGAAAAGTACGTTCTTCCTAAAACTATAATAATATCGGATTGCTGGAAAGCTTATATGAAGGGATAAATTCACTTCCATCCGACTACAAACACTGGAAAGTGAATCACAGCGAAAATATTGTGGATACACACGCAAACTATTGAAAGCACATGGCAGAAGTTTAAGATGCGCCATAAGAAAGAATTTGGAACAAAGAGAAATCACCTAAACAACTACATAGAAGAATTTATTAGGTGAAAGAAATTTTCGGGTCTATACCATTTAGTTTCGCAAATAACAGAGTTATATCCTTTGCCCTAAAAAGGTTGTCTTAATGGAAAATTACTAAAAAATAAAAACATTAAAAAACATTTTTGTTTTATTTAAAATAAAAAAATCGTAAGAATGGAGGAGTAAAATATACTAAAAACGAAACAAAAAATAAACATTTTATTTTGCAATGGGGGTTCCACCCCCTAACCCCTGCTTTCTGAAGGATGGGGGGGGGGGTACCCAACTGCAAAAGTGTCCAGAAATCTATAAAATAGAATGTGCAATAAAGTAGACAAAAACATCACTTTTGCAATAATATTTCTTCCTTGCAGCATAAAGTTTATTTTTGTATTTAAAATCTATTGCAGCAATCATACAAAAATTTATCTTGACTCATATTTATGGTACAGGTAACTTTTGCAAGGCATAAAAAGAACATCGTAAACCTTTTTGAAAGGTCCTATTGCACGCATGTCAATTCGACGCTGCAAACCTGCCACCATGCATTCCCTCCAATTTCGCTCCTCTGCCCTTTCTTCTGCTGCAGTCAACTCTGGAATGGGGGGAACTTTGACCACAGTATCCTCAACCTTCTTGGCATTGACAGGAGTGGTAATTCCAAGCCCTTTTAACAAAAAGAAGGAAATTGAACTAATTTTAAAAAGAAAACATTCAGCAAGGATACATAAAACTAATACTTCATGGGTTTAATGAAATCTGCATTTTCAATCACAACTTCCTACAGCTACTTTAAAAACATCAAAACGTTTTGTATCAATGAATTGGTAATAACATATATGTATGAAAACAGAAAATTATAAGGGACTATATTTAGCCAAGTGTTTACATGAGAAAATTCCTGAACACCATATGAGATATTTAAACCAGTGAATTTCTGGATGACAAATATGGCATTTTTTGTTGCTGCAGAAACAATACGAATGAATTCACAATAAGTCACAAATAGAAGTTGTCTCAGGAAGAATGAAAATATCCCACCATTCTTGCAATATTAAAAAATGATGAGAATGAGCCTAAAAGTGATGATGAGATAAATACAAAATTAAATAACATTACATTAAAAATGAATAGAATGAGTCCATTATCTGATGTAACCTTTAAAATAATAGAGATGACTGAACTTCTGCCAGAGATAATCAAAAATACATCATATTTGGTCAAATAATACCCATATGAGTATACAGTGTGTCCTTAGTTTAATGTTGGCTTGATTATGTTGATTTTTGTTAAATTCATTCAAAATTTACTACCCATATTCCATTTAATGCTGTTGAGTTAACATTATCCTGCCTCAATGCTGAAATAATGCACACAAAAAATACTGTGTAGAAGAATCACTACCATCTGTTGCACAGTGCTTCTCCAGTTGTGGCAGATCGCCTTATTTGCATAGCTTCGTCAAAAAAAAATAATTACACAAAATAACAAAAACTCAAAAAAATACATAATTATACAAGCATTTGAAACTTAAAACATTCACCTATAAATATCAAGAAAACAACATAAATACGCATATAGACACTAAAAAAAACATTTAAAATTTTTTCTTGTTACTTTACTTACTATTATGAAATGCAATCTTTTCCAATTTTGGGCATCTTAAAATGAAGTTATGTTATACTATTTATGCCATTTCTATGTCAATGTATGGTTTTATTGGTTTATTTGTTCTGATACCATTCATATCATATGTTGCACCACAAAGCTCCATAAGACACAATATGTAATGCCTTTTTGTGTTTGGCGAGGTTTTGACACTGGTTATATTGTATAACATGGTTTCTTATGGAAAATTCATTCATTTAACATTGTTTCAATCTGTCAAAATTTTCAGGAACAAATTAATGACGTTAATCAAGGATGCATATTATGTCCACACTTCCTCCTTTAAATAAGGAAAAGTAACATTAAATTAATAAAATAAACTTCCAAAAAAATATTTAAAAATCAATTTTAAAATGAAAATTACAAAAAAGAAGAGTATAAATACAAGAATTTCCCAATTGTAAATAATGGTCTTTCTAAAAATTGTTCAGTCTAATAATGACTAACTTAAGCCATACACATTTTGCTATGAGATACTCATTAAGCCATAAAACTTCTTGAAGATGTCTTTCAGGCATTTAGAAGTCTTTTTGTAGGAAATTTAGAATTTCCAAATAGTTAGAGTAATTCTCCAATTCCTGCTTTCAATTTTTATTTTAGTGCATTCTAAAAATTGATTTCAAAGAATATTTTTATAGGCTTATTTATTTTTTCTTTTTTAGCAATGAAAATGTCCTTGCCTGACGTATATTTAAAAACGGTTAAATTCAAATAATTTAAAGAACTTTTTCAAATAGAAAACTCTTTTGGTCAAAAACATAACTTTCCAGAAGATACAAAATAGTTATATATTATAAGGAAAAATCAAAGGGAATTTTGAACTTGAATTTATAGAGGGCACTGTGACCAAATAAATAGATAATTAGATAAATATAAAGGTCTCCTAGCCAGAAACAACTTTTCTTAACCATTTGAGCACTATGCCGATTTTGGTGGGTATGTCCAAATGTCCCATGGCTATTTCAGCAATTTAGCATCAATCTCTAAGAAAAATCACATACATGCTACTTATTTATATTATTGCCTGATTCTTTCAGTAATTGCATAAATGATTACAAATCTTAATTATATTAAGGAAATTTTAAAGTTCACCTTTTGATTTTTTTGTTTAAAAATTTTTGTTTTTTCATTTTTTTATAAAAAAATGAAAAGTCAACTTTACATTGAATAAAGTATGTGGTACCTATTTTATTCTTTTCACTACATTTAAATTATTTTCATAAAGGCAATACATCCAGGTAAAACACTGCAAAAGACCAAGACCAAAAATATTTAAAATGAAAATACAGAAAAATATTATTTGCATAACTGCAATTTTAGCACTTTTTCATCAGGTTCTATGAAAAATAACATACATGCTGTTTATTCATATTTTTATATGATTCTTTCAGTAATTGTGGAAATGATATATAAAACCTTCCATTCTATGAAACTATATATTCATAACATATTTATTTATAAAATTAAAATCTATTTTGCAAGGATTTTATATTTTTAAAAATTCATAAATATCTTCGAAAACCTCATAATCTTCCTTTTCTAAATATCTAATCTTCGTCATCACTTAATGAGTTTATATAACAAGCCAATTCATCATCCTCAATTCCAACAGTGAAATTATCTTTGCTTGTAGAAGCCATCTTGAAAGAATCAAGGTAATTTAAAATTGAAAAAATCATAACTCAACAATTAATCAACATGAACCAAAAAGAACGGAATATTCATGAACTACATTGTCTCTTTTGATTGATATCATCATCTCCTGCCATCTGTCATTTTTATGTGGAACTATTACACGTTTACGCTTACTCAGCATGGTCGACGATTTATTGTTGTTGGCACTTCTTGCTTAGGAAGCAAACGATGATATACCATCGCGTGGCACTCAAAGGGATAAAGCACAAAATCGATATCTATTGATGTTGAATATTCAATAGAAAGACATCAGTTTCAGGAACAGCATTGCAAAAGACAATTTATAGCCTAAATTAGTACCTGTTAAGTAACAGTAACATTCTTTAGGGTTGAATACATGTAAGCCTATATGTAAGAACCAAGTTAAGTTAAACTAAAAGTTGATAACACTTTGCTATTTCCTAGTAAAAGACATGGTTCAAATGAGGAAAATGGATTAGCTTAGACAGCTTTCCTATCACTTCTGTGATTTGATTTCCTTAGGGAAAAATGACTTCTTGATAGTGAGAATGTGCAATAAGTTTATGTACATGGAAAAACTTATAAAAAGAAAGTTATGAATGTTTATACATGATGTGGAGTATTTTGTTTGGACAAAATACATAGCAAAAACCAAGTTTTAGATTCACTTAAAAATAAGATGTTCAGTTTCAATTCATTAATCATTATTTTATTGATAATCTTAACCTTGATATTAAGAACAGTAGGTGGTAGCTCATGGACACTTTGGCTCCAAGTTGAACAGTGGTAGAAAACTCCTTCAGCCAAAAATTATAGGATAAGCCCTATGCATTTCGCCCACTAAGTGGGCATCTTCAGGGGAGAACCTGCCTTGGCAGTGAACAGAGTTCAACTGCGACGAAATTAGAAGAAAAGATTATAACGAAGACCGAAAAACAAGGAACGACCATATAATGACCAAAGTAAAACAATTAGCCATCAACAAATGGTTCCAACTAGAAATTAAGAACTTATACGCCAAAAGGAGTTTATTAGAAATATCGGCTTACGATTTACATCTAAAAATAACAAAAACTTAAATAACGTTGCCTTCGAACTATGGAACAACTTTGAACATAAAATGCACGAGACCAATTCTCATAAATATCACACTAAATCATTAACTTTAGACAAAAAATTAAAAATTCTTAAACAAAAACAGATTGGTAATACACAAAACATAGCTAATCAACCCAATCACATCTCACAAAAATTTGAATTCATTGAAAATGTATCCAAAACATTTTTTTCTCAGGAAGAACTGTCTTTACTAAATCTGGGTTTGAAGTTTGCATTACCACCTAGGAAACTACCTATAGACAAACTTATTACCGACATTGAAAAATCCATAGAATTTTTCGATGAAAATTCAAAAAATTACATTAGACAAGCTTGTTTATTACAATTAAAAGATAACTTGAACAAGCCTACAAAAATTCATCCTAGTAATAGTAATTTCCCCAATACCATTAAAAAACTTAGAGGAAAAGATTGCTTTTACATCAAAGCAGATAAAGGCAACAAAATTGTAATCATGGACAAGCACAATACATTGACAACGTCCAAACCATGTTAAACAATGGACCATATATCAAATTAAATAAAAACCCATTAAATTCCATGATCAATAAAACCAAAGCAATCATCAAAGGATGCAATAATATCATAGACAAAAAATTAAGTTTCAAATTAAATACTTCCAACCCAAACATACCTAAACTATATTGTCTTCCAAAAATCCATAAGAACGACAACTCCATGAGACCAATTGCATCAGGGATCAATAGCCCTACTTATAATTTAGCCAAATGACTAAACAGTGAATTTAAACAGATGTCATTCCTTGACAAACACAGTCAAAAATTCTTATGATCTGATTAACAAATTGAAAAATACAACCATAAAAGAATCAGAGATTTTGGTCTCTTTCGACGTGAAAAGTCTTTTCCCAAGTGTACCCTTAGATGAAACATCCCAAATCTTAAAATGTCTTTTATTAAAACAAAATTTTACTGACGAAGTTGTCCATGAATACCTACGGCTCACTAACTTATGAATGCAACAAAACATCTTTCAATTTCAAAATGAAATTTATCAACAAACACAAGGTACCTCCATGGGAAACCCTTTGTCCCCTTTTATAGCCAACATATTTATGTCACATTTTGAAAAGACTTGCAAAGATAAATTCCATTATTTTCCAGAAAGTTGGTTCAGATATGTTGATATTTTTACAATTTTTGATTTAAAAAACAAAAAGTAGAAGACTTTGTGGATCAATTAAACAATATATATCCATCCATAAAATTCACTTTTGAACTTCAGGAGAACAATACATTACCATTTCTGGATTTACTAATCATTAATAACCAACAACAAATAGAGTTTGATATTTTCAGGAAACCAACACACACTGACAATTATATTCCAAATAACTCCTTCCATCCTATGAATCAAAAAACAGCTGTTTTCCAATTCTTAACACACCGACTGTGCAACATCCCCCTTAACAAAGATAGATATGTTAAAGAACTCAAACATATAAAACACACTGCAAAGAAACTTGGTTTTGATCCCAATTTAATCAATAAATTAATAAGAAAACACAATCTTAAAAAAACGTTGTCCAACTCCACCACTTTCAAACTTGACAACAATAAGGCCAACAAATATATAAAACTACCGTATTGTCCCATATTAAACAGGGGCTTGAATAAAATTTTCAAACATAAGAATTGCACAATAACATACACGAACCCACATAGTTTGAAAAACTTACTGGATAGCACCAAGGACAGAACAGAGAATCTGAACATATCCGGAATTTATAAAATACAATGTTCACATTGCAATTTAATGTACATAGGACAAACCAGACGAAAACTAATAACACGATTCAAAGAACACTTAGCCCATTACAAACACAATCGTTTTGAGAAATCAAGCGTAGCCACTCATATCCTCGAAAATGGACACAGTATACACATAGAGGATTTAACCTTGTTAACTTCAGCCAACCATTCACTTAACTCTTTAGAAAATCTGCATATCTATAAAAACAGAAACAATCTCATGAATACAGATAATGAATTTAACAAAACTTTATATAAATTGACCGAACTTAACAATACTGACGCACAAAATTCTTTTCGATCCTCAAATGTTTTTCGGTCTTCGTTATAATCTTTTTTTCTTAATTTCGTCGCAGTTGAACTGTTCACTGCCAAGGCAGGTTCTCCCCTGAAGATGCCCACTTAGTGGGCGAAATGCATAGGGCTTATCCTATAATTTTTGGCTGAAGGAGTTTTCTACCACTGTTGATATTAAGAAATAAGGATTTGCAAGCAATCACTGAGGAAGGCTACTTTATAAATGACATTTTCTCAATTACCAAATTGTTTACAGATGCAGGATTTAGAAACAAGGTTATTAAATTGATTATTAATTTTTAAATTTTCATAGTTGGAACATAATAAAAGATACAGGGTCATCACAAAAGACCTATTTTATTTTAGGAATAATACCACCATTTATGGGATAATTTTTCTTATGATGATCATATTCATAAAATGTGAGGAGTTTATGTTGCCCATCTCAATAGTCAAAATGGTGTCATTCAAAACAGAGCAAAGAGTTTATTGATAAGAACATTAAAAAATATGTAAGCGTTATTCAGGTACAAATAAATTATCAAAGGCAATTTAATGTTAGAAATATATCTTCACAAAACTACATCATTAATTTGGTACTAAAGTTTAAAGAAATCAGGTGTGTAGGACAATCTGAAAGACTACATGGAGAATATTGTTACAAACATTTTGAGTAGGAGAGTACAAAATTTCCTCATGCATTTGAATTAATTTATTGAGTGTACAGAGCACATACTAAACATGTTTTCCATAAATGATTTTATACAAAGAAACTCCTAACTTTTCTGTTAACAACACTAAAATTAGTTTTGTAATTTATGTATCTCAGTCAAAACTATCACAAAAATAAAATATTGCTTTCTTGATAACCCTATGAAAGAACAGAAAGAAGCATGGCAACTCTTAAAAGCAATATGCACTGGCTACAGCCTGCTGGCAAGAGAGATCCATTTAGCGTCTAACAAGTTCAACTCCAAAATTAGACTGGTAAATCCCAAAAAAATACGTTTTTCTTGTACTCTGATATTAATTAAAAGCAAATGATGTAAAAATGAATTGCTTAGGTTATAGTCTGAATACAACTGATGATCAAGATAATTCCCTCAACCATTAAAGCAGCTGAAAAAGCTAGATAAACAATTTTTAGCTAGCAGTAACCATATTTTGCGATAAATCACCTCTTTATAAAGTACAACTCCTTCAGCCATAAAGATTATAGATACCCGATGCATTTCACCCACTAAGTGGGCATCTTCAGGGGTGACTTGATTGAAAGTGACTGAAAGTCGACTGTGAGAACAGCAAAGGATTTAGGTGCTAAGGGAAACGAAAGACAAATGAAATACGAAAAGTATTAGCGTAGATGTTATGTTAATATGTGAGTTTATATAGGGTTTTGTTGAAATCAATGTCTGTATTCATGATTGTTTTCCGGTTTTTATAAATATGTAAATTTTCCAAAGCATTTAGTGAGTTGTTTGACAAAATAATTAATTTAATGTCATTCAAGTTGATACCATGTCTGGTCTCGACTATGTGTTTGGCTATGCTTGATTTTTCAAAACAATTATATTTGTAATGTGCTACATGCACCTTAAACCATGTAATTATTTTCCTTTTTGTTTGGCCTATATATTGTACTTTATAAATCCCAGGGTTGTCTAATTCTTCTGTCTTGTCTTTCGTACTGCCTAATAAATTTCTTGAGTATTGAAATATTGAATATTTCTTTTGTTTAAAAATCTTATCTAAGCCTTTGTTTAGAGCTGGAAAATAAGGTAATTTTACATACTTGTTCTCTTTTTTGTTTTCGATTTTATGAGTGGTAGTGTTGGTCAATGTTTTTTGAATTTGTGTTTTCACACTAATTTATTGATTAAATTGCTGCTGTATCCAAGATTTGTGGCTATTTATTTTATATGAGTAAGTTCTTTTTCATGTGTTTATTTAGAGGAACGTTGCAAAGTCTGTGTACTAGATGGTGAAAAACAGCTCTTTTTTGGCTAATTGGATGGAAAGAGTTGTTAGGAATGAAATTGTTGGTATGTGTGGCTTTTCTGAAAATATCAAACTAGATTTGTTTATTTTTTATAATTAACAAGTCAAGAAACGGTAGTGTTGTTTTGTGCTATTTCATGAGTGAATTTTATAGATGGAGTTGATTGATGAAATCATCTAGTTTTTGTTTGTTTACATAAAAAATTGCAAAGATGTCATCTAGATATCTGTACCAAATTTTGGGAAAATAACTACATTTTTTTTCTTTATGGTTGAAGGAGTTGTACTTTACATTGAACTAGCCATAAGTTTTAACTAAGTCACCAACTTCAAATCACCTCTTGTTCATTCAGAATCAATGATCAGTGCATCAATATACTGAGGATAGCTACTCTAACACAAAATTGTTCAACTTGAGATTTATGGATACAAGAACCTTGGTCATCAATGAATGACAGTATTTTTTTATCACATCACTGAACATAAAATAGCAATTGAACACAAGCACAATCAACATAAAGATCAAAGCCAATTACCTTTTACATCCTAAACTGTATGAAAATAGGCAGTTTAAAGAAAGAGAATCAAAGAAAAACTAGAAGAAATGTTCTAAAAATATTAAAAGGATGACTTGAAAAGTTTCTAACACTTATTTTATGTATAGCTATATCCCTCTACAAATAACGATTTAAGTGAAAATTCTGATAACAGTAATCCATGCAACTTACTCTCTAATATGGAGTCCTCCATTTCATCAGGAGTGTCAAGATCTTGAGATAATATGTCATCTAATTCATCATCTTCATCTGTCAAAATATCTTCTGTATTTTCTCTGCCATTATCTTTGCCCAGGGTATCTTGGTCTTCACTTTTTTCATCTTCACTGACTTCATGAGATTTATTGAAAATTTCAGCACTTACAGATATCTTTTTCCGTCGCACACGACTTCCAGATGGCTTTTCTGCAATAATAAATCCTTAATTACATCCAATTTATTTAAATAACTCAGAAGAAATTTCATTGAAATCTTAAGTAAATAAAATGCTCAAATTAAAATTTTAATATAACAAAATAATATATACTAACAACTGAACAGCAATGCATTTTCATACATAATACACAGTGTTTTAATTGGGATTTATGATAATTGATAGTAGCTCAATAACTTTGGCTAAGATTAATAAAGGTGAAATACTCCTTTAGCCAAACAATTAAGAGGGTTACAACACCCAATGCATTTCGCCCACAAGGTGGGCATCGTCAGGGGTAAAACCTGGCTTCCAGTCACTGTTGAAACAGGTTTTACCCCTGACGATGCCCACCTTGTGGGCGAAATGCATTGGGTGTTGTAACCCTCTAATTGTTTGGCTAAAGGAGTATGTCACCTTTATTATTGGGATTTATGAGTTTCAATTCATGAAAAGTTTTTTGCCTAATTTTTCACTTTTGTAATTTAAACAAATTAACAGTTTTGCCCCATATTACTCAGTACTTAATACATTAGAAACATCTTTTGCATGAAATCAAAGAGCATTAATGATTTTTGGTTAAAATAAAGACTTGGTTGACAGGAAATATTTTTTACCCAACTACCAAAACCATATAATACAACCCAAAATCTCTAGTTTTTCATTAGCTGGTTCCACTTGATCTCTTCTAGAAATTTTCAATTCTCAACAATAAAGTGAGGGATCCATTATGAGGCATAATAATTTATTTTGATAAAAAGTAAGAGCAATAAAGATTTTGTCATCCCATCAATTTTGCTTAAATTGTTATTTTAAGTACCATATCACACCGACATCATCAAGAAAATAGTGAAAATGTATTCAGGAGACTTAAAAACATGTATTTCCATTGAAATCTTGAATTTGATTTTTTCAGGAAAATAATACTTTCTCTATACATACTATCTATGGAGAAAGTAAAAAATAAGGTATAATATGCTTAAACTAAATTGTATAGGTCACTGCTGCCTGCATGGTTCTGCACAACAACATATAGCCCTCCAACCCCCTTAACCCTTATGGTATAAATCTCAGGATAATGACTGAGAGATATGAACATATAGCCCTCCAACCCCCTTAACCCTTATGGTATAAATCTCAGGATAATGACTGAGAGATTTGAAAGAGGGAGGTAGATATTTTACTCATCACAAAAAAATCGTTTTTGTCTTTACCTCTTTCATCATATTAACTGTTACATATGAATATACAAAAATAAAATTAACTGCCTGGTAGGAGACCTCTAGAGGTATAAGGACAAGTGGCACCCCATTGCATGCCAAAACCCTGGTATGGATTGAACTTTGAGACCACCATACGAATGATAAAGTGCCACTAAATTCAAATTTAGAGCAACCCAACTACTATTGCCACAAAAAGGGGTACAGTAAAAATTGCGCAAATTTTATGAAATCAAGACTTCTCAAGAACTCACTTTAAAAGGATAACTAAGTCTATATTAAACTTCTAATTAGGCATGTTTAAAATTGTCAGTTAAATCTCAAACTGTATTGCAAAAATGCTGGATGAGCAAAAATCAAATAGGAATATGCATAGGCAAAAACAAAGAGTATTTCAGCAGTCAAAATATGCTGACTGATGAATAAGATGGTCAATTTTTGCTGCTCTGGCAAAGAACAATTTTAACATGCATTCCATGTCAGCATATTGGATGGTAAATTATTTCCAAATTCAAAGCATTTTTACAAAAGTTTAACTGACTTAGCAGAAGACACAGGTGTCTTTCATGGCCTAAAGCCCATTATTATTGACCAGACCAAGAATACAAACTAAAATGTAGTAAATTTTGAGAATTAAGCAACACAAGTTTTTTTTATAGCCTAAAATATTTTGGGAGAATTTGATAACAGCACTCTGAAAGAAATGACCAATTAAAAGGGGGCAGA
The DNA here is from genome assembly GCA_028673005.1 of Tanypteryx hageni. Taxonomy (NCBI): domain Eukaryota; kingdom Metazoa; phylum Arthropoda; class Insecta; order Odonata; family Petaluridae; genus Tanypteryx; species Tanypteryx hageni. Next base: position 68,973,075 of record CM054116.1, on the reverse strand, counting down.
ACGAATTTCCACCATGGCATATTGGTCAACTATCTTTACCCCTTAACTGGGCTAAGCGACTACAGTTGTTATGCGTAGTCATCTTCATGGTAGGGAGTGACTATAGTTGTGCCTCCGAAAAAATATTTCTTCTTAAATGAGGTGAACAACTATAGTCACAGTTCACTTTTTATTATATCCTAGCTTTTTCTGCCATCTGCTGTATTTTTTTAAACTCAGTGGTTCCACTTTGAAACTGCATAGATGCTTTCCATTGTATCCAGCTTAAGACATTGGCACTACATATAAGTTTCTACTGCTAATCTTCGTCAAAAATATTTTTGGTTCTTCAATTACAAATGATGTTTTGTAAAATTTACATAATCCAATTTGTATGTTTAAAATATATGTAATTGTAAAATTTCTGGTAAGCTGAAATGAAATATTCTCTTTTGAAGTAAAATATGATGTACATATGTAGCACGTGACCGCAACATAAAAGTGAAAGTGCTAAGGATCGAACAAAGAATATAAACGCTAGAGCAGTCACTTCCTTTGTATAGGGTCAGACTAATTTATTTCTATAAAGGTAACTCATTATGTGGCTCCTGTAAGTTATGCTAGATGAATATTTTAAAAATATTTTCATTTTGATGAAAATCGATGATATGCTTTAACAAAATACGAAAATATTTAATGTATATGTATATCTATTTAGTAATATAAGTCTTCATGAAAAAATACTCGTCATCTAACAGTCGAAGAAGTAGAAAATAAATGTAAAAATTATAAACTTTATTATTGCGTAATTTTCTTGAATTTGCAATATCTTTATTAAAAACTAAATGGTATAGCATACATAGATCATTGGAATAATAAAACGACAGTTTTAAATTATTTGAAGAAAAAAAATAATTCCCCACCAGCTGAAAGTTGAGGAAAATTATTCCCCCGCTTGAGGGGTTAAAGAATATGGATGCCTGTAACCTTCTGTTATCCACAGACCTCAAGTCCTTCTGTTATCCACAGACCTCAAGTTGGAGACCATGAAGTGGCATACAAGACACAAACTCAAAACCCATGCGGCAGTGGCACCCACAAATATGAGTGGCCAAATATTGAGGAATCCATGGAGGGCAGAATGCAAGCACTTAATACATTAAATCATTTTCACATTCACCAACCTTTCTTCAGGTGAACATCTCCCAATGTAGGAGACAAGATAGCCCTGTAAATTGACCTGTCCTCTTCGTCATCTTCACCGTCATCACCTTGTCCTGCAACAGCAGATCAAAATAAATGAAACACATTTTAACAAAAAAAATAGAAAGATAGAGTCATAAATAATTTGATTACAACATAAAATGTTCTTCCAGGAACAAACATGAGTTTTAAAATTACGACAGCAAAATTTTGAAAAATGTAAAATGAGCATTAGCGATATAACCACAGTATAGGAAGGATATAAATTTTCCTAAATCCAAAAAACATCCCAGAATTGCACTTCTCCTACAGAAAAGTACAAAAAATATCAGAAATCAAAAACATTTAAAGGCTTTTCCTACCTTTTATGAGGAAAGTGATCTAGTTTTCCATCAAATAGCTAAGATCTAGCTGACACTATTTTCAATGAAAACCTGAGTCCTCAAAAATAAAAAAAATTATCAATATATTTTTGGAACTTTTTAATGATCCAATAACAAGTAACTCTAGCAAACAATAAATGATTTATCCAAAATGCAATGAGAGATGGAAAAAGCTTTTAAGGCAAATCCATTAGATACAAAATTTTGAGAAACTCTCAAAACAAAAACAATGAATGAACAAACTATGCAGAAAATACAAGTCTACATTATTTAAAGAAAATATTACATAAGATGACTATGTTCTGTTAATACATTATGAAACAGTAAATCTAAAAAAAATACTCAAAAACAAATTCTATTTTTTGACCTAATCCACTATTGATTCAGTATGACAAATTAAAAACCATAGAATTTTTCAAAATGTTAAATACTAAGAGCTGAATAATAAAAAGTTTACACATAATCCTAAAACAAATATCAGAAAACAAGTGTGTAAGCCCTGAAATTTACATTATATAGCAACAAGAATAAAAAGAAAAAATCTTTACAAATTTTTCATCCACAAAGTCCAAAAAGATATAAAAAGAAATAATTTTAAAGTAAAGCATCTTGCATAGCCAAGAACAGACTGAATGCCATCATGCAGGAAATGAATCTGGACTGCACTAAAAAAATATGAAGAATAAAAATTGGATCTATGAAGAGATAAAATTCGTCTTAATCAAAAATATCAAATCTGCTTTCTAATCACAACACCTTAGTCTAAGAATTAGATGAATAATCAATGGGTATATTATTAGCCTAGTTTTAGAAATTCACAACTGGTAAAATGTAAATATGGTATTTCACTATCTACATAAATAGTATACAACCTTTTATCCAGATTCCACTTGTCCAGAAATCAAGTTAACTGGCTATTTTCAAAACTAATGCATTTTTCCAAAATTTGTCAGGAGAAATAAATTTAAAGTTGGTGCCTCGCTAGTAATTATCCAGCTCACCACCTTGCATTGGATGCACTCCGGTTCTCCGAATTTTCATTTTTTTCTGTATATTGTGTTTGTTTACTAGTGTTAAATATCTCCTTTTGTATTTTGCCCCACAAAATGTCTAAAAATTAGAGTGGAATCAAGGTTTTCCCTATGCACTATAAGGCCAATAATAGAGCATACATTACATCTTCGATATTTGTTTTTAAAAAAAATTCATACCCAAAGTACAGGCTCATTGTCAAGCTGCTGGGCTTCCAGACGAATGCAAAACAGTGTTATTGCTAGATTGCTCAAAATGGAAAATATTGTGAAACAGAGCACTTATTCTGGTAGTGGAACTGAATGCAGTGGGTGTGAAATAAATGATAGAACTTTTACGAACTAGCTAAATTTGGATTTATTTCTTATGTACTAGGATGAAGAAAAGTTTTAAAAAATTATATTATTTTTTATTAAATTGAGCTAATACGCCGGTATTACTACATGTTTGACCAGACGGAACAATTTTACCAATGAGTGTGACAAACCAAAACATCTCTGTGTTCCAGCCTGTTCCGGCTCATTCCGAGCACTGTTTATGAGTATATTCCAGACAACTGGACTTTCCAGATAACCAACTATCCCTATATACCAAGCTTGCCAGATAGAAGGTTCGATACTGTAGTAACTAGGGTTACCTAAAGAAGTACTTATTTTTTTAATATTTAATTATTAAGTATTTAATTTTAAATTTGTTTTTAGTCATACAATGACCTTGATATTTCTCTATCAAGTGACAAGTATTTTTAATGTAACTACAGAGATAGAATATACATATATACATATATATATATATATATATATATATATATATATATATATATATATATTAAAAGAAAAAGTTTTCAGACGAAGTTACTAAAAAACTGCAAAGATATCACAAAAATCATCAGATATATACCTGTATTTTCATTTTCCTGAGGCATTGAGAAGGAGCGAGCCATTTGTGTTGGGCTACTTGGAAAATCCACTGACTCAACCTTATAGGAGCCAAGAGGTGGTAAATCAAAGTCCAAACCTCCAATATCATTTCCATAATCTGGGCTTTTACTCCTAATTAACACTGAAAATAAGTAAAAGTCATGACGAAATCTTTTACAATATAAAAATAATTACCTAAAGAAGTTAATAAATTATGAAAACAAAATACTATATTTATAAAACTCGAGAATGTTTCACAGGTAACTGTAATGGCATGGTTACTATTTCAGCTGGCAATATTAGTTTTCATGAGTATACAAGCCGTAATGAAACAGGAATTATTAGGGTAACTTTTCAGAATTCCAAACATTCAGGGCATACAGAATTTTGGTACATTATTTGGAAACGATAAATAAATAAATATGTACGACATTGAAATTAACATATAATATAATAAAATGGTAATTTAATTCATAATGTTAAAAGGACACATAAAGCCGAGTTCCAAATATACTCAAATGAACAAAACAAAGACTTTTTTCATTAAAACCACAGAAATTGTTTTACCTGGTAATGTATGAGGCCTTTGAGGAGAAATAGGTCCATTACAAACGGAGGGTTCCCTACTTTCTAGACTAGAATTTGCAACAGGAGAGTTGATAGATTTTACTTCCTTAAAATTGTCAATATCCCCAGTATCGCTGTACTGAGCCTGTAAAACAAAAAATCTTTCCGTAACTCACTTGAGGGAGCTCAAATTTCCATATGTATCTTCTTATTTGAAATAAAAAAGTCAGCATCTCAAATGCTGCCATAAAACAAAACCGAAGTCAATGATAAATCTTTGTTACTTATTGAAATAGTCACACCACAGGATGAAGCTTTTTTGCACCTATGCTATAAATAATTCCATTTCAAATTTAATGGAAATTATTCCACAAATTAAATAACAAATCAGAAATCCCCAAAACTCAAGAACATCTATAAATTACAAATACCTGATCATCACTAACTGGACTTTCTAACGCAGGCAGAAATATTTCTGGGGAAACTGATGATTCACTTTGGTCGATATTTTCATTTTCTTCATCTCCAGAATCTTCACTTTTGGCACTAGAAGTTTAAAAAGCAGTTGAGGGAGCGGTTACTAAATTTCCAGTACCATCAAAACCTTTTAAAATATTCAATAAATATCGAATTCGCACAATGTAAAATTTGCTGACCTCATTCTGATAATCGTTTGAAATATAGGAGGCTAAATCTTTGTAGTATTACAAATCTGATAAAACATTGCCAATGCTTTTTTAACGATCACACATGAACTCTTCCAAAAAATGGTTTCAGTAAATAACATACGTCATATTGAAAGATCCAACCGTCTTCACCGAGTTCCGTAAAAGTACTATCTGATTAGACTAAATACACTCGTTTCGTACAGTATTGAAATGTGACATCATAAAAACAAATTTAAAACAACAATAACTGGTAAATAATGAAAATAATCGATGAAGTTTCCTCACAACGAAAGCTATTTAGGTTACAGTAAAGCAGAAGTTACAGGTATAAATATGTTCTCGTTTAGGAATGCAGGTTCAATCGAACCTTTGATTTCACTGTAACGCAATAAACGTAAACGCGTCTTGACAGTTAGCTGAGAATATGCTGGAAGACAATGGGGCTATGTTTATGACGGATTTTCATTATCCTACTTTCGTGTTTCATTTCTTTTTCTTACACCCCAATCCGATTGACGATCGAATGCGCGAATTTCGTGAATTGGGTGCAAGGATTTTGAAGTAAATTCGATATTTGATGTTTCTAAGCGTATTTCCATAATTTGTATCATTAATGTCCCTTTAACAAAAGAAATATTGCTTGTTTTGTACTAGAAGTATATAACTCGTACATAGTGTGTCAATTTATTAGCCTTCATAGAAAAAATCTATTTCTCACAAGTACCAGTATTGCCAGCCCATGAAATCCGATATTCAAGTTAAGAGAAAATTGAAAGAATGGATAAAGTGGGTGGTAGTTTGGAAAATGAAACTGAAGACCAAATCCTCGCCAGAGCGTTGGAAGAAAGTCTCAGGTAATGTGGATAAGTTTTGATGTCAAAAATTGACATGTATGTTTTGAGAAATCTAAGTGTGTTTTCTTGCAATTAGGCACTTTAACGAGGTTGAACTGCCACGACTTAGTCAGATGACAAGCAAGGGTGAGGTGTTCCAAAAAGACAATGAAGATGAAGAGATTGGTGGTATGGATGATTGGGATTGTTGGGAGGAATGGGACGGCGAACAGCTTGAAAATGTTGCTAAAATTGAACAATCGTTAATGAATGATGGGCATTTTAAACAAGAAAAATCTTCAACTAAGAAGAACCAAGATTCAGCTGGGTTGATGAATAAATATTTTTATCAAGAGGTTAAACCCAAACAAACAAATATATCTGTTGGTGAAGTGGGAAATGATGGGGCTGATGGATTTGACAAGGAAGCTGGAAGACTTTGGATCTATCCCTGCAACTTTCCTGTTAGAAAATATCAATTGGATATTGTTCATTCGTCTTTATTCGATAACACTCTTGTTAGCTTACCAACAGGTAAGTGTTGCCCTATTGTATGTGGTTGATTAACGTATGCAACATTACAGTAACTATTTAAACGAAGTGTTGTTTTATCTAATTAATTGCACTTGAATGGTTGTTACCTGTATGTTTTTTCAACCACTAGACAAATTTGTATCAAATAAAAATTCTTGTATTATGTTAAATGACTGTTGAGTCTACTTAATATTCAGTAAAATATGTAATGTTTGTTCTGTTTTTGCTGACATATGTGTCATGTAATATTCTGACTCAACTAAGATAAATGCCTACTTTTTCTTAAAATTCATAGAAAATTCAAATTTTGTTAACTTAGAGATGATATGAATCTTGGTTTCGAGAAAAATTTGCCATTGCTCTGAGAAATCATATTTATCTTTATTTTTCCATTGTGAAATGGCTATGATTCATCACGAATTGGTGAAACAAAACCAATTTTTCCTTGGTTTTAGTTGTTTCTAATTATACTCTTTAAGTAAACAATAATCTAGTAAAAATCAAAGCCTAAATAATTTTTGTAACTGTAAATTAAGAACATTTGATGATTCAAATTCAATTTTATTCACTTTTTTTTAAATAATCCATGAACTACAAAAATTAGAGTGAATTTTCTGCTGAAAATTGAGTAAACATCTGTTCATCTTCAAAATATTTTTTATTTTTATCTTGTGTTGTTATATTATAATTAAATTTGTGGGTGTTTTATGTAGTCTAAAAATTTAAATCAAATACAAAATTAGACAAATATTCTAATCACAGCATTTTCTACAGTAATACACGATAGCTTATAAAGAAACATATTTTCCCATAATCATGTGGGTCGTATTTGCAATGATAATTTTTTTTCACTTCAAACATTTCTCTAGTTTCTAGTATACTAAAGTCAACAGGACTTCTGTGAAACCTTTGCTCAAATCAAAGTTTTTCAGTCCAACAAAATTCAGAAAAGAAAGAAGTTATACTGTATGATCACTTTTCAAGAAAGAAATTCAGTGATATTCAATCAAAGGTTTTTGCGGCAGTGATGTTCATTGCTCATGGCAGTACAGTTATCACCAAAAGTTGCTATGAGCATTCAAATTCAGTTATAGTCATTAAATGTCTATTTATCAAGTAATAATAATTAAAATTCTGTTATTTAAAAAAGTTCTTTTGCAGTGATAAAGTTGTTTCCACCCATTAAGCCTTAAATTACCTTGACCTATGCTTGATGATAAGTATTTTCTGCAGGACTTGGCAAGACCTTCATAGCTGCAGTTGTTATGTACAACTTCTATCGTTGGTTTCCGATGGGAAAAATAATATTCATGGCTCCTACTCGTCCGCTTGTTGCACAGCAGGTGCATGCTTGTTATGACATAGTGGGAATACCTAAAGAAGACACCCTGGAACTTACTGGTATGAACAATCATATATAGATATGTATATGGAATTTCACTTGTGAATTTCCAGTTTCATTGGATTGGCAAGAACATTTATTTATTTATTCAGTTTCAAAAACAGCACAGAGGCCCCAGTACATTGAAACATATAACTGTAACAAATAATATAACATTTGAACTATATTCAAAATATCTTTCTCCAATTTTACTGTTTCTACTGGATAAAACCTTTGAATAAGCTTTTATCTTAACCTGATTTGTAATCATCATATCACTCTCAATTCATTACTGTCAAGATAATGAAGGTAACACCTGTAGACATGAAACATCAGATTTGTATTTCATAATAAGAATTATTATAATCATTTAATGTAAAAACAGCAACCGTTCAGCTGTAATACATATCTTGTTTACTTGAATGCTGTATGGCCACATATCTAAAATTGATTGTCATTGTTGTCACTCTTATTTTGCCATTCTTTGGCTAGAAGAGTATTTCAAATTCGTTATGTCCATTATCATTATTTTAAGGTATTTAACTGACATGTATCTATTAAACAATACAGTATGTTGTTGAATATCACTTCTCAGCTGAAATATTTTAAGGAAAGAAAAGTTGATGATAAATCATGATTGTACATATGTATAGTTTATTTGATAAACAGCATTCTTATTACTATATTTTTTTGAATTTTGTAGAAGATTTTTTCAGGAAAAGAGTATTTTGGTTCACCAAAGCATTTAGGAAGGGTCATGTCATGTATCATTTCTAGTTGTGATTAAGTCTGTATCAGGCAACATTTAAAGAAAATATTATGGCATGATAACAGTTAAATATAATGCTTTAGATAAACTTAATTCATTAAAGTAAATAGGGATAATCTAAAATATAAATTATGGATCATTTCACGTGAAACCACCTAATTTGGAAGTATTGGTGTGCCCTTACACCTCACAATTTTTTTTTTAATTTTCCTATGTAGGTACCCATGAGTTATGCTTGTGTAATTTTTTCAAATTTTTTTGTCCATAAATGGCTTTGTTACGCCATTTTAAAACATGGCATTTCACGCTTTTAGCATTCGCGGCAGTCAGACAAGATTTATCTATATTAGCTGTAACTTTCTTATTTTTTAAGCAATGTAGTTGAATTTGGTGTCAAATTAAAAGTAATTTTCTGTACTTCAAAATCAGATTTACAAAATATTAATGACACCTATTTATAATATTTTTTTTATTTTTCTCACACTTTTAGTAAATAAGGTGTAACTTGGTAACCACAACTAACACAGTTTTCATATTTTTACCATAGCATAAGCCCATCATAAGCTTACTTCAAAGTAAAAATATGATACTGGCATATGGCCTGAAGATTTTTTAGATGTTGTTATGGTACCACTGGAGAAAAAGAACAATGCAAAAAGTTGTATTACAGAACTATTAGTTTAATTTCTCAAACAGCTAAAGTTCTGACCAGAATAATAACCAAAAGAATTGAAGGTAAAATAAAAAAGGAGCTGCAAGATAATCAGTTTGGTTTCAGAAGAGGAAGAGGGACAAGAGATGCTATAGGATGTTTGAGGATGATGATAGAAAGAGCACTAGAAGTCAATAAGGATATGTACTTTTGTTTTGTAGATTGGGAGAAAGCTTTTGACTGAGTGAAATGGGATAAAATGTTGGGTATTTTAAATAAAATAGGGATAGATTGGAAAGGTAAAAGATTGCTTAAAAACTTTTACTTACAAGGAGAGGCTACAACCTTCGGGTCACGGATTTTGATGTAACGTGACAAGGCGATTCTACATATACTTAAGGAGGCCCACGTCTAGGGGGGGTTTTTGTGAATAGGCCATTGGGTTCGAGAAATCAGTGTCGAAAATATGCAAAAACATCATATGCAACTTAATAAGCTTCATTGTCAAATTGTTGATAAGAAAGGGAATGGCTGAGTGGATACCATGCCTAGCTCTTACAGCGTAGATCTGGGTTCGATCCCAATTGTTTTTTTTTCAAATTATCTAAGCGTCATTTTAAAAGTAATATTCTCTGGTAGAAATACTCTGTATAATTTTTATTTGGAGGTAATGAATGCAGATACATATAATAATGGACAGTTTAAATTCTTTATTAATGACTCCACAGTTAACTTGCGTGTTTTTTTCACGTTAACGTATGCAAAATATTCAAGAAAATTCACAATACTCATTATTTTCTCTTCCAATCGCTGCCGCCAAGGCAAGGCTAATATTATCAATAATATATAATTAATATAACAACCATTCTTGCACAACAGCACATTGACTGCAATATTTAAAATACCTATTATTATATGTTTCTGCGTTCATTACCTCTAAATAAAAATAATACAGCGTATTTTTACTGGAGAATATTACTTTTTAAATAACGCTTGCATAATTTGAAAAAAAAAGCTAAAACATGTTGGTATTGAACCTATGCTCACGCTGTAGGATCTAGGCATGCTATCCCCTCAGCCATTCCACTTCTTACCAACAAATAGACAATGAAGCCTATTAAGTTGCATACGATGTTTTTGCATATTTTCGATGCTGATTTCTCAAACTCAAGGGCTCATTCACAAAAACTCTGAGACATGGATCTCCTTATTTTTTATGTAGAATCGCCTTGTCGCGTTTCCTCAAAATCCGTGACCCGAAGGTTGTAGCCTCTCCTGTTAGATCAAAAAATTAGAATCAGAGTTGAAGGAGAAGAAACAGAAAGTACTTCAATAGGGAGGGGAGTGAGCCAGGGATGTCCTATTTCACCAGCGACATTTAATATTTATGCAGAAACAATAACAGAAGAAGCATTGATGGAAGAGAAAGGATTTAAGATAGGAGATGAAAGTATTACCACCATTAAATACGCAGATGATCAGGGATTAATAGCAGAAGATGAGAAAGAACTTCAGAGGATGACAGACAGACTAGTGGAGGTTGGCCAACAATATGGAATGAAGATCAATGCTGGAAAAACAAAAGTGATGGTGGTTTCAAAGGAACATCAAAAATTAAATATAATGGTAAATGGCCAAAAATTGGAACAGGTAAGTACTTTCAAATATCTTGGCATTATTTTAGCGCAGGATGGAAGTAGTACACAGGACATCAGAAATAGGATTGCAATGGCAAAAGCAACATTTAACGAGAAGAAGGAGCTTCTCACAAGCAAGAAAATAAATTTAGAAACAAGGAAGAAATTAGCAAAATGCTATATATGGAGTATAGCTCTTTATGGTGCAGAGACGTGGACGGTAAGGAGAAAGGAGGAAAATTATTTAGAAAGTTTTGAGATGTGGGTATGGAGAAGGATGATGAAATTGAAATAGACAGAGAGAAAGAGAAATGAAGAAGTATTAGAAATGGTTGGAGAAGAAAGGAAGCTAATAAAGACAATTAGGAAAAGAAAAGCAAATTGGATAGTGCACATATTGAGAAGACATTGTTTACAAAAGACAATCTTAGAAGGCAAAATTAGCAGAGGAAGAGGGAGAGAAAGAATAGGAATATTAGAGAATTTAAAGCTGGAATATAGTACTTATAGAGGCTTCTTGGAAGAGAGAGAAATGGAGGCAGCGATTCAGCTGAAAGCTGTCTTTGGATGGCAGCATGATGATGATATGCAATAATGATGCATATGTTCAACTAGTTTTTTCTTCTGCAACTCTTTTTGTCTCGTACATAATCATTTTGATCGATACAGCACAATCTAATTTCCTCTGTTCTATTATCCATTTTTTCACTTCCTCCTCTAGTTGTAACCATTTAGGACCAAACTTACGAAGACTTTGTTTCTCTTTTCTTTTCAACTTCAGTTTTTTCCTCCTGTTTTTTCCATTCGCGGATCATTTTTCTGTGAGACATGGACTGAACTGACATTCTGCTGCTCAGTTTCCATCCATTTTTGCATATTGAATCATCTGAAGCTTATAGATAATAGTATAGGCATTTCTTTTCACTCTTGTGGCCATTGTGATCTCAACACAGGTAACGGTATTTATTCTAGATATTTATAAAATGTTTATGACATTATCAGAATTCTAATGTTGTATGGCATTAATTGTGCTATTCAATGGGTGCAGCAGAAATTAAAGCATTGCAAATGCACCTAAATTGTAATCACTGTGAGTGGACATGTAATAAAGTGCAATAATGAAAATGCATTGTCGAAATTCACGTTGCATAAGGTTTTACTCTATATATTAGCAATTTTTCACCATTAATTATAATTATTATTAATGTACATTTTAATGATTTTGTGATAATTACTGCTAATTATTCCATTTTGGAGATGAGTGGGTTCGTGCGTGTCAATACTAAATACAGTTATAATCTTACCTTCAGTCTATAAGACCCAGGCTGATTTTGGGAGTAATTTTTCTGGAAAAAAATGTGACTTATAAACCAAAAGATGCAGTAATAACCAGCTTTATGTTTTCATCTGATCTATTTTATTTTTAAATTCTTGAGTGAAAGATTATGTAGTAAACTAGGATATCCTCCCCTGACACCTTTGGCATCCAACCCTGGGCTGTGCTTCATGGTTTTTCATGACATGTTGGCCATGTGGGCTCACCTGTTGGCTTTGCCTCCAGACTCCCTCCCGTGACAATCATTTGACAAAGTCAATTATAACAACTATCAATACATGGTTATTGGTATTTGTGCATATTCACCACCGCTCCTAAATGATGCAATTCTCATCCCTTTATCCCCGTCCCTCTATTCCAATGAGGATACTTGCACGTTTACTTCCCCTCCATCCCTGAGGGCTAGGGAAGGAGAAAACATTTATAGTAGATAGAGTGATATTAATACAAGGAATGCCGAAAATTTTTTGTTTTGTTGAATAGAATTTTAATGTACAAAATGTTGCATTTAAATGTGATTTTTAAATTAATTTTATTTCTTTGTTATCTTATCAAATCTCTTTTGCTACATAACTCCTATTTTTTAAAGGCTCTAAAAGTGCATCAGAAAGAGCCAAAGCGTGGAGAGAGAAACGTGTGTTCTTTGCCACTCCCCAAGTTGCAGCCAATGATCTTGCTACTGGTGCTTGTCCTGGTGATCTTGTGCGCTGTGTTGTGGTGGATGAAGCTCATCGTGCTGCCGGTAATCATGCAATCTGCCAAGCAGTCCGAGGACTGCTGCGCCTGCGTGAGCAATCCCCAGGGACTCGATTTCGTATTCTTGCTCTTTCTGCAACACCAGGAAAGAATGTGGATTCTGTGGCAAAAGTGAGGGAGAAATTGTTCAGCAAATAATAATATTTAGGCATAGAATAACAGGAGTTTAAATATAAATACTCACAAATCTTCTTTTTAATGCTTAGAAAAAAATGCTTCTCAGTAATTGATGGTTTCAAATATAGATTTTTTAAATGTTTAATTTTGAAAAACAAAAATTTTCAGCGTAAATTTTATTTTCATGATCAAGGTTTTGTTGTAAGAGGTTTGCACTAAAATTGCAATTCAGTTTTCTAGTACAAACATACCTCTACGTGGCAGATAGGTTTCTGAAAATTTCTCACAAAATGGAATCATTATGTCAATGAGGATAAGTTTCACGGAAATGGAAACTAGTGTAATATTAATAAAAGTATGCCCCTAATCTGAAAAAAACAGCTTCTTGTCAGCTTCCCTCCATCAACGCCAGATGCAAATTTTTTAAATAACTTATCAGTAGGGAATAATTTTGAAACGAGAAAAAAGTCTGCTATGACCGGGAATCAAACCCGGGTCTTCCACTTGCCGGGCGGATATTCTACCACTGAACTATCTTAGCAGAACAATTTTCTCGTTTCTTAATGTGGATGTTTTCTTGGTTGGGACGGAACTAGCCAAGCTAGTATCAAACTGCCCCAACGGTTGTCCTCAAAGAGATACAACGAAGAAAACTCCTCCCGGGTTCGATTCCCGTTCATAGCAGACTTTTTTCTCGTTTCAAAATTATTCCCAACATTACAGCTTATGCCTGTCTGTATAGGATCTTTAGATCGCTTTATTCCATCAACTTATCAGTAATTTACCAATGGGATAGAAAACTCAAAACTTCGTTATATTCAGGCAAAAATATAAATATTTCCTGTATGAATGAAATCCTAAATAAATCAGCGAGGAAATTTTATTTGGAAATTCACCTTTCTTTAGAAATAATAGCACCAAAGTAAGTGTAGATCGAGTGATAGAAACAGTGTGCCACCCTAGGGGGTTTCTTTTATAGCATGAGTGTGCCACATCCTGGCCCAAAATGGAGATCCATAGATGATTTTACTAAAATCTACCAGCCTGTAAAAAATGGAATTTCTAATACATCTATGGTTAGGTCGCCTTTGTTTTTTGAACACCTTGTAAGCGCAGACCTGCTTTGCGATATAAGGAATCCGCTTAAGATGGGGTCGCATCAAGGGAGATATGACTGTACTCTTCATTCATCTGTATTAAAAGAAAAAATATGAAACCATTGACATTGTCGGGATTGTGTTAGTTATTTATCATTTACTTTAATTAAGATGTTTTAGTGTTTGATGTTTGTGAATGCCAATATGTAATTATTTTGGTAATAACCATTTCTTTTTTTTTTGCATTGTTTAGGTTGTATCAACGCTTCGAATATCAAAATTAGAACTTCGTGATGAGCAATCTCCTGATGTCGCACCACATACTCATCAACGCAATGCGGAGACTGTTGTAGTACCTCTTGGGCCACAACTTTTAGAAACTCGTGATAAGTTTCTTGCTGTAAGCAATTTGTTTTAGACTTAAATTTGATCCCAGCTCTATTTATGGTATTCTTAGTTCCTTTTTGCTTTAGTATCACAAACATTGCTTTTGAAAATGCAAAAGTAATGTGATCTATTAATTACTTCCTTGATAAAAATTATTTTTCAAATATGTATTAAGAAAAAAATTCTAGTTATGAACATATTTCTGATTTTTTTGTAATTGTTTTTTACAGATAATGGATCCATATTTGGACAGACTAATAAATAAAAGACTTCTTTATTGTGGGCAAAAATCCAGGCTTAATAAGTTTCAGGTTTGTAGTATGTAAATTCTAAAATAAAGTGTACTTATATATGTATGTTGATTATTTGTTGATGATTAAGGAAACTCTTGAAGCCATAGGATGGGTATGTGAATCAGATACACATTTCAAGTAAGAAGGTGCCATCCGTAGTGCATCCATTCATTATATGGAATGTTAAAATCTACAGTTGTTAAATTGTCACTGAAGGTCTTCTTTATAGCTGATTTGGTTTACCTAACTGTTTTATGGCTTTAGCAGTTGCTTTAATTATCTGGTGAATAAGGTTAGCTGAATAATTCATTTTTGAATGAATTATTAATGCTGAAATAATTACTACTGACTGTATTATGCTGCTAATAAATGTTTCAAGAAAGATTTTCTATTTGATTTTTTCATAAAAGCTTTCATGTATTTAGATTCTATTGTCAGCAGTTACTGTAGGCACACTTCAAAATATAATATCTCACAAAGTAAATTTGTAGGATTACAGTATGATGTAAATTTTTATTATAGCCTGATTCCTTCTTAATGCTTGCTTGGGAAATATTTATCATGAAGGTGCATTTCTTACAGCTTAAATGCATTGTTTCTTTCAGATTCTTCAAGCAAGAGCAAATTTCCGAAGCAATCCTCCTCCAGGAATGGATTACAGCCAAAAGGGTCTTGCTGAGGGAGACTTTGCCATTTGCATCACCCTGACCCATGCCCTTGGACTGCTTTTAACTCATGGACAACGAACATTCATGAGTTTCATTCAAGGTATTTTACTTATCACCAGACATACCCATTATGTGATGAGTTAATCAAAGACATTAAGGTATCATATCAATCACTAAGGTCTTCAGATATACAGGCATCAGTCTTCATTCTTTTTATTCCATATCACTTAACTGTCAAATCCATTCTTTTTTGTTATTTTCAGAATCATAAAGAAAAGGGCTAATAAATTTCTATAAAAATGTTCATCAAGTTACTATTATCAAATTAGTTTGATTTGATTTTATTTTCTTTGACATGAATCCAGGAATTATTAATGGAGACCGTGGTACTCAAGTGGTGAGAAGTAGACTGGCAAACAATATTCCTTTACTCTCTTTGCTCTCGGAGCTCAAAGACAGGCTTGGAGCTGCCAATTCTATGCCGCAACCTGCACCTGATGTTTCACTGTCTGAGGTGAATTAGTGATTTAAAATATCTTTACTGATAATATACCTTCTTGCTTAAAAGTTTCCAGTCAGATAGTTTATTTTTTATCAGCTTTCTGTGAAAATTTACCCCTCACTGAAACTTAACTTTTACTTTTAAAAAGAAGATATATGTGATGATCAATAATATTTTAGGTCAATCTCACTAATCATTTTGACGTTACTATCACATTAACGTTAGGATAGAGTTGATATTTATAAAAGATGATTTCAAGATTATGTGCATTTTTGAAAGACTATACCTATGTGTTCTGTGTAATTTTTTAGGGAATGGCTAGGGCTATAGAAACGGAAAATACTAACAACCCTTTCATCACTAGCCATCCTAAAATGGATCGCCTGAAAGAGATTGTTATTGAACACTTTGAGAAACACCGAAATAATGAGGAATCTACGCGTGTGATGGTATTCTGTGAGGTAAAAAGGCATAATCATTTTATTTCAGTATATATTGATGCTTTTTTATTGTTCATTAAATGAAATTATACTATATGCTATCCTTTAAAGTGCATTTAAAATCTGATTGCATTACAAAACACTCAAGAAAGTTGAATGAAATATATGATATGCTATATAAATTGGACTCTTAAGATGGACCATGATTTAGAAATATAAATCATTTTTAATAAATTTATCATTGCAAAGAAGCTATTAATGTCCAACAAAGCTTTAAATGCCCTTATATACCAAGAAAAAATATTTCATTCATCCTTGAGTGCTAAGGCTCTTGTATAAGTTTGTTTTGTTCAAATATAACATCTTCAATACTACCATGTAAATCATTGTTTTTTCTTTTTATATGAAACAATTTCATTGTGTATATACTCATCTGCTTTTTGTCTATCATATCTATTTGACAGTTAAGGCAAAATGAACAAAATCTTTTGCAAATGATACAGCTAACTTTTACTGGCAAGTTTTATAAGCTAATATATATAAATTTTTAATATTATTCATCAAGATATTTTTTTGCACTGATAATAAGTGTAAAGTTTGTATGCTATTGATAGACTTAATGCCATCATCCATTTTATCGAGCAGTATAGAGACCCTGTTGTAGAGATTTGCAACATGCTCATGTGCCACTGGCCTCTGGTGAAACCAATGAGTTTTGTTGGCCAAGCATCATCTTCAGCTCATGCTGATCCAAACATGGCTGGGACATCTAAAGGTACCAAAGGATTCACTCAGAAGCAGCAATTGAAGGTAACCTATATTTATTTCCAGTAAAAATTCATTTCAAAGTGATAGAAAGCATATTAACATCTCCTTTTTTCTTTTTTACTTTTTATGACCCTTTCATACTTTTACTTAAGTTTATCAAAGTATGTTTATACTGATGCTCCCCAACTTATGGATGGGTTACGTTCCTGAAATCCATTCGTAGTACAAGCTAGTGTACGGGTATTGAAAGTTACGGAAATATTTCCTTTCATATCCTATCCTTTTCTATGCATTTGGCATTTTTTGTACATAAATAAGAAGGAATCGGTTATTTTAGTTGAAGAAAATTCCATAGCAATGCCACAAGGTGCTTTCATCTAGTGAACATCCCAACTACATGTAGAAACAAGTTATAAGCCTGTAAATTTTATGGAATATAACGGAAATATCCGAGTGATTATGAAGTTAGGTTTGCATCACATTTTTGTCAGTAGTTGCTCTGCTCTGCTTGCATAAAAGTGGTTGAATGCTACCTTCCTTCATGTTTGTTTTCTCAAAATGAATGAAAGATCATTGATAAAGATAGTTCCTATGCGGTTATTGTAATATATACAATACAAGGGATAAATATTATGTAAAATGTCTAAAAGCTCAAAAAACTTTCCGTAGGACATTCGAAAATACTTGAAGGATTTCTAATCATCTCTCAATAGATCTGGAAAAAGATACTGGTTCCTTTTGGAACAAATCTCATGCACCCCAAAATCTAGAAGAACTTATTTTTTAATTCATAGCATGCCAAATTCAGAGTGATAATCTCCTTGTCTGAACTATCTATGATGACTGAAAAATCCAAATGGTCCGATGTGTTCTGTTCTGATCCTATTAATGGGTGAACATACACCCAATCCAATCTGATCCGAACTAGTGGGCATCCTGCTTAATGCTTTCTTCCGAACATGATGCCAAGTAGTTCCCAAACACCGCTCACTTATGTTATGCACTTATGGAATATTTCCGAGTGTCAACATGTTTTAAAATTCTTGGGAATTAAATCTATAAAGTTGGAAATCTGTAAGTCAGGCATCCATAAGTCGGTAGCATCAGTGTATAGCAAAACCCTGATTTAATATCTGCATTTTGTGTTAACCCACATTTATTGTTCTCGTATAATTTTTTGTTATATATTGTTCCCTCAAAGTTGTTTTTATGTTTGATACTCCGTTAAAAGTTTTATAAAGTTTTTAAAAGCAATTATGGAAATTTTATCTTTTGAGATCCTTATTTGCATGCTCTTTTTTCCATGACGAAAAAATGGCATACTTTAAGAGGGTTATTAATTTATAGGTGAGATTAGCCTTGTTAGATATCTTTTATATTTAGATTATTGCTGAAAAACTGCTGCAATAAACCTAGCAGTAGCATGGTTTATCTGTGCATAGCATCCATTTATCAAAAACCGTTATTAAACATTACTAACCCTTTCCCTGGCAGAGTATTTTAATGCTCTGCAATTTTAATGCAAGGTTTTACTGATAATTTCATGTAAGTCAACCATTTGAGATATCATATTGAAAATTTTCCTACATCCATTCATTAGGTAGCAGTAAAACAAAAATCAGGCTCTTGAAAAATGTCAAAAGTCAAAATTGTCATGCGAAAAGTGTGCTCTGTCAATGACGACAGAACACATCATAGCCAGGGAAAGGGTTAAAGTTATTGAACCAGAGATTCATTTCACTGTAAGTTTTAAAAAGTATTAATGTGCAATTTTAGGCAGTCCGTGGCTTTCGAGATGGTGGATACAATGTCCTTGTGTCTACATGTGTTGGGGAGGAAGGTTTAGACATTGGTGAGGTTGACCTCATTGTATGCTATGACGCACCTCATTCTTCTCCATTGAGGTTGGTACAAAGAATGGGACGTACAGGAAGGAAGAGGGAGGGTCGAGTTGTGACACTTGTCACCCAAGATTGGGAAGAACAGGTAAGCTGAATGTTGAGCTTCTTTTCTTTATAGTAATTTTCCCTATGGCTGTTTTCAATATGGTGAACACAGCGTATAATTTTAATTTATTTAATTACTGTAAAATAGAATTAAACATTATTTTAAATTTAAGGAATATTTTCCTCTTGCATAAGACATTTGAATATTAAATTTAAAGTCTCTGTTGGAGTAAATATTTATATTTTTGTGTTTGCTTGTATTTATGTATTTAGACATGCATTCCGCATAATCTTCTATTTTAAATTATTCAACTTATCCAGAAAAGAAAACATTTTGTATTTAAATACTTGAATGTAATTTATTTTAAATGCAGAAACACAAAATGGGTCTTCGTCAGAAAAGCACTATTGTGAAGTCTCTGATTACAAGCAAAGTATTGGCATCTTTTCTGTGTCGCAACAATCCTCGTGTTCTGCCTCCAGGTAAGAAGTGATGTTCATCCTTTCTTTTAATAGAAATCTTTGATTTACTGTATTGATCTGACTATAAGATGATACCCGTTTACAGAATGTAATTCTTAAGAAAAAAATGTTCTATTGACATAGCAAAGCAAATAAATGAAACAAGATTATTTCAGTTATTTTTTATTTAAATGTCTAGAAATTGTCATCACTATATGATAAATAGATAAATGTGTTTTAAATATGGTTGCCAGGCATCCCGATTTTTGCGGGATTGTCCCAATTTGATAAGGTGTTTCCTGCATCCTGACATATATTTCAGAAGTCCCTCTTTTTAAACAGAATTGTTCAACACTTAAAATTTTAATCGGAGCATGAATGCTACCAACCAGCAACTGCTAGGTTTGTAGTGGTACATACAGTGACTTCATCGCATGAACAATGCTTTCTGCTCAGAGTGTACTATATGTGCTTGGCCTGGTGGTCTATTTCCTTTGCTCCTAATGCAATTCCTTTCTATCTTGTGCGCATCTCACCCACCACTTGAAACTGGTTTTACTGTATGTGTGGAGTGCTAATATTATACAAGGTTATGTACCTTAAAGGGATCGTCATTGCATGCATTGTACATGTTGTTTGAATAAATTTGCTCCTGTTAATTAGATCAAAACCAGATGGTTTTGATATAATTTTGTCTTGAATTTGATTTCATATTAATGTCCCGACTTAATATTTCAAAAATGTGTACATGTCCCGATTTGTGATTTCAAAAATCTGGCAACCCTAGTTTTAAACCATGCTAGACTGGTCACTATTTTTTATATATTCATTTCTTTGTTTGTGAACATAAGATGACCCCAACCTAGAGTTAAAAAAAGGAAAAAATCTCTTGTAGTCAGGTAATATGGCAATTGGATTTTAATCGTGTAGTGTTATAAGTATCATTCTCTAATCATTGTTTTTATTTTTTCTGTGAATCATTACTTTGGAAATGCAAATAACTAACTAATTTCATGTATATCAACGAAGGAACTGATCCAAAATGTCACATGATGCCAATGGTTGTGCCAAAATTCAACGAAGAAGATGATAAGAAGGCAAAGAAAGGAAAAGGCAAGGCTGGAAAAACAAAGGACCAAAAAGTGAAGAAGAAAGGGAAGGGGAAAGTTAAAGCCGAAAATGTGGAAGATTTATGCAGTGATGATGAAGTCAATGAAAGTAAGGGATACAATATTTCATGAGTGTTTGTTTTTACTAAAAATGAAATGCTTCATTTCAATAATAGTAAGACTGTCAAAAAGCAAATGCATCTCTTAGCATTTACATACCTTTATATTCTTACAGTTTATTATGCTTGGATGAAATCACTGGATTTTTCCTACATGATTTTTCTTTATTAGCATCTCATTTATGAAATACTAGTGTAAGTGCCTGTTAAATTTCAACAGATTTAGTGAATCTACTACAGCACAACATAAAACACTGGTTCCTTAAAAATATGAATGTCACATTCTCAACAGTTAATAAATCTTAGCAAATAAATGTTAATTATATCATTATCATTATAATTGTATTATATTAAAAGTTGATTTAAGTCACACATCTAGTTTGTCAGACGGTAAGTAGACTTTGGTGAATTGAATGCAGTGAATATTATCATCTAAAACTCTTCTAAAAAATATACATTTGTTGATATGTAAACAAAACAAAAATGAAATTAAGCATAGCAAGGATGTTTATTTCCTATTTATAAGTATTGAACTCCCATTGGTGGCAACAATGCAATTACGTTGTCATATAATTTATAATTTCTCATTGTTAGAGCCATGAAAAATGGGCATTTTTAAGCTTCAAAATATGTTTTCGTGATATTTCGACATGGATTTGAATTCTCTCTTCAATCAAAACATACTGTGTACTTTCAGGCATATGATCATTTAAGTCCCAAGTTTTGAGCTCGATTGTAATTAATTTTAAAATGCAAATTAAAAATATGCTGCACTCGTTTCCATGTTATTCAAATGGAAAACTAAAAGAAAAAAATGTTTTAAAAATTAAACTGGTCAATTAAATCAGTTTACAAATCTTTTCACACCACTGTATGTATTCTTTATTGCATTTAATATGACACCTCCTACTTGTTTCTCCATTCTGTAGTTGTTGAGTTATAGAATTACACGCACACAAGCAAGCAAGAAACTGGCTTTTGTATACCATATTTTTCAAGCTATAAGATGCATCCTGATTCTTTAGAAGATTTTTCATGTAAAAGTTTTTTATTCACCAAAGCATTTAGGAATGGGGGCTATGTCATGCATCATTCCTAGCTGTGATTAAGTCCATATCTGGCAGCATTTGAAGAAAATATTATGGTGTGATAACAATTAAATATATTGTTTATATAAACTTAATTCATGAAAGTAAATAGTAACAATCTAAAACATAATTAATTCCTTCAAAACTAGTATAGCTAAATGTGCCCTGCATGCACTTGGCAGTCTTATTAATTAAGTTGTAGGAGTGTGCCACATACGTCACAAGTATAGACATCCATACATAGACATACCAAAATTACTTCCTTAAACTTGAGTGCAAGATGATATTTTAATTCTTAATAAATGGAATTCACATTTAATAAAGATGCGTACACTCAACTAGTCGTTTTTTTCTCAGCAACTATTTTTGGCTCGTACATAACCATTTTGATCGATACAGCAAAACTTTCTCTGTGCTACTATCTATTTTTTCACTTCCTCTAGTTTTGACCATTTAGGCCCAAGTTTACAAAGACTTTCTCTTTTCATGTCAACTTCACTTTTTTCTCTTGTTTTCTCCATTCACAAATCAGTTTTTCTGTGAGAAATTCACCGAAATGACGTTCTGCTGCTCAGTTTCCATACTTTATTGCTTATAGCTAATAGTTTAGACATATCTTTTTACTCTTGTTACTATAGTGATCCCAATACATGTAACAGTATTTATCCTAGATATTAATAAAATTTTTATGGCATCTATCAGATATCTAATGTTCCGTGGCATTAATCAAGATATTCAACAGGCTCATTAGGAATTTAACATAGTAACAAACATTGCAAACACCAAAATTGTAATTATTGTGAGCAGACAGTAATAAAGCGCAATCATGAAAATATATTATAAGAATTCATGTTGCATAAGGTTTTACTGTATATACAATTGTTCACTATTAATTATTAATAATGTATATTTTCAGGGGTGGATCAAGGGAGAATATCGGCCCGGGGGTTTTTATCTGAACTGGCCCTTATAGTTATATGATATTTTTATTTAAATATTTATATATACTCACAAACATTATTCACATAGGAATTAACATTATTTTATTGTTTTTCCATGTTGTGGCATAAATATTTCAACAAATTATTTTATACATTTTAAATGTTGCTACTTTTAGGGTAAATGTGAATAGCCCATCGGGGGCTGCCTGAATGCCTGATAGGTTGATCTGCCCCTGTAATGATTTTTCTGTGAATGACTGCCAATTATTCCATTTTGGGAATCAGTGGGTTCCTGAATGTCGCTACTGAATACAGTAATAAGCTTACTTTCAGTCGATAAGATACAGGCTGATTTTAGGAATCATTTTTCTGAGAAAAAAGTGAGTCTTCTAGCCCGAAAAATATGGTGTATTACATTAGATTTTTAAGGCCATTGTAGCTATTTATTTATATTGTCAATTTTACTTCACATATGAGTTGAGCTCAGTGATTTTTTATTGTTTTTTTATAAACCTAAATAGAATAATATTTTTCCATCTTTGAACATTTAATCCTTTAATTTGTTTTAAATTCCTCTTATATTCTTAGCATTTTAGTTTTCAATTGATTCATTGAGTTTAACTGACTTGTGACTGTTTTCGTTAAAGTTAAATTATTACCCATAGAACTACAAAATTCATTGAATGATTATTTCGCTCATTGTAATATGAAATCAACATTTACATTCTTAATAGGACTTGCAAGAAGGAATGAGGATGAGGAAAAAGGTGATGTAGATGCTGAAGAGACTGCTCCAAGTACAAGTAAGGGTAAAGGGAAAGGTAAAAATAGAAAGAGGGTAGTTAAGGCTTCAGTGTCCAAAAAGCCTGGAAAAGGGATTCAAGATTTCTTTAATAAACAAAAAGCCAATGCTTTTGAGCCTGTCACTGAAATTGAAGAACAATTTGAAGATGATGACTTTGTTGGTGGAGGAAAAATACAGTCAAAAGTCCACAATGAATTGAATGATGTGATGATAATAGATGAAGAGGTGACCTGTGTTTTTCAGGCAGCTATTTACAAAAAAGATGAACATGAGGGCAGTTCAGCATTTGTACTTCCACCAGATTTAAAGGATTTGGAGAATGCAGTGACTAGTATTTTTGGAGATTTTTGCTGTTCCTGTTTAAAAAGTGATTCTTCCTACAGATGTAGTGTCATAGCTTCTCATTTTCAAATAAAGCACACTGTTAGCAGTCTGACTCCTTTGAACAGTGTTGGATCTCTTGACTTCCTCACAGCAGAAGTCCTCCTCAATTTCAATGTTGCTGAGGAAGTAAAAAAGGTTGATGCATGGAAGCCGGATTCTTTCATATATTCTCCATTAGAAACAATTGATAGCTCACCATGCAAAAGTAACCTTAATTCGCCAACTAAGGGGAACCAGGATTTTTGTTTCTTATCAACTTCTGTTCAGAGTATATCACCTGTTGTTAAAAAGACAAAAGGTCTAAATGAAGCAACTCACATCAGGAAAAAAGCCGGTAATCTAGTAGAAAATATTACTGAAAAAGATGCAGATTACAAATTAGTTGAGCCAAAATCACTACTGAAATGCAAAAACAAACGGAGCACAAATGGCAACCCTAGCTATACTGGCAATCTTCCTGAGGAGAATTTATTGTTTAATGTGTTTGGTAAAAAAAGCAATAAAGTAAACACTGGTGTGGTTGGATTTGTTGATGATATCTGCAATGAGATTGATAAAATGGAAGAGCATATCCCTGTTTCAAGTAAAACTATTTTCACCAAGGAGAGGAATACTAATAAACTTGGATATATTGATGATGTCTCTGAGAAAACTCCTATTAAACATATAGTTCAGGATGTTACAAATCACAAAATTTCTTCCCCCGACATCAATGAAGTTAAGTCCATCCATGGCAGTCAAGAGAATACTCCCACTGACCAAGATATTTTAATGTGTAAGACAACTCCATCCGCTAGTCCTGTGATTGGAGCCAAAAAGCAACCCTTGTTTATGGCAAGTTCAACACCCAAAGTCCATCGTAAGAACCTCTTCCCTACTACTGCTTGTTTAACATCTCCAATAGTAGATAAATCTAAGAAACCTGCAGATGCAAATTTTGATCTATTCCCATATGATGTAGACTTCTCTGAAGATGAATTGTTTTCTCCCTCAAGTATTAAAGGCTTGTCGCCACAGGAGCAAATAGCTCCCCCAAATAAAATGGAAAATGTTTCACAGTCATCCTCATTAAAAGTTGTAGAACAAATAGAAAATGAAATTAATTATGAAATACCCAATTTTGATCTTGGCTGGGAAGATGAATTTAAGTCTGACACAGATGATGATAAGACATTTTTTGAACTGGACAACTATGTTGAAGAAATTGGGGACGATGCCAAATCAGCTCATGGTGGTGAAGCAGGTCATGGAATCATTTCATTGGACACCAAATCAGTAGGTGTTAGCCTGGAAAATCACAAAATCTATTCGTCAAAAGTTTCAAAAAATTTTATAACCAATCCTAGTTTAGATGATAAAGGTGAAGACTCTTCCAAAGGTTATGTTGAGAAATCTAGTGAAGTTATCACAAAAATTGCTGATCCATTTCCTCTACTCCAAGGCAAGCTTTTAAGGAGCAAAATGGGAAAAGAACTAGGGAACCAGTTCAATAGTCAATCCTTTACCGTGACACAAATGTTGGACCTGTTATCTGGACCAGAAATACCAACCAAAAGTTATAAAAGTCAGACAAAGGAAAGTGAAGTAATGGAAAGGAAAAATGAACCAACAAAACAAAATATAAGGAATGAATTTAATCCTAATATCCATATTAAAATGATTGAGGGAGGTCAAGTTAGGGGGCAGTGTACAAAAGACGAATCTGTTAAAAAGTGTTCTGATGTTAAAGAGCATGATCTTGTCTCGCCTGTTATAGACACTGAGATTGGCAATCCAAAGAACAATCACAGTAATGAAGGCCCCCCAGAGGAAGGAAATGATGAAACTACCGATAAAGAAATCAACTTCGATATAGGAGGTGAAGCGTTGCTAGATATTAGTGCTGACCTTTTTGCAGAAGATGACACAGAAGCTTGGCTTAGAGAGAGTGGGGAAGTTGAGGAGAAAGAGCAGGAGTCTGAGAAAGTGGAGTTGTCAAGTGTAAAGGAGATTCAAACAAAATCAGGAATCGCACAGGAATATTCTAAAAAGAATGAAGAATTATTGAGAAATATAGAGGATGGAGAGATGAAAATAAATGAATCTCTTAGAAAAAGTGACTTTGGTGTACATGCTGAAAATACCTCAAGACATGAAGGCGAAAATTTTGTCCAAAAGTCAAAAAATGCCCTACCTCTTGTTGCTGTTTCTGTCCTTGGAGGCTGGAATGCAGATGGTTGGCTGTCCAAAACTGTCCCTACAACTAAGAATAAACTAACTCTTGGCCAAAAGGATAACAAAAGACAGATTGAAACAAATTGCAGTGCCAAAGTTACCAGGCCATCTTTGTCTAATGATAAGGGCTCCAATGTTAACAAAGACACCAAAACAGAATGCATAGATAAAACAGCTTTTAATTCAAAGCCTAACAATAAGGGCATGAAAATTGATAAAGGTGACAGCTGGATTGATGAAATCACATCAGAGAGAAAGGTTGCAACATCAGTTGGGCTTGCTGAACCCCAAAGAGGAAAAATAACAAAAGATGCGGATGTATTGTGTAATGAACAACTGAGAAAAAAGACTAATGGTAACATATTAAATGTTTCATCTGAGCTGTCTGGTTTTGAGGGTGCTGAAATTTTCAATTTTGAGGAAGTTATCAATAAATTCACTAAAATAAGCGGCGGCCAAGAGTTGGAAAGTACAGAATGTAACTTAACACCTGGGCAGAAGAAAATTGTTAAAAAGTGCATCATCTCATCTGAATCCTCTGAGTTTGAGGACCAAAGTTTTAACTTTGAAAAAATCGTTGATCAGTACTCTACAGTATACAATGACTCAGAATCAAAAACATTAACACCTGAACGTGGTGCCCAAAAACAGTTTAATAAACAGCATTCAGAATGTCATAGGCAAAATCATACCGAGTCAAAGAAATTAGATGACAAAAAGTATAAACATCCAGAGCGTGAATGGATGAGTTTAGATGTGAAGCGGAAAAAGAATTTTTCCTCTGCTTCCAAGTTTAAAGAAGTCTTAGATGTTGTCAATCTGTCATCAGATAGCTGTGAGGAAGATAAGTTTGAAGATGTAAAACATACAAAATCACAAAGTGATACACAGAAAAGTAACAAGATTCAGGAGGAAGATGGGAATGAAATTAATGAGGATTGGAATGACTGGGAAGACTTGGAAGGTTTTGAGGACAACGAAAATAGTGATGACTTTGAAAGTTTAGGTGTCAAAAAAACCCAAAAAAGAACACCAGCAGCTAACAGTTCTAAAGAGATCTCCATCAGTTCAGAGGAGAAGCCACCTATCAGGGTAAGTTTCCTTGTCTCCTATTAATATTGTTTACATCTACATTTCCTTTGGTTAACTTATGATGCAATTTCTCAATTTTTTTAAATTCCATAATTGGGATAACATTTAGAAACCCCTTGATTACAATGATTACATGGAAATTCAAATATGTAATATGGCGTACCATCAGTTTTTTTAATTGCTTTGTTTGTTCAGTACCTAGGATTTGTGCACGACTGTAAAATTTTGCAGTATTTTAAATTAAACTGTTTAACCATTAGGTGTTGATATTTAACCAGTTGTGATTTATGGAGACATTGTTTGTCATTTTGAATTTATCTATAAGACAAGATCAGTAATTCACTCTTGAATTAAAACTCTTCCTTATAAACTGTTAATTATTACTGGAAATGAATTAGCGTTTCTCTGTGACTGCCTTCACATTGGTTAGTCAAGGCATGACAAGATTAAATTAACCCTCGAGTACTTATGCTGTAAATTGTGACATGAGTACTTGTGCTTAGTCGAATCAACCAATGTATTTTAAAGCTTAAGAAAGAATGATCAGAAGGCCAGAATATTCTTTAAAATTATTATTGATCCTAAAAATCTCTCAATACAAAATAAAAAACAGTTTAATTAATTTTAACTACTACTATTTACCCAAATCCAAGACGAGGCTTCGGTCCAAATTTCAGCTTTCAAAAATCGAGGGTCATCTTAAATTCGAGTACAAAGTGGTATACCGTTAATTCATCGCAAATTATTTTTATTATATTATTATTCATTCCAAATTATTTGCTCTTCTGCATCTTTAAATTTTCGATTCGGTACCCACGAAAGCATTTGACACGTTTAAAGCATAATCAAACTTAGCTACTAGAAGAATGAAGTTAGACACATATCTAAGTAACAAGATATGAATATTTAAAGTTGGTCCCGGTCAATCGGACCCATGCACGAGTACTCGAGGGTTAAGCAGATCTCTTTCACGCTGATTTGTCAGTTGGAGACAAGATGTCAGATAATGAAGATGTCTTTGAGCATCCACTATTGTGACGTGGAAATTGATTTAAGAATTGGAAGGGACACACATGATTGGAGAGCAGTGGACCGAAGTGAACCCTGCAAACATTTTCCACAATATTTTTAATTATAGTGCTTCATTTTTGGATTTTAAATACCCTTCCTTTACAAGTAGCACATATTTATTGTCCAAGTTTGACATTTCTGCATGAAAAGCTCAACCCAACACCACAAATTCTGACCCACCAACATGGAGATTTAACTGAAACTGACTAATGAAAATAGTGTGTGCTGTAATCTCAGGTGCCTTCCATGCCGGTTAGTCAAGACAAAACAGAATGTGCTTATGCAAGATGAGACAGCATTAAATATAGTAGAACCCATAGTCATGCATGAAGGGTTTCACTCTGATCAAATGAAACAAAGAGGTGACAAAATTCTCTTGTAGTGTCTGACACTGTCTTTAAGATTACAGAATTCTCTATTTTCATTAGTCAGTCTCAGTGTGAAAACCACCTAATCATATTCCATGCTGATGGTTATTTTTGTACACGATTAAAAATAATTGTATAGTTAGGAAAAAAACCATATATTTAATTAATTTTGTTCAAACTAATGCATCAAACTTATGTGCTAGGATTAATTTCAAACTACGTAGTTATAATCTCTTATATTAAGGAAGTATTAAAAAACTTCATTGCTGTCTTTGACTATTGCTTTGATAGTCTTATTAAGATATTTAGAGATTGCCTTTATTATCCATTCAAATTCCTCAATTGCCTTATATTTGAGAAACTACAGGTGAAATTGCTGCCCTCGCTCAGTATTAAGAAGCTAGCCTTACGATTTGTATTCATTTCTTTTAGCTGAGACGTGGTGGCCGTAGCCGGAGGCGTTGTGAGTTCCTTGAATCCCAGGCAGAGGAATCCTTTTTAGGAGCAGGTGTTAGAAAATTGTCAAGTGATGAAGACGATGACAATATAGGGCATAGCCAATACTATGACCCCAGCTTCATCAACGATGGTTTGCCCAACTCCCAGGAAGGAGGCGAAGTTGAGTAAGTCAGCATTGATGATTTCTCTGCCCCAAAGAAAATAATAAATGAATAAATATTGTGCTCTTTTTTTACTTTCTCCATATACGAAGTATAGAGAAAGTATTGTTTTCATGAAAAAAATCGAATTCGAGATTTCAACGGAAATACATGTTTTAAGGTCCCCTGAACACATTTTGACTATTTTCTTGATGATGTGTGTGTGTCCGTCTGTCTGTATGTGATAGATTTTTGTGGGTGCTCTAACTCAAAAACTATTAATCAGGTCAATGCAAAATTTTATATTTAACATTTTTATAAAAGTTAGAAGATCTGATTAGTTTTTGGTAAAAATTGGTCGACCGGAAGTGGGTGTTTACTCTTGTCACTTATCCATTATTTTGAAATATTTGCTTTAATATTTGATAAATGTAAAAATGTATTGGAATAAAAGTTGTAGGAAATTTCATTTTCTACAACCTTTGTTTGATATATATATATATTAGTTTGACTAGTCATAATTACAATATGTGCTGTCTTTTGTTGTCAATGGTCAATTTTAATTTTTGGTTACTGTAGTCAAGCATGGAATTCCAAAACCTGCTCTATTTTAAGAAAGTCTGCCATTTATTTTTATCAGCCACTTAATTTATCGTATTTTCTGTGTATAAGACACTTTTTGTCACAAAAATGTATCCTAAAATCATGCTGCATCTTATACAATGATGGTTTCAATGCTCATAAGATATTTCACTAAAAATTTAAATAGACACACTTTTCAAATTCTCAAGACACTTTTTGGTATTGATAAAGGTTTTCTATGAACTACATACAAATTCAAACACCTGCATTCATTCTGTAGAATTCATATTATTATTTATAATAATAAAGCGTTTTGGTGAATTATTTGTAAACGATCAGAAATATATTCATTCCGCGGGTTGCAAAGGACAGTATTACCGAAAATCTTGGAATATGCAACTTTTTATCTGAACATGCTGTGTGTGGAAAGCGACGGAAAATTGCAACGACTTTCGAGCCAAAAGTAACACTACCGAAATGTTTCTCACAATATAATTATCATAATCCTTATTATAATATGCTAGCATCTGTATTTATGGCCAGAAAGAGAGGAGAGTGGAGGGGATGGAGGAGAGAGGATTGCATCAGAAAGGAGGGGTGGGGAAGGCGTGTGCATTTGGTGGCAAGATAGGAGAGTGGAGGGGAACAGAGGGGAGAGGATTGCGTCAGAGAAGAGGGGCAGGGAAGACGCATGCATCTTTGCTGTAAATTCCTCCTTTGAAGAGTCAGTTACGATTAGGTAGCAAATCCAATACAGAAAATTAATTTTTCCTACTTCTAGTGGCCTGGTGCTGCAATTGCAGCACCAGGCCCCCTAATATGAGACTAAACTGTGACAATATCTGTCAGACTACAGCATTTTTCTCGCAGGCCCCTGGAGTTACCGTAACAATCACCTGCAAAATCTGACATTTGTAACTCCGTCATCAGTAATAATATTGTTTCTTTTCTCCTTTTTTATTTATTGCAGTGAATATGCAATTTTTTATAAGCCATATCCTGCACATTGAATCACTGAGTCTTTTAGCGATTTCCTAGTGAATTTTAACGATTATCTCACATTTTTGGATTTTCCTGTTTTTTCCCTTACATATAAGCCGCATTCTCATTCTGGAGAAAAAAATTTGAAGAAAGTGCAGCTTATGAGCAAGTAAATATGGTATTTTCAAAATTATTAAACTAATAGATACTTTTCAACCAATAATTAACTTTGTTGTTTTTTAACCACTGATGAATCTTATGTCCTTATCCAAACAAATCTGTTTTTATGAGTAAAAATATTTTAAAACTAGAAAATGGCCACATATATAGGAGTGCATCTTATACATGGGTGCAACTTTTATGACACAAAATATAGTAATCATTTAAATTTAACCCTATGTGATCACATTAAGCAGCACTTACTGTATATCTTTTTATTTGCACTGCACTGCGATGACATGAAAACTAATTTGTAATTGTTGTTACATTTCTCACAATGCAGCATTCATGCCAAGTATTTACAATCTATAAGAAGTCCACGCAATGCAAAATTCAAGATTCCACATCTTCCACTGCTCATTTCAGAAAAGGAAAACAATGCAAAGTCTCCAGAAGCATATGCTCCTGATCCGTCTGACTCTTGTTACATGAATGTGAGTGATGAATTTTATTGCTTTTTGATTCATTTGGTAAATTTTGTTTGTAACAATTCTTATTTAAGGCATTTGTATAACTTTGAAATGAAGTATTCTTATGGTTGTTCTTAATCCAAAAATTTTATCATGGTAGGACTCCTTTTGTGTTGATGGTGAAGAAGAGGGATCAGATGCTGAGGAAGATGCTGCAAGCTCAGTGGATGAGTTGGAAGTTCTTGAGGTCATATTATCCAGGAAGTCTAAAGACAAGAAAAGTCAAAAGAGGAAAAAGAGAGACTTTTTGTCTTCTGAGGATGAGATAGAAGTAGTGAAAATTAAACGACCTCAGAAACAAGAGATTGCTAATAGTAAGGGGAACAAACGTAAAAGAAAAAGAATTGTTGTGCATGACAGTTCAGACGAAGAAGATAAACCCTGTGATCCGCCGATGAAGAGGATGAGTTTAGGAAGTGATAGCATGTCAGAATTTGGTGCTAGGAAGAAGGATGATGAGCTGCATGCCAAAGAGCCAATAAATGTTAAGAAATCACATCCAAGTTCAAGTGAAAAGAATTACAGGGAATTGTTTGAGGAAGAAAAGAATAGGAAAATTTTGGACAGAAGTAATAGCAGTGATTCAAGAGCTTTTACTGAGAGGAGGACTTGTGAATTAAATGCGGGTGATTTAGAAAAGAAAAGTAGTGATAGAAACCATGGAAATTTGCCTGTTAACAATGCTGGCATACAATCATGCAGTGGACAAAAAGGTGATGACCTACCTAATGAAGTGGCTGAAAGAAAGGCTTTTCCACATCTATTCGATGAAATAGCCAGCAACTGGTCAGCTGATCTATTTGACAACTGGGATTTGTCAGATGATGAGAAACCAACTGTAACTGAAACCAGAAATCCTCCCTCTCACATTTCTAACCAATGTTTGGGTTCCTTAAATAAAGCTGTAGGATCATCTACAGACCAAGATGTGTCTATTAAGCAAGGAAAACTGGATTTGGTATGGAAAAGCAAGAATTCTGAGAAAAGTTCGAACCATTCCTTTACTGAATCAATCTCCAAATTGCCAGCCGATAATCACAAATCAAATCAAATCTCTCCAAGTATGTTGCACTCTGATCCAAAAAATCAAGACCTGTCGGCAAATATCAGGAAAACATGTGCTGTTTCTCCATACTTAAGCTCTCGTGATTTACCTTCGACAAGCACAGCCACATCTGCGCAAAGTGCTTCTGCATCCCCATGCAAGGGTGACATTGAAATGCCGGAAGGTATGGAAACTCTCATACTCATATCTCCCCTCGAGGCATGTCGTGCTACTGAAGTGGTGTCTATGCTGCGTGCAATCAGAAAGGTCCGTGTGGTAGTATTTGCACCAGGAGGATCCATATCTGTTCCCTATGCATTGGGACGAAATTTTTGCCTTTTCCGGTGCTTAGTGTCAGGTACGCTCAGCATCTTAGTCCTAAGGTACAATTATATAATGATATGAATGGTATACAAAAGTTTTACTCTTTACTTTAAATGAAAATTCAATTAGAATATTATTACTGTTTTAGACATAAGTTTGTGGAATATTTCCATTATCAGAAATAACTTTATACACTTTGTACCTGAGGATGACATATCATGTCGAAACCATGGTTGTAAGTCAGAGGCAGGAAAACTTTGCTATTGTTCAGGCAAGTCGCATTAGGTTCCATATCAGAAGTTACTTGAGAAAATGCAAAGGATTCTATTGCTGAAAATTGATAATTAATAATATTTTATCGTCAAAACTCCACAAGTTTTCTGGCACTAATTTCAACCAACAAATACAAAATTGTCTGTATTGCATTTCATGCTTTCATGATGACACCATGGGCCATATAAAATTATCTCCATGGCCTGATGGGGCCCCCAGGCCATAGTTTCCCCACCTCTGTCCTAAACATATAATAAAATAGTGAAAAATTACTGTGTAAAAAGTTATTTCTGAAAAATAATGATGCATCAATTTGAAAATCATTAGTTTATTTATCTATTATAATATTATTTCTTTGTGAAACAATCTTAATTCTTTCCTAGTCATTCATTATAAACCAAAAGTGATCATTTAACATTTCTGATGCAGACTTGGGCCGTGGCTCTAAGATAGCAGATACGCTGCAAGCTACTCATAAGTTGTATAATAAAACAGCTGTGATTGTTGAGTGGGGAGAAGAAAATCCAATTGGTAGTGATCACAGATATCCATGGCCACAAAAAAAGGGCAGCAATTGGAATAGTTCTGCCTCGACAACCCTCAGTCAATCTGCATTCTTGGCCTTGTTAAATTTTAGAGAGGCTAACATCAAGGTGCTTCACTCTTCAGGCAAAGGTTAGTATTGCCAAATGGATGGTTCAGTTTGACATTAACAGATTAAATTGCTCATAAAGTTTCAAGAACTGTACAGTACTAAGTCCAATAACCAGTAACCATGATAAGTTCACATGGATTAAGAAAAATAAAATATATAGAATGATATTTTATTTATTTATTCTTCTCTGCTCGCAAAGTAATACTGTATTTACTTGATTGTAAGCCAACTCCCGTTTTTTCAACACTCAAAAAGTAAAAAATCACTATCACTGATTGGCCATGCTCACTTTGCCAGATCAATGGTCCTTCTGCATGGCATGCGTGAGCAGCTTAATTATAAATAAGTTAAATAAAGTCTAGAACAGTGCTCAACAGCATTTTTAATTTCATTGCACACTTTCCAGTTCACTTGAACTTTGCAGCACACTGAACCTAATTTTATAAAACTGTGTGGAACGTATTTGTCGTCCTCTAGCCAACAAAAATGAGAGAAAACAATAGCCTTTCCCACACTGATGAAGGAAACTATTGCTAAAATATAGATTTTACAAATTGCTTAAATATTCAGTCCAGATTACGAAATAATTGGATGATAAATATTGCAAATTTTCCATTTACAAAGCAACTTACTTCAAGTAACCAAAGCAACATAAAAAATTCTTCATAAAGTATTGTTCATTGTGAGAGATTTCATTTCTGTGATCTTAGCTTAAAGAGTAATAAAATGCTGAGATATTCTTCCCTTTTCTATAATTCCAAATGTACTGTGGCATACCAAGTACTTTGTTGCTGCACACAGGTTGCGAAGCACTGATCTAGAGAATCCACAAACTATGTCATCGTCTCACAACACTTCTCCGTTTTCCATTGACATTTCTTTGTCACTGTCCTCATCCCATTTCATATTGTCTTCCATGCCATCAAGTAAGTTTGAAATGGAACACTTTTGAGTGTGTGAACAATAACGTCACTTGATATATCCAGCCCCCCTCCCTCAAAAACAAAGAAATAAAGGTCTGAGGGTTCCTATTTACAGTTGCTACCTTTTGATAACACAATTACTTACCTTTTAAATAAAGCTGCTTCATATTTAATGAACAAAACCAAACACAGTGATAAAATTAATGAACTTTTTATGAAAATAGCATAACAGTGATAATTTAATAACTATATATGATAACACACAGTATACTTTTTATTTAGGTATCTTGAAATTGAAGTTTGCTCTATCACATATTTATATATGATTGCATCCAATAGGAAATTTTTAAATGAAAACAATTAATTAACCCTGTTTAAAGTGTTTGATGTTTTGGGTAACAGCTTAAACTCCGCAAATTATGAGAATTTTTTCAGCATTGTTACATTCAACCATTGTGTGTTCATATCAACATCAGTACGAAACTCCACAAAAATTCTTCATTTAGCGAACTGTTTGTAGTAAAGCATAACCTTATTCCTAGTAATGGGGGATTACTAGCAAGGTGAGTGAGGAGAGAGAGAAAAAGAAAACACTTGAATCCTGAACGTGAAGGTAGATCAGAATGAGAGAAGTGCTCAAAGGCAGTGCCCCTAATTTAGTATAACTTTTTAAATATTATTAAAATTTAACAGATGATATGTTATATTTCTGCATACATCTCTTTCCCACCCAATATATAGCTTGAGTTTTAGGATCGCCCTACTATTACGTTGATTTTTAAATAATGGGTGAAAAAGGTGAAAAAAGATTGGCTTGCAATCGAGTAAATACAGTATATACAGGCAAAGGCTATGAGACGATATTTACTTTTTGTTATAAAAGGTTGAGCTGCTAGTTATTAGATTTTTTATAAAGAAAAATTCCTTTGTGCCACTTTCATCGCGTTTGTTTTTAATTTTACATAATATCAGTTTTTTCATGTACTTGGGCTTCTTTGAAATGAGTTTTTCTTGATTTTTATAAACAGGCATAATTTCCTGTTAAGCTTTTGAAATGTCCAGTTTTGGGTTAATTCCAGTTTTTGGACAGCTGGTATCTGGGCATCGTACTTTACTAGCTAATACCTGCACGTCTCCCATGCCCTCATTTGTATTTAAACTAAACGACATAAATTTTCATTTATCATCTCTGGGTCATACTACGCATTTTTTTGTGTAGTAAACATATTCGGAGTCACCTCTTGCAAAATCATTGTAATTTTCATGCTTAAATTTCAAGAGCATTTTACAGGAATATATGCATGGGTATTATTCAAGCATATTTGAACTCAGTGTAATGAAGTTTCATAAATTCTTAACATGCTTTTAAATGCACTGATCTACTTAATACAATTAATACTTTGATTGTCATTGTTGTATGTGATCAACTCTTCATCTTTGAGAAACTACTCATTTATACTACTTGATGCTTGATTTCAGCTGCAACCGCAAACCTGATTGTTGAGGTTGCAAGACATTACCAACAACTTGAATTGGATTGGGGAATGCAGCCTATTATTCTTCCAAAATCATTTGATCCATCAGATTCTGTAAGAAACCGTTTTAAGCTAATCTGCATATATGCTTACTTCTAATGATTTTATCTTCTATGCTAGTTATTTTATCCTTCAAAAAATAATCCTAGATCTGTTTTGAAACAGTTGTACATATTCCTGTTA